>CM042009.1:129435210-130035210 GCA_023525715.1 Cichorium intybus
CCTTGGAATAAAAAAAACTTAGGAACAAAACTTGATGTTCTGTGAAACCACATTGACCATTTATGAAGTTTTGTGTTTTAAAGATCCCTCACATTTTCTTTTCAAAAAAGGCACATCAACTACCTAAAACAATTTTATCAGCTAAAATTCCATTTTGAAATGTTTCCCGCGAATTTGGTCATAATTTTTTTTAGAAATAAAGGATTGACTTTTTATAAATATCCCCAAAAGATAAAGCCTTTTCTAACAATAAACCTAAAGAAATTTATATATAACATGTAATTAGGATAATAGTTGGGCTCTTTTTAACAAAAATAAGCTAGTTTATATGTTCGTTTAATGTACTTTAGTGTTTGATTAAACTATTAAAATAATATATAAACTAGCTTATTTATAAGTCACCTTGAGACAATTTATTGATAAAGTAGTGGCAACAACTTATAAATATCAACCAAAAATGTGATGGAAGTTGGATTAAAAATATAAGTTTAAGGGGTTAAAACTAAAATTTATACTATAAAAAAGCTTTTGGGTTGGTTTGGGGTGGGGGGACACAATATTCTCTTATAAATACATATGCATGCCTTGATACCTTTATTAGGCATTCGATCGTAGTGGGATCATCGTCTAAACCCCTCAAAAAAGGTAATTGTGAAATTGTGGGGACACAATAAAAAAGATAAGTTATAAGCTACTATTCTTATCTATGTTTTTTTCTCATTTCTTAATATTAAAATAGAATACACGCCATCTGAGTATTGACCATATTTTCTGTTTTTTGGTGCGTTGTGTTAGTAAGCATTCACTTATAGCACGGTAATTCATTGCAGCGTAAAAGATGTGGAGATTGAAAGTGGCAGAAGGGGTCAATGATTCATATATGTACAGCACAAACAACTTTGTTGGGAGGCAAATATGGGAGTTTGATCCAAACCATGGAACTCCAGAAGAATGTGCTGCAGTTGAACAAGCCCGTGCTAATTTCTGGAATCATCGACATGAAAGTAATCCCATCAGTGATGTCCTTTGGCGCATGCAGGTCCGTCTTCACTTTCATGCACGTCAGCTGATCATTAATATTTATTTGGTTATGGTTAACAAATATGCCATATCAACATTAATATGCAGTTTCTAAAAGAGAAGCAATTTAAACAGACGATACCCCAGGTCAAAATAGAGGATTCTGAAGAAATCTCCTATGAAAAAGCGACAACCACATTGAGGAGGTCCGTTAGCTTCTTTGCAGCTTTGCAGGCTGATGATGGTCACTGGCCTGCCGAAAACGCTGGTCCCTTGTACATTATGCAGCCCCTGGTAAGTTTTTTTTTTTCTTTTCAAATTACTATATTTCAAAATATTCAGCCATTTTATGCTAAATCAACAAACTCCAGGTCTTTGCCTTATATATTACTGGGCATCTTAATAGTGTTTTTCCAGCAGAATATCAAAAAGAAATTCTTCGTTATTTATATTGCCATCAGGTATGTACCATTGGAGTGTGATTCCTATAGCATAAAAACTAATAAAAACATTAACAAGCGGCATCTGGAATTCATAGAATGAAGATGGTGGGTGGGGATTTCACATCAAGGGTCACAGCACAATGTTCTGCACCGCCCTTAGCTATATTTGCATACGCCTCTTAGGAGAAGGACCCGATGGTGGTCTAAATGGTGCATGCACCAAAGCACGCAAATGGATTTTGGATCATGGCAGTGTCATAGCAATTCCATCCTGGGGCAAAACATGGCTTTCAGTAAGACATATTTCTCAAACAAATTAAACTGTACCCTTGAACAAAAGCTCACAATTCCATAATTTATTACAACAAATATCAAATCTTGGTCGATAGTTTTAGATTTGTGTGAGGATTCCAATTTCGTTGAGAACCGTGACAATAATTTACTATCAGCCATTTCGTTAAGGCAGGAACGTCAAACTCCATCATTCGACACGTAATCACATACGACGCACATATGTGGAACGTAATTTAAGTGGAGTTTTACCTTTTTCTTTTATTTACTTTTTGTTTTGTTTTTATTTTTTTAATAAGTTATATTCGTTTTTCATTTTTTTATTATTTTTTTATATCTTTTATAAAAAAATTATGTTTTTAATCTGTTTGTATTGTTTTCTTTATGTTTTTATATCATAATATTTTATGTCATAAAATTTTGATCTTAACGTTTTGGACCATATCACACAAAATAATCTTTTCTCTAATAACATTTATTTGATTTTATTTATTTTAAAATTTTAATATTTTTAATACATTTTGAATCATAAAATTTTGGATCATATAATTTTAGATTGTAACATTTTCGATCATAATAAATTAAGCATCATAAACATGTTGAATAATAATATATTTTGATCAGAAATACTTTAAATCATGTAATCGTGGATCATATTTTGATCATAAATATTTTGGATTATAACAAATTAAACATCGCAAACATGTTGAATCGTAATACTTTTTGATCATAAATACTTTGGATCAAGTCATTGTAGATCATATTTAGATCATAATCTGAAAACTCTATCCATTAGTTTTTCAAAAATAATAATATTTTTATGGATTATTATATAAATAAACATTAAAAAACAATTTCATAATTTCATAATTATATTCATTGTGCAAAGAATCAAATTTTAAAAACTTTGGTTTTCAACAATTTTCTTTTTACGAAGAAAAAAAAAGTTATGGTCGAAAAACGAATTGGAGATTCCTTTAAATGAAACGTCACACCTCTTATCAACCATATTTTTGATTTATTTTGCAAAAGCACTAAAATAGTAATATGAACAACTTTGTCCGTGAGTTTTCTATAAGAATTAATACTTATTTTGGATTTTTAAAGTTTTTATGACTATACTCATTTTTTAAAGAATTAAATTTTAAAAACTTTTATTTTTTCAAAAAAAATAAAGAAACAAAATTATGGACGAAAATAAAGTAGAGGGGGAAACTCACGAACCAATCAGAAGCTGACAAGTGTTGCAAGTGGGAGGGTAGGAGTTGGAGAGCATGGGACAGGGGGAAATCCGATTATTATTATTATTCTTTTTTTTTTTCAATTTTACTTATTTAGAATTTGATTTTCACTGAAAATCATCAAGATCACGTGAATAATTACAAAAATACAATATCATCTCACAAAATTTTGAGGATAAATAATATTGAATCTCGACCATTAATTTATTCAATCTCATGGTCAAATTTTCTACACAATATTTTTCAAGAAAAAATATACTTAATTTTTTGATAACTGGTGATTTACAGATTAAAAAAAAATTCAAACAAATCTTTTTTTTTATATATTTTGATATGCATATACGTATATGTATATTTGCATATCCATATGCGGGAAAAAATAATTTTTGGGGTTTTTTCATAAATATTACAAAGCACAGTTTTTACAATATTTAAAAATAGGGTAAATTGCATAAAAGTCATTAACTTTTTCAATTTTCTTGATTTTGACACTGTATTTTTAGTTTTTTGCAATTAAGTCATTATGTTTTCCAAAAAGTTGCAAAAATGACCATATGACAGGATGGCAACAGGTTACCAGGTCATATTGTCAAATTTGCAATTTTTCAGAAAACATAATGACTTAATAGCAAAAATAAAACATAGTGTCAAAATCGAAAAATCTGGAAAAGTTAGCGAATTTTATGTAATTTACCCTATGCAATTTATATAGCTTATTCACTTTGCATGCCCTATACGTGTCCAAAAAATAAATTTGTTGTTACCTTGTTTTTCCATTTAAAGTAATCAAATTTATTGTCCTAAAAATGGAATTTCAAAAAGATTTAGGATAAATGCATACGGATAACAACTAACTTACATGCCCTCAGTGTGAATATCCTATTAGGTAATTGGTTATGTAAACAATGTCTTTATATGATGGGTTATAAAAATCTATATTGATGTTCGTTCATTGATTTATATAAATATACAAAAATAAAATAGAATTTTACAATGATACAAAAGCAAAACTTGGTTATTATTTAATAAAATTATTTTAATGTTTTCATGTGAATCTTCAACAACAATATTGGTCGTGGAATTGTCATGTTATCGTTCCAAAACAGAATACAATTATAAATTACCTAATACAACAAATTTAATTTTTTGGACACGTATGAGGCATGTAACGTGATTAAGTTATATAAATTGCATAGGGTAAATTGTATAAAATTCGCTAAATTTTTCAGATTTTTCGATTTTGACACTATGTGTTATTTTTGCTATTAAGTCATTATATTTTCTGAAAAATTGCAAATTTGACCATATGACCTGGTAACCTGTTGTCATCCTGTCATATGGTCATTTTAGCAACTTTTTGGAAAACATAATGACTTAATTGCAATTTTCTGAAAACATAATGACATAACTGCAAAAACTAAAAATACAGTGTCAAAATCGAGAAAATTGGAAAAGTTAGTGACTTTTATGCAATTTACCCTAAAAAAAACCCAGCAAACCATGTAGCGACAAGTGTCGCAATCTGGTGGGGGGCCTTGTTGCAATTACCATATTACCCTTATTAATTTGTATTATCCACCCAATAGTTTTGATTTTTATACAACTAGACCCCCAAGCTTTTAAGATGTGACATTTTATTCACATTGAATCTTATCCACCCATTTTTCATGATTAAAGGTTAAGATTTGTCCTTACGATGGATTTTGGGTTCCTACACGATCCTCCTTATATATATATATATATATATATATATATATATATATATATATATATATATATATATATATATATATATATATATATATATATATATATATATATATATATATATATATATATGTGTGTGTGTGTGTGTGTGTGTGTGTGTGTGTGTGTGTGTGTGTGTGAATTTTTGGTGTTTATATAAAACAAACTTATACTTGTTTATTTGTGTTAGCTACTTGGTGTGTATGAGTGGACAGGAACCAACCCGATGCCACCAGAGTTATGGATCCTTCCTTCTTTCCTTCCTATGTATCCAGGTTAGTCCACCTTTGTTGATGAATCGGTTCCCTCAAATAATATGCATTATCATACTTTTATATCTTGTATATTTACATAAATCTATAATTAATTTTTAACTTTTTCCTCTAAATGTAGCAAAACTATGGTGCTACTGTCGAATGGTATACATGCCAATGTCATACCTATATGGAAAAAGATTTGTTGGTCCAATTACTCCGTTGATTCTACAACTTAGATATGAACTTCACTCGACTCCTTACAATGAAATCAATTGGAGGAGCGTACGACATTTATGTGCAAAGGTGAAAGTTTTACTATTTATAACATCTCGTTTTCATAATAATTATTCCCCTTATTTCTAATTATATTTCAACCGAAATATACTTTCAGGAAGACCTATATTTTCCTCACCCGCTACTACAAGATTTAGTGTTGGATAGTCTTTACATTTTCATTGAGCCTCTGCTAAATCGTTGGCCTCTTAACAGATTGCGTCAGAAAGCACTTAAAACAACAATGAAGCATATTCATTATGAAGATGAGAATAGCCGATATATTACAATTGGTTCAGTGGTAAAGGTCAGCCAATCTAGCTAATATCTGGATAAACCAGAAGTTACTATATATCTATCTTTCTAGATTTGATATTCCAATAGTCCTAAAACTATTATTGGATCCTTGTTGTAGTCACCCTGCTGGATTTATTTTCTAAGAGCAAGGGGTCACCTTTCTTAATCCTAAATTCAAGGGATGGTTCCATTTACTAAAACATGTAAAGAAGTCGACTTGAAGCATCTACCTATCCAGTATCTCCATTTATTATCAAATATACTTTTTTCCATGGTAGACTCGAGGAAACTCTAATCCATAACCTTTCTAAGATCTTATACTCCAATTCGTAGCCTTTCCAAAGTCTTCTTTAAACATCATAAATTTGCAGTTGGACTTGTATGCCTAATAAAAAATCATATTCATGATGAGATGGCCATATACTATACTCTTATATTCAAGAAAGGCAGCTTGTTCCTCACGATTTATCGAACCCATAACATTCTTGAGTTGTGTGTCCAGAGGATATTATAATTATATATTGTCACCAACTAAGACCCAAGATTATCTTGGTGGAGTTCTCATCCATAATCACTTGCAACCTCTCCATCTTCCTTTCTTTTATTATAATATACCCACTATATCTTTGTGTTACTTGTTTCATACTTTTAAACTTCCAATTGACTTGTTTTCCTTGCAGATTTGCATTTATTTTAACCTTGTTTTTTCTCTCGTTTCAGTATTTATTTTATGACACTCAAACCCTCTAATTTATTTCAATGTCAATTTAAACACTTATAATACATTATTTTTTTACAATGGTCATAATTGAACTTACCGAAAGAATGTGGATGTTACAATTCTCTTCCTCTTAAAAAGATTTTTGTCTTTGAAATCTTTAAGTCATTAGCTCATCCTAACTATTATGTAATCACATTATGGTAACTACCCTTAAGTTCCTATATATGCACTGCTTCTTCTTCCTAGACTCGAGATTAGGTGGGTAGAGTGCTCATCAGATTCTTCTTTCTCAGTCTGACCTGATTCCTTACGTCAATCATTAGCATTTGAAACTCTTGCTATTGGTAGTCTAACACCTGATTAATCGTTTCTTTCTATTGTACAAGCATCTTATGGATCCATGCCATCACTCTCAATTACAACAGTTCCTTCGAATTCACATCATTGTTCCCATATTTTAGAACCATTTAGGCATCACACTAGCCTCGGCTCCATCATAATTCCTAGTTCTCATCCTTGTTAGCACCATTCGTAAATTCTTTCACTTATTTATAACAAAGTATACCAAAAAAACATACCATAATGGAGTCTGTCACAAGTATAAGAAAACATGCATCATCATATAGTTCACGTTGCATATAAGGCCTAATCTAATACTGGTTCATGTTACACATAACTCTAGATCTAATAGTAGATCACACTACACAAAAGTCGACATTTCATTGTGATTCACATTGCACATAAGGCATAAGAACATAAAGGCATGTTATGGCTAACATCTTAGACTCCACTTCACTTGATTTACATACTCATCTACAGTTTACGCCTAGGAAATAGTCACTACATGAATTCTCATAAACCAATGACTGATACCAACTAAAACACCCCTCACTTTCAGTTATTGGGAATAGAATGTACATTAAGAAAAATAAAGAACTTTAATCTAAAAACAATGTCGTAAAAATATTTTAGTCATAAATAGAATACTAAAAACCCATAACATAGGGGTCTTCCTAATATATCATAGCCTAAACTAATTCTGAAAGTCGATAAGTGAATTCCCAACACATATCATATCATTTTTCACGTACCCATACTTCTATACACCTGAGACACACATCAAAATAGTATGTTGGGTTGAGAAGCCTACTGAGATACATATGGTTAAGACTCTTGCGCGCGCACACACACACACACACACACGTGTATATATATATATATATATATATATATATATATATATATATATATATATATATATATATATATATATATATATATATATATATATATAAACCATCATATCATTATGTAGGTGAAGTAGTGTAACACATAAGATTACTACAACATAATCCACATGGGAGAGTCACGAATGACCAAAAATGTGATGAGGAATAAACATATCATTATGCTTGTGTTTTAATTGGGTCATATGTGTGGTCCAAGTACATCTTACAACATAAGCAAATGTATCTTGTTCCAATCAAAACAGGTAGGTAGCAAGAGTGAAAATGGCAAGAATATCTAGAATATCGAGCCAACACCTGAACACCTTTTCACATATATGGTGCGGACCGCTCATCAACTCATCACACACATGTTACCTATTTACCTTTTTAACACATCATGTAAAGCACTATTCACCAACCCCCCCCCCCCCTTTAACATATTTCATGTTCCAAATGCTTCACAAACCACATACCATTCTCATAAAATTATTTAATAAATATTTTTAAAGTGTGGCATGCAAAAATTCACTCTTGGTGCTGCTAGGGTTGTGTCGAGTACTCAAATTTGACTTTTTCCCAAATTCTTCATCCATTCTCCAAGTTTCATGATTATTTTTGTATAACACTTCTTTAGACATTACAAATGCATAAAAATGCCAAAATTTTGGAAATTACATAAGACATGGGACTTATACTATTAGCACATACTCTTAGAATTGTTAATAAAGGTAATCTACTTTCATCAAAACTATTTACCGACCTTGAACACACATATACTTGTACGTACACCAATACATCTCTTGTCAACACTTGTATTCTAATTATAAGTATTATCACAAATTTTATTATACATTTTGTAACCCTCTCATTGATACTTGTTAGTTTGATCATATAAATGGCGTTTTTGCCCATCTACCATCTTGCCAGTTGTATTCAATAGAATTGTTTATTCAATAAAAGTCTCACAGTTTACGTTTACAAAATAAAGGTGATCTAAAACTAAATGATATTACTTTAAGGTTTATTAAAAGCTCTCCTAATTTAATTTATGTTCTACCAGAAGCTAAAATGTTGAAATCACTTGTTTCAAAGACTAGCGGTATAATTGTAATTGATTAGTTTATAAATAGTTTTAGGACGAAATCCATCGTTGGACTTTGGAAAAACTTTTGTCTCTCTAGTATTGCAGTCGTTTTACTAATTGATGAAATCAACACACCAAAATTTATTCATGAATAAAAATAGGATCACATGCATTTGGACCATTTAACGATCTAGCTTTAACTACATACAATAATTGGCTAAGTTTCTCCATAAAACTTTATTTTAAGTCGTCAAATATGTGTGCGTGCACAACATATAGAGTGTATGAATGCAATGCTTGATGATTAAATTGAACAACTTACAAAGTTAAGTAAAAAAGTTGTAACAAAAAATGCTTGGAATAGGTGTATAAGAATAATAAGTACATGTAAGATTGGCTCAATCATTCATTATATTGTCTTAAAGTAACCAAAAAATTTATATCAAAAGACATGAGAGGATATCTTCTAAACTCAAGGAAAGTATTTATATCTTATTTAAAATATTACAATGTACAAGCTATAGTCTAATATTCTCTCACAATTTTAATCAGATGAGGTCTAACGCTCAGGTTATCTTCAAATTAGTTGAGTAGAATACACGAAACGTCGTTGGTGAAAACAGCAGTTTATTGGTACTCGGCTAGATTGTTATACCATGTTTTAAATTAAGTAGACTGTCGATACATTATAACAATATGGTTGCCCATCGAATCGGGATGACATGCTCAAGTAGAAAGGAGTAAAAGGTTTCAAACCCAATATATTTTAAGGAGTTCATTTGTTATACCTCGGTATTCAGCTTTGGCATATATTGGTTTCCATTTACAGAAGTCCCTTTATCACAACACGAGGTGTCGAGGTACTTGGGATACAAATAATTGGGTTGGATTGGTTATTGGTATGCTGGAGTAGGCCAATTGTCAGGAGAAAGAGACTGTAGTTTGATCGTGTTGGACATTCCCCCAAATGGGTGCGGCATATATGGGATTGTTTTGGAAGTGCTTTTAGGCCGTAGGGTTGATTACGGCTTAGGATAGTGTTCCACACAAAGAAACTCGAACAGAGTGATTTCCATGCATTGGGCGGCATGATCAATGGGGCCCTTGTAGATTAGTTTTGTTGCTAGCATACATTGAGTAATCGTGAGGTATTGATTGTGTGACACGTATGTTGGAGATAAGGATCGAAACATTTGTTGGGGATAAAGAGAAGAGAGATTAAATGCACGAGATAAACACTGCAAAAAACTTTTCTTATCTATTCATGTATTTCAAACGTACAATAAGAGAATAATAAAAATAGAGCATAAGTAACTGTCATTTTGACAGTTAATGACCCAACCAAAGTAACGATTCAATCAAAACATCACAATGGTTCATTGTAACAACACAACCTTTTGTGAAACGGTGACACTAATAGTACTAACTTACTAATAGATATTAACTAACAATCTAGGTTAATTCCTAACATACCCCCTTAACCTAGATTGTTTCCAGAAACATACATTCATCAACTTGAATCTTTTAATCTTCAAGCATCATCATCCATCACCTTGTTTCTTTTCCACAAGGACATCCTCATCATTATACCATGCATCATCCACCAAAGCTTCAAGTTCCTCAATTTCCATGAACACCTTATCTCCATCTTCATTTTCTTTTTCAAAAATGAAATTTGCATCTTTACTCTCATCCTCCTTTCGTTTCTTGTAGTATTTCATAATGTGTCCAAGTTTGTGATAGTAATAGCATTTAGTTTCAGCCAAGGATCTTACATGTTCATTCTCTTTTGAATTTGTAGAAAATTTGAAGGCTTGTTATGAAGGATCATCATCAAATTCTTCATTTGGAGTTCATGGGCTTGAAGTATTCCCAAGAGATTTTCAAGTGATAGTGCTGCTAAATCCTTTGATTCTTTTATTGCCGCAACTACATATTCAAACCTTCACGTAAGGATTCTTAGAATCTTCTCAACAATTCTTGTATCTTCAATCTTCTCCCCATTAATCCTCAACTGATTTAGCATTGCAATTACCCGATTATAGAATCCTTCAACAGATTTGGATTCCTTCATCTTCAATCCATCCAATTCACAGCGCAAAGTTTGAAGGCGTACCATCTTCACTCTATGTTCCCCTCTATACTGTTAGTGTATCCCCCCATTGGTACGATAAGGTCTTATAAGTGAGTATATATGTTGGAGTCTCCCCTTTCTCCACAAGGGCTATTTTGGAGAGACACACTCTTGAGCTCCAAATATATTTACATGGTATCAGAGCCGGTATCCCGCACCACTGTAACCTCATCGAGCCTACATCTCTGAGGGGGAGTGTTAGTGTATCCCTACATTAGTGCGATACGGTATTATAAGTGAGTATATATGTTGGAGTCTCCCCTCTCTCCACAAGGGCTCTTTTGGAGAGACACTCTTGGGCTCCACATATATTTACATATACATTATGTATAGAGTATCCCAAGCCTCCTTAGAAGATTTTGAGTTTGCGATCCTTTCAAATATTGCCTCATCTACAGCCTGGTAAATGAGAAACAAAGCTTTTCTATCTTTCTTCTTACTATTCTTAATCTCTGTCAATTGTTAGGCGGTCAAATCAGTTTGTGTTGTGGGTTCACACACACCATCTTCAACAATACTCCACAGGTCTTGAGATTCATACAAAACTCTCATTTGTATGTTCCAGTGGTTGTAGTTCCTGTCATTTAATTTTGGGAGTTGGGGTTGAACGAGATTACCGGTGTACGTAGCCATGAAGAAAGGAATGAAACGAGATTGCTTTCAATAGGAACATAACTGCCGCTCTGATACCACTATGTTGGAGATAAGGATCGAAACATTTGTTGGGGATAAAGATAAGAGAGATTAAATGCATGAGATAAACACTGCAACAAACGTTTCTTATATATTCATGTATTTCAAACGTACAACAAGAGACTAATAAAAATAGAGCATAAGTAACTGTCATTTTGACAGTCAATGACCCAACCAAAGTAACGGGTCAATCAAACCATCACAATGGTTCATTGTAACAACACAACCTTTTGTGAAATGGTGACACTAACAGTACTAACCTACTAATAGATATTAACTAACAATCTAGGTTAATTCCTAACAAAGTAAGGCATGTATGCCCCTTACAAGCGATTTATGGATGCTGCTCCAGTTGAGGCATTTTATTGGTGTCCCAAATAGGAAGACTTGTGTTGATAAAGAAGATGGAATTGTCATTTTTCATGGGGATACCATAAAAAGTTGGAGTATAATATGAGTTGTTTATTGATTTTTCAATCCATGTTGAGTTGGTTAACTAAATATATGATAAGTTTGTAGTAGTCCTCTAAGGATGGTATGTACTTCAAGAACACAATCATTAGAGCGGGTGGAATTGGGTTCAAGAACACAAATGAGAAGATCGACTAGCAGTTATTATAGATCCACTATGTTACAAATGCGTAGATCTTGGACCAATACCCGAACTCGACACTACCTCTAGCATGTGGAGGTTTGTCGTCAATACATGCCAAATTAAACTTCATAACCACATGTATGTATTCTGAATAAAATCACCCAAGAATAGTACGTAAATTGCATGCCATCAAGAATATAAACTCTGTTTTGAATTTTGGTCACAAAGTAGATGGGTGAAGGTGTTTTGGGATGATTTCCACCAGCCATTGGGTGGGGAAGTGGAGTGGTGCTCTGAGCCATGACAGCTAGACGGTAGCTAGGAAGAAGGTGGTGACTTTTAGGGTTGCTAATTGAGCTCTATTACCATGTAATATTGGTTCAATTATTGATTATATTTTGTTGAGTAAACTAAATATTATAGTACAAAACATAGATGAATATGCTCAAAACATGGGAGGATATTTACTAACATAATGTAAGTAAACATATCTTAATTACAATATTACAGTGAACAAGTTATAGTATAATAGTACAACGCATGAACAACAAATAGAATTATTAAAATATTTCAACCTGTGGTTTTAGTACTTATTTTTAAAAACAAATTTTACAGCCTTTGTGTATGCTTGCATGCTGGGTTGAGGATCCAAACGGCGTTTGTTTCAATAAGCACCTTGCTCGTATCCCGGATTATATGTGGGTTGCTGAAGATGGAATGAAAATGCAGGTCATATAGATATCGTTCATAAAAATATAATTTTTCATGATACATGGAAATAAACTTGATTTATTTTTTTAATAGTATTTATTGTAATTGAAAGAGTTCATGGTTAAATTTTCAAAACAGATACTGGTAGTCAACTCTGGGATGCTGTTTTTGGCATTCAAGCTCTCCTGGCTACAGATCTTATCGAAGAAATTGGCTCTACTTTGATGAAAGGACACGAATTTATTAAAGCTTCACAAGTATATAATATACAAAACTCTGATGCATTTCTTGACATAGTTTTTTTACCATGATTAATCTTGACTACATACTTTATATCCTTTTTAGGTTAAAGACAATCCTTCTGGTGACTTTAAAGTCATGCACCGCCATATTTCTAAAGGGTCGTGGACCTTTTCAGATCAAGACCATGGATGGCAAGTTTCAGACAGTACTGCGGAAGCATTAAAGGTATGATACGATCTTTGTTGATGTCTCTTATCGCATATTTCCAAAAGGCTTGTTCTCACATGTACTTATTGTCTATTCCCAGTGTTGCCTCCTATTTTCAATGATGCCACCAGAAATCGTTGTTGAAAAAATGAATCATGAGCAACTGAGTAATGCTGTCAACATAATACTTTCCCTACAAGTTAGTGTGTATTTGCTTTCATTTCCACTTCACAGAAACAGTCGAACATACTTTTAAAGGATAATATAGTATTAAAAATTTGACCATCTTTTTGACCAATAACATGAAAGAACCATTAATTTTGCAATTGTCAGTCGCAAATTGCAACATTGCTCGCCACCATAAAAAACCTTAATGGGATCAATTTCCCCTATCGCAAATTACATGCAACGTTACTCGGTTTTTTAGTTCAAACGCTCGTCCTTAGTACCGGAGAATAACCGGTAACCGAATAAGCAATACATCGAGGACCGGAACAGGACCGAATTTCCCCTATCCGGTTCTACCGGTTAGGGTTCGGGTTCGGTTTTTAGGTCCAAACGCTCATCCCTACTCTCAATATTAGAATAGTTGGCGGCAACGACACCTTCCAGCCTAAGACTCTCTAATACTTTGAGTACTTTCATGAGGGCTTTTAAGATCCAGAATTAATATACTTCAAGGATTCCTAATACCGATTACCAAGAGTTACTCGGCCACACCTGATAATAGGGACTTCGTCTTACAGTTAGATAACTTACATTAAAATTTATTCACAATAGATTTCAAATAGATTCATTGTGAAATAAGTGGCTATTTTGTGTTAAACGTCAAAAAGATGTCCAATTTTTTAAATGACACATCATATTGTGATATTTTTATCCCTACTTTTCAACATAACCTTATATTGTGCAAACACCATCCACTTCATACCAGATTTATAGGAATTTATTATTTATATGTTTAATTTGGTTGGGAGATACTATAGAGCAGATATGGTGGGGTCGCGGCATGGGAACCAGCTGGATCATCAAAATGGTTGGAGGTACCTATGTCATATATATATATATATATATATATATATATATATATATATATATATATATATATATATATATATATATATATATATATATATATATATATATATATATATATATATATATATATATATATATGGGAAATTTTCTGTTAATATGCAACTATTTAATATTATCTTTTGTTTACATTGTAGATTCTCAATCCTACGGAGTTCTTTGCTGACATCGTCATTGAGTACGAGTAAGACTCCTACATAATTTACCATTTCCATATCTTTTTTATTAATATATAATTTAGTGTCAAACTTCAAGGGACTCACAAATTAATTTTTTTGACTAGTTATGTTGAGTGCACATCAGCAGCGATGCAGGCACTCGTGTTGTTTAAGAAGTTATACCCAGAACATAGGAGGATAGAGATAGAAAGTTTCCTTACAGGTGCAACTGGATTCCTGGAGAAAAAACAGATGCAAGATGGTTCTTGGTTTGTTTTTTTCTTTTTGCATTAAAATAAGACTTCTAGAACAGTTGGAACCAATTCTTCTAGTGAACTAATTAGGTACGGAAGTTGGGGGGTGTGTTTTACATACGGTACCTGGTTTGCTCTTGGTGGACTGACAGCTGTTGGTAAGACATTTGAAAATTGTCCAGCAATTCATAAGGCGGTCAATTTTTTGCTTGAAACACAGCTGGATGATGGTGGTTGGGGAGAAAGCAACAAATCCTGCCTAAAAAAGGTAAAATTGCAACATAATTACAAGTTATTTTAGAAAAATAATGACGAAATAAATAATATGTTGTTAATCTATAAACAGAAATATGTACCTCTCGAAGGAGGCCGGTCAAACTTAGTACAAACTGCATGGGCTTTAATGGGTCTCATTCACTCTCGGCAGGTCCGCTTTTATATTTCTAAATCTAAATACAGTTATAGTCTTAGTATTCTATCGAGTTTGTAATATTTTAGTTAATTTGTCTAAACATACAGATGGAGAGAGACCCATCTCCCCTACATAGAGCAGCCAAGTTGTTGATCAATTCCCAGTTGGAAAATGGTGATTTTCCACAACAGGTAATGAAAATGCCAAAAAAGAAGTTCAATTAAGAAAAGCAAAAACCAGTAGCTTTATCAGTTGCTCCATGACTCACGATTTATTACTTGCTTCCGTTTTGTTTATCTAATACAGGAAATGGTTGGAGTCATCTTTAAGAACTGCATGCTACACTATGCACTATACAGAAATATATTTCCAATGTGGGCTCTAGCTGAATATCGCAAGCAGGTCCTTCCACAGCTCAAGGGCATCTAGCATTACCGTCTTTGCAAATAAATCAATGAACCAGTGCTCAGGGATTTATAATAAAATATCATTATCTTCATTGTTTGTCGATCATCAGGCAACGGGGTTATGGGCCAAGTCTACAAGGATGTTTACGAAGGTCGAAGGATGCTGAAGAGGGTGAAAGGATATAAGGTGGTCAGAGAGAGATGTATAATCTGCGTTGTTAGAATAATTATGTTTATTATATTACTAGGTTATTAACCCGTGTGCTACACAGTTGAAAAACCAAAAAAAAAACTATATGATAATACATAATTGTGTTTAATTATATAAATTGGCAAACGATACGTATATTTAATAATGGATGGATATTGGTAACTGTACGATCATTATGCATAATTATTTTAAGAAAATGATATGAAAATGTAAGGAGTGTTCATAAGAAAAACAATTTGATCTTAGAATAAAAACAAAAATAAGATATTACCAAAAAGTAATTTGATGATAAGTAATGATCACCGTAACATAAAATAATCGGATAGAGTGTACTTACAGACACTCTTGTAATGCCAGAACATAGAGTAGAATAACATGATTAAAAATTACATTTAAGTACCCTATCTAAAACGGATTTTTGTTACCCAGGATCCAAGGGTATTCATTCATCCATGGATTCAATATCTCAAATGGTACACCCATCCGGTATTGCCTTTACCTCTGTATCTCAAGTTGTCATCAATACACGCCTTAAATTATCTTTAAAGCTTAGATTTTTCTACATTCCATCAAAGTCCTTTAGTTTATCAGGATATTTGCTTTATTTTCCTGGAAGATAAACAGAGAAAGTTAATAGAGACAATCATGATAAATGACAATTTTAACCTCAAGACCTCAAACTTCACATTAAATCTTTCAGACAGTGGCGGACCCAGAAAAAATGGACACATGGGGCACCTATATATAAAAAATATTTCAGGAGGGGCACCTATATATAAAAAAAAAAATTACACTACGGAATCAAATTTCAGGGGGGGCACGTGCACACGGGGGAACCCCCTAGGTCCTCCCCTGCTTTCAGATCAGTTTATCATGCATGTCAACACCCTGATGACATTTACTTTCATTTCTTTTTATTATACCATTATACTTCTAATAAATTTGACACGATAAGAAAACATATTTCCTATATCGGTCAGAATGACAAAGTACGTTGCTATTTCCTAATTTCCTGAAAAGTTGCAAATAACTTACACTACTTAAAAATGAAGACCCAATTACCTCATAACCACCGGTGAAAACAACGACCCAATGTCCTGAAAAAGTAACAAATAAAATTTGAAAGCATGCCTCTAATGTCATGAATATAAATGAAAGATAGAAAAAAAGCAGTTATCACCAAAACCTGTCAGTATTCCATCAGAGCATTCTTACCTGAAAGTATGAGTAATTGTTTGTTAAGTTTTCTTAAAAAGTTTTGAAACCCTTCATGTATCTATCCAATAAACATGTCTATTAACTGCAATATCCAGCCCAGGCATGGTGGATCCATCAACGTGCAGCAACCAAAGATACAATTCAAATTCTAATCAAAGAAAGAGCTATAATTAACTTACTCTGTCACTTGATAAAAACATACACACATATAGAAGGGTTTAGGTTACTAATATAAAAGGGTTTATGGTATTATCGTTGTTGTCAATTTCCAATTTCTAACCGTCTCTTATATGTTTTTTTTTAAACAGTAAAACTGAAATCGGATAGTCACAGTACGCATAGAAGAGCCTCTTATATTGTTGATTGTTCTGTGAATTTTTGTTATAGTCCTAGTAAGGGAAAAAATTGAAAGTACAATGCCATTATATTTTTCATCCTATTACAAAATGTTTATGATAATTCTACAAACTATATCATTTTTTTACTGAATCATTAATTGAGAAAACATGGGCATATAGAAAGTAAGCATGCTTGGTTTATTTGGATGATAATTAGTTGAATATGGAGTCTTTACAACAGCAAACCTATAATGCTTCAAAATACCTACAATTATCAGACTTTTAGATCTAGATACTTTGACTAAACATATATTGATACTTTTAGATCTAGATACTTCCACTAAACATATATTGATGTCAAAACAGAATTTTAGATCGTCACCTCGTTTTAGGTACATCTGGTGGCTTTAAAAAATATTTTTAGAATGTGAAAACATATTATGATAGCAAGATGAAAAGAGAATAGTTGTGAGGAAAATCTACAAGATCAAATTCAATATCAGAACCTTGATTTACAAGATATATACTTACCATGTTTGCCAATAGGCTAATGGTTGTTTTTATACTGTTTTTGCCAATACATAGTAAAGGGGATTTGTGGTCTGATTTCAAGATTTTATCAGATGAATAGCTGTGAGTGCTTGGGCTACAGTCACAGTTGCGAACACATTAGCAGCAAAAGAATATGAGACAACAGTATCCTTAGGCCGATGGAAGTTCAGGCAGTAGTCTCTTTCTTGAAGGAAGAGTTGGCCCTTGCACGAAGTGTAGTCCGACAGAAGTGCAGAAGCGTAGTCGGACAGTCACACAGTCTCGTCCGAAGGGAGGCACTCAACCTAAGACCAATAGGGTGTCGTCTGTCCGAGGTAAAGCCTTGGTCAGACCTGTAACACCCCACTTTTAAAGAAAACATCTTTATTTAAATGAATATCAATAATTAACATTTTGAAAAACATTCAAAAACATTTTACATCGATTCACAGCATAGATCCTCAGATAAGCAGCATCAGTGTGTATCCGTCATGCCTAGCCGTCATTTTCACCTGTATACCTGAAATGATAATTTAATAGGGAAAGGATAAGCACACGGCTTAGTGAGTTCCAGCATCTACACAGCATGTTAATCACATATACTCAACCCCTATAGGAAAATACAGCTATTTATCACACATAACCTGCTCTACCCAGTACGTCGAATTATAGTCTTTTACTCAGCATTTCGAGCCGCGCATACTCTGTACGTCGATTCATGCGTATCTGCTCAGTAAGTCTAACTCCTCTGCTTAGCCCTTAGAGTCGCGCATACCCTGTACGTCGGGTCATGCGTATCTGCTCAATAAATCAAACTTCATTGCTCAGTACGTCGAGCCACCCTATATATCTCAATTTGTCACCCCCATATTATCAACATGCTAGACCTAAACATGTCTAGTACTAACTACAAACACCATATCCCAACCCATACAGCTAATAGGAAAGTGTATTATCAATAAAATACACACAGCTTGGTATTACACATAAACATCTTATAAGCACACAACACTACAGTAAAGCACACATAACCTCCACACAATGTAGTGAGAAACTCACCTGGCTGTAGTTGACTATAGCGTTTATCTTTGCTTTGTATTCCCTCTTTAACTGTTAATACAGTAAAACACTTATCACTCTTTAACTCTTAGTGATATCATAGTTGTATTATTAAACCCTTCCATAATTCTAATATGATACCTCATGATTTATCAAGTAAAGAACGGCCAGGTAGAAGATTAGATGGGGTGGCAGGATCCTTTCAGCATTTTAGTCTTTCGGAAAATCCAACAACCAGATCCCATGTAATCGGCCTAGGCACCGCCCTCGTAAGTAAATCATTTGGTATAATTTCTGGAATTACGAATAGTATAACCTCCACATTTCATAGTTTAACATTTATAAACTATTAGGGAAATGTGATAACGATTACTCACTTAAGATTGACGCTTTCGCAAAGCCTTGACACGCTTCTCGTTCCGCTCTTCCAACACTTCCCGGGCACCTCGTTACTAGCTACCGCTCGCTCTTAACTCCTCCCAACCTATTTTTCCTCACCAGAACACTTCTCGATATCGTAAGGTTGTTTGGTGTTTGTTGTGGGTTGAAATGAAGAAGTTGGGCCTCTATTTATAGGGCTTGAAAACACTATTCACGACGTCATCACGACATCATTGTCACTATTCATTAGTTCTATATGCCCAAGGATGATCATAAAATGATATTACTAATAATATATGATCCTATAGGGTCACACCAACAACAAGTTTGACACCAATTGATCATTTAGAACGTTAAATTTGATTTAACGTCAAATGATACTAAACTTGCAATTTAATCTTGTAGGTTATTATTATTTGAGATAAATAATAATAATTACAAAATTAAAGGTTGATTAGTAATTCATATGTGATGAATTAATTAAGTGTAACAATTAAATTGTTTAAATTGTTAAACGATTTAATTGATTTATAAATAAGCCTTTTATTTAATTTAATTGGTAAATTAAATAATATATATATTGTTATATATATATATATATATATATATATATATATATATATATATATATATATATATATAATTATACAATTAAGATTGTATATTTAGATGATTTATTTATATATAAGATTATGGGTTAAATGTTATCCCATTTAAGAAATAAGAAGATGTATTATTTATAAGCTTATAATTATATAAGTTTTATAAATAATAAAACCTACTAGCACTACATTTGATCATCCATAATTTAAGCCATGATGGGAGACATAAAAGCATGCATTGAGTTGGTAAACTAGTGGAAGATGCTAGCTTTTGAATATTGAAATCACATGGGTCTTTCCTTTCCAACTAGTGGCATTTGCTTTCTCCTTTTGGTGGGTGATATAGTGCACGACTTTGAGTGGGTTTGTACATCATTTTTCTTGCCTAAAATCAGCCAAAATAACTCTCCTTAAGTGCCTAAGAAAATTGGTTTTTGGTTTCTTAAGAAAAGGAGTTATAACTTGCAAGTTGTGGAACTAGCATTCAAGGGTGTTCAAGATTGTGGTGGATCAACTATAAAGGGATTCTAATTTGATTCCTAGCTATCAAAATCATCCAAACCAAACCCAAGAACAAAGGTTATGATCTTGAACTTAATCTATGTTTGTTCTTCATCTTATCTCTACATGCATGTAGCATGATCCTCTTGAAAATGGAATTTGTGTTCATGATTTTATGCTTCCGTTGCAAACTCTTGTTTTGAAATTAATTACATGAACCATGATTTCCAACAATTGGTATCAGAGCCATGGCTATATTGCATGTTTAGATAATAAGTTTATTTGGATAAACTTGGTTTTTGGAAGCCATGAATGTTCATCTTCTTAAATGAAAGTTTCATGCATGGCTTCTTTGGAAACATGCAATTATATTATCTATGATTTTATGTAACCAACTATATCTTATGTATGCATGCTTTTGGTTACATAAATTGTTGCCTTAGAAAAACAAAGTGTTGATTTTCTTATGATTTTATGTGATAAAATGGTGCATAAACAAGCCAAGGACCATATGATGCATGTTTTGTGTTTGTGTTCGATATGGTTGTAATATATTGATTTATTCAAATGGTTTGTAATAATAATTAGTTATTTCCTTCTTAATATTCATTTTGTAAATATTAGAATAGTTGTATTTTATTTATTTCACAAAATGTAACAAGAGAAGGAAGTAAAAGACCAAGAGAAGATTGCACCCAACAGCAGCACTTTCTGAAGAGCTGCTGTCCAGATTTCAAAATTGTTTTGGAAGTGTTTTATAAATTCATATCTTGGTCATTTGGTGATATACTCGTTGGTAACTTTAATATCTAGTATATACATTAAGTTTCAACAAGTATTAGCATCAATATAGCCAAGAATGAATTGAAAAATGCAACAAAAACAACAAAAATTCCTTCCTGCTGCCCCTGATTTCGAAAATTTTGAGGGCTCCATAGAAAAATTACATGTCACTCAATGGTGTCAAGAAATGGTGGTTCAAGTATCATTTGATGTTATAAAAGGCTTGGCAAAATTGTAGCCAAATCGAAGATCATTTGGTTGAGTTTTTGTCACCTTTTTGTCCCTAGGTTTGGACTTGATATTTCATGTGTGGCTCACATGAAATATCAAACTAGTTGGCTTGTATTTATGCACCCATGCATGCTTGTGATGTTTGAATGTTTTATTATGTTATGTTGTGGATGAAAATAAGATTTTGCATGCTAGACAACCTAGATAATTAAACATAATCATCAAGGAGTTTGTATTTTCAAAAGTTGACATTTAAAACATAAGATGTGATAAAATGGGTTTTATTAAAATGGGTTTTGTTTAAAACCTATTAAGTCAAGTTTTGAAAATGATTAAAACAAGAAATAAAATGGAGATTTTATAAACTCTTACAAACTCCAACCCTAAGTAATAATGGTAATTATTTAGGATTATAAATTGGTTCTAATATATGTGATCAAACTCAAACTTAATATTGGATATTAATTGTAATCTTGACCACAAACAAAGAATCAATAAAATGGAGATTTTATGATTTAGGAACCAATTAACAAAATAAGATTTAAATGGTACCATGTTCATTGGATGCATGCAATCTACATGATACCATATGTTTTTCAAAAATTAGAATTGTAAAACATACAAATCCCTTATGAAATACGAATCTATGCCGTCCTTCTTAAAGACACTCATGTATCACTTGTATTTCCTTGCGAGATAAAGGATACCTAACCACTTGGAGTCTTCTTGTGATACAAGAAGTAGATTTGCAATATTGATGGGATAAAGGACACCTAACCATTAATAGTTGTCAAAACTACACGTCCGTTTAAGTAGGATGATTCGTTTGGAAATCTCTTGTGATAAAGGTCACCTAAGCATTAGAAATCCAAGGCATAGATGGGATCAAACATGCCAAACTTATAAATGTTATAATGGGATCCCATAACTCTAGAAATTATATTTGGATATAATTGGTAAACCGTTACCTACCTTGTTGATTCGAATAGGCGGGATAAAGGATACCTAACCACTTATTCGTGATGCAACTTGGATTCTAGACCTTAATTAATTAAAGTTTATGAAACAAGAAAGGGTATTAATTATTAAGGACTTAATATCATAATTTACTAAATAGAACCTTGTTAAAATTTTGTAGATGGCACCAAACAACACACACTCGGCTCCTAACAAAACCTCACTACGGTCTCTCCTTGAAGGAGAAAAACTTAACCATACCAACTTCTTGGATTGGTACCGTAGTGTGAGAATTGTTCTCAAACAAGAAAAGAAAGAATATGTTCTCAATGAACCACTTACAGAAGAGCCCCCTGCCACTCCTAAGCCCGCACACGATGCATGGCTTAAAAAGATGGATGATTCTATCGATGCATCATGCCTCATGTTGGCAACCATGATTCCCGACCTTCAGAAGGATTTGGAGAATCATTCAGCCTATGACATGATTAATCAACTAAAGGAAATGTTCCAACAACTTGCAAGAACGGAAAGGTTCGAAACTGTTCGGGCTTTCCATGCTTGCAAGATGGAGGATGGGCAGACGGTAAGCTCTTAGGTGCTCAAAATGAAGAGTCACATTGATCATTTGGCACGTCTTGGAGTTGTGATGCCCGAAGAGCTAGCAACGGATATGATCCTTAACTCCTTGACAAAGTCCTTTGATCCTTTTGTCATGAATTTTAACATGAATGGTTTAAACAAGACTATCCCGGAATTACATGGGATGCTAATTACCGCGGAAAAGAATCTGCCTAAGAAAACCACTCAAGTTCTCATGATCAAGGAAGGTGGCACAAAGAGAACTAGACCAGAACACCCCACCAACTCCAAGGGCAAGGGGAAAGCAAAAGCTTTCAAAGGTAAGGGCAAGAAAGTTGTCCAACCTTCCTATCCGCCCAAGAAGAAGGCAAAGGTTGCCAAAGATGAAACATGCTTTGAATGTGGCAAAGCTGGGCATTGGAAGAGAAATTGCCCTACCTATCTTGCGGAGTTGAAGAAGAAGAAGGCCGGTGAAGGCACTTCAGGTATCTATGTGATAGACCTAGAACTTTATAATTTATCTCCTAACACATGGGTATTTGATACTGGTTGTGGAACTCACATATGTAATATGTTGCAGGGGTTCAAAAGGAGTAGGCAACTGAAGGCAAATGAGGTAGTACTTCGGGTTGGAAACAATGCAAGGGTTGCGGTGGATTCAATTGGAAGTTTTAATTTATTACTACCTAATGGCTTGTGTGTGACATTGTTGAATGTTTACTATGTTCCTAGCTTGACTAGGAATATTATTTTAGTTGCTAAATTAAGACAATGTGGATTTGATCTTTCCTTTATTAATGATGATATTTGTGTTTACAAAAATAATGTATTCTATTTTGAGGCTAGGCCTTTAAATGGAATTTATGAAGTAAACCTTGACGAAAAGACTAACAATGGCTCTTTATACCACACTTTCACCAAGAAACCCAAATTTGATTTGAGTCAAACCTATCTATGGCATTGTCGCCTTGGGCATATAAACAAGAATCGCATATCCCAACTTCAAAAGAGTGGACTTTTGAAGGCAAATGAGAATGACTCATTTGATATATGTGAATCTTGTTTACATGGCAAGATGACTAAAGCTTCTTTCTCTGGAACCAATGAGAGAGCAAAGGACTTGTTAGGAATCATACGTACGGATGTATGTGGTCCTTTCAAGCCAATGACTAGATATGGTGAAAGATATTTCATCACCTTCACTGACGACTTTAGTCGTTTTGGATATGTTTATTTAATTAAACATAAACATGAGGCGTTTGAAATGTTCAAAACGTTTCAAAGTGAAGTGGAAAATCAACTCAACAAAACAATTAAAGTTCTTCGTTCTGATAGAGGAGGTGAGTACTTAAGTACAAACTTTATGGATCATTGTAAGACTTGTGGAATTATTTCACAACTTACTCCACCTGGAACACCACAACATAATGGTGTGTCTGAGAGGCGGAACCGAACACTATTGGATATGGTTCGATCCATGATGAGTAGAAGTACTCTACCTTTATCATTTTGGGGTTATGCTTTACAAACAGCTGCTCGTCTCCTAAATATGGCACCTACTAAGAAGGTAGATAAAACACCTTATGAGATATGGCATGGAAGGGTTCCATCTTTATCCTATCTCAAGGTATGGGGTTGTGAAGCTTATGTTAGACAAGAAGCTTCAAACAAATTAGAACCCCGTTCAACTAAATGTATCTTTGTAGGGTATCCGAAAGATTGTCTTGGATACTATTTCTACAATCCCATCGAGAATAAGATATTTATTTCTCGAAAAGCTGAATTCCTAGAAAACAAGTTTCTGACGGAAGAGGCTAGTGGGAGGTTTGTGGAACTTGAGGAACTTCAGGAACCACAACCTGATACACAAGAAGTTGAATCTAGCATTCAACAAGAAATTGTTGAACCTGAACAAACGGTTGATCAGGAACAAATTGTAACACAAGGTGTTCGCAAATCTGGTAGGGTTCGAATTGAACCAGAAAGGTATGGTTACCTTTTGATGGAAGAGGAATGTTATACGATAGATTCTGATGAACCCGTCAACTATCAGAGTGCAATATCAGATCCTGAATCTGATAAATGGCTTGAGGCCATGAACACTGAGATGCAATCCATGCACGATAATCAAGTTTGGAACTTGGTTAATCTTCCCACCAATTGTAAGACTGTTGGGAACAAATGGGTTTTCAAGAAGAAAATCGACGTGGATGGAAATGTTCACACTTTTAAGGCTAGACTTGTCGCTAAAGGATACTCACAGACTCATGGTATTGACTATGATGAGACCTTTTCTCCAGTGGCAATGATCAAGTCGATTAGGATACTTTTTGCCATAGCAGCATACTATGATTATGAGATATGGCAAATGGATGTCAAGACCGCTTTCCTTAATGGATACTTATTGGAAGATGTCTATATGGAACAACCTGAAGGTTTTGTCGATCCCAAGCATCCAAACAAAGTGTGCAAGCTTAAAAGATCTATCTATGGATTAAAGCAAGCGTCTCGAACATGGAACATCCGTTTTGATGAAAAGATTACGAGTTTTGGATTCATCAAAAATGAGGATGACTCCTGTGTTTACAAGAAAGCTAGTGGGAGCATTGTCATAATCCTAGTATTGTATGTAGATGACATACTTTTATTTGGAAATGACATCCCAACCTTAAAAGGTGTCAAAGCGTTCCTTGAGAGTTGTTTCTCAATGAAGGATCTAGGGGAAGCTGCTTATGTATTAGGCATAAAGATCTATAGAGATAGATCTAAGAGACTTATTGGTCTTAGCCAAAGTGTATATATTGATAAAATCTTGAAAAGGTTCAAGATGCAAGACTCCAAAAGAGGATTCTTGCCAATGCCTCATGGCACCATCCTAAGCAAGTCTCAGTGCCCAAACTCTAGGACTGAACTTGAAAGGATGAAACATGTCCCATATGCTTCGACAATTGGGTCCATCATGTATGCCATGTTATGCACTAGGCCCGACGTCTCATGTGCCTTAAGTATGACTAGTAGGTATCAACAGAACCCAGGTGAAGCCCACTGGACTGCTGTAAAGAACATTCTTAAGTACTTAAGAAAAACTAAAGATATGTTCTTAGTTTACGGCGGTTTGGAAGAAAGCTTAAAGGTAAAGGGTTACACTGACGCAAGCTTCCAAACAGATAGGGATGATTCGAAATCTCAATCTGGGTATGTCTTTATTTTAAATGGAGGAGCCGTGTCTTGGAAGAGTTCCAAACAAGAAGTGATTGTACAATCCACTACAGAATCAGAATATGTTGCTGCTTCAGAAGCTGCTCAAGAAGCTGTCTGGATGAGAAAGTTCATAGAAGATCTAGGGGTTGTTCCTTCCATTCGGGACCCTATAGAAATCTTCTGTGACAATCTAGGTGCTATTGCTCAAGCAAAGGAACCTAGATTGCATCAAAAAACCAAACACATTCACCGAAGGTATAACTACATTAGACATGAAGTTAAGAATGGTGAAATAAGTATTCACAAGGTTCATACAGATTAAAATTTGGCAGACCCATTCACGAAACCTTTACCCCAAACTAAGCATGAAAGTCATGCTAAGGGTATAGGACTCCGTTTTTCTAATGAATGGATTTGATTAGTGTTTAATGAATATGAACTTATGTAAACGACAAGAATTATGTAATATATGTGACGTGATGTTTCATTCATATTTATTGTGTTTTATTAGCATGTTTAATCCTTGAATAATTTAGTTATTCTAAACGTCCATAGTCGATCATAGTTGTGGGAGCAATTATGAAGTAAGACTAATATGAATTGGATTGGTTGACTTTTATGGGTAAAAGTAGCAAAAGGTTGCAACCAAATTCATAGGTACTTGTCAGAGAACAAGTATTGGACTTGACCCGTTTCAAGATCACTCCATGGATCATCATCATAAGTGATTCTTGAATAAAGGTATTATCATTGTATCCTTTGACCTGAGATACATATTTGGGACTCAAGTGTAGAGTGTACTATGCTTTGATATGGTTTACTGTTGTTCTTGAAATACAGACAACCATAAAGGCCATACTCATGCATAGTACTAACTATATGAGAGGCATATGTAGTCAAGACGGGATTTGTTCCTCTTATGTGTTGAGAGTTAGACATCTAAGGCGCCTGTTTGAAAGTTGAACATAAAATGAGAATGATTAACATCCATGTCTCATGTTCAACAAGATGTCTGTGACAAAGGGATAATTGATAGATAACCTTATACATCAATTAGAGCCTCGTGTTTTCTGAAGAATTGAATGTTGTTGAATGGCACAAAGTCATGTGTTATTGGGGGCAGTGAAATGTTGCTAGACGTTTTCCACTGTCGATATCATTCTATGATGCAACCTTGTGCAAGTGGGAGATTGTTAGTTCTATATGCCCAAGGATGATCATAAAATGATATTACTAATAATATATGATCCTATAGGGTCACACCAACAACAAGTTTGACACCAATTGATCATTTAGAACGTTAAATTTGATTTAACATCAAATGATACTAAACTTGCAATTTAATCTTGTAGGTTATTATTATTTGAGATAATTAATAATAATTACAAAATTAAAGGTTGATTAGTAATTCATATGTGATGAATTAATTAAGTGTAACAATTAAATTGTTTAAATTGTTAAACGATTTAATTGATTTATAAATAAGCCTTTTATTTAATTTAATTGGTAAATTAAATAATATATATATTGTTATATATATATATATATATATATATATATATATATATATATATATATATATATATATATATATATATATGTATATATATAATTATACAATTAAGATTGTATATTTAGATGGTTTATTTATATATAAGATTTTGGGTTAAATGTTATCCCATTTAAGAAATAAGAAGATGTATTATTTATAAGCTTATAATTATATAAGTTTTATAAATAATAAAACCTACTAGCACTACATTTGATCATCCATAATTTAAGCCATGATGGGAGACATAAAAGCATGCATTGAGTTGGTAAACTAGTGGAAGATGCTAGCTTTTGAATATTGAAATCACATGGGTCTTTCCTTTCCAACTAGTGGCATTTGCTTTCTCCTTTTGGTGGGTGATATAGTGCACGACTTTGAGTGGGTTTGTACATCATTTTTCTTGCCTAAAATCAGCCAAAATAACTCTCCTTAAGTGCCTAAGAAAATTGGTTTTTGGTTTCTTAAGAAAAGGAGTTATAACTTGCAAGTTGTGGAACTAGCATTCAAGGGTGTTCAAGATTGTGGTGGATCAACTATAGAGGGATTCTAATTTGATTCCTAGCTATCAAAATCATCCAAACCAAACCCAAGAACAAAGGTTATGATCTTGAACTTAATCTATGTTTGTTCTTCATCTTATCTCTACATGCATGTAGCATGATCCTCTTGAAAATGGAATTTGTGTTCATGATTTTATGCTTCCGTTGCAAACTCTTGTTTTGAAATTAATTACATGAACCATGATTTCCAACATTTTTCCTCACCAGAACACTTCTCGATATCGTAAGGTTGTTTGGTGTTTGTTGTGGGTTGAAATGAAGAAGTTTGGC
This sequence comes from Cichorium intybus, assembly GCA_023525715.1. Taxonomy (NCBI): domain Eukaryota; kingdom Viridiplantae; phylum Streptophyta; class Magnoliopsida; order Asterales; family Asteraceae; genus Cichorium; species Cichorium intybus. Next base: position 129,463,699 of record CM042009.1, read on the forward strand.
CTCTATTTATAGGGCTTGAAAACACTATTCACGACGTCATCACGACATCATTGTCACTATTCACGACGTCATCACGACATTATCGTCACTATTCATGATGTAAGCGTTTACTTCATTTCTCGGGGGTACTATTCACGCCGGAGTTACTATTCACGCCGGAGTACTATTCACGTCGGAGTTACTATTCACAACGTTTTTTTTTTGAAAAACGGTCGTTACAAGACCTGCATTGGTGTTGTCACTTCAGCTGTCAGAAGTATCTTGGGAACACGTGAAGAACAGTTATGTGTATCAGGGGCAGCATGGGAGCAATGAATAGTCACTTCACGGCCTGTAAAGTGACTAGGTTCAGGCCTAGTTTGTCATTTTCTCTTCTCCGCCAAAAGACCTTGCGTGTCCAGCCTTCCATGTTTCGCTATTTATACATCTCGATCTCTACACAATGTAGCGTGTCGAAATATATATACAGTGTTCTAATTGAGAGCATTGTGTAGTGATAGTCATTTATCATATCTTGTATAACATTGAAGATTATCAATGTATATTTCTATCGATGCTCATAGTGGATGTAGCTCGACTCATTGTCGGGTGAACCACTTTATATCCTTGTGTTTCTCAGTCTCAATTTCCGTATTACTCACTAGTCTTGATAGTCAAAAATCGTCTGTCGAAGTGCTTGGTCGTGTTCGTTGGTGCTTCCGCTGCCCAACACCCTTCCCCCTGATGGGACATATGTGTGTGGGGATCAACCTACACACACATAGGGGGTTTATTTAAGATTACCCTAATCCAAATCTTATGTAAGAAATATACACACTCTAAAACAAACACTGTTGTAAAACTCGGCCAACTCAGTCGAGTACTCGGACTCGGCCTCTTACTAAGACGAGTTAAGCCGACTCGGCCAAAAAAACTCGAAAATCGGTCAAGATCGGTCAAACTCGGTTCTACTCGAGTCAAACCCGGTGCTACTCGGGCCAATCTCAGTAAAAATCGGTCCAACCCGGAGCAACTCGGTAAAACTCGGTCAAACACGGTCAAACCAATCAAACTCGGTAATTTTGACTTTTTTTAGAAAAAATAGATAATTATAATTGTTAAGTAATTTTTTTAACATATATCATATATTTAGTTATTTACCAAAACTTTTTTATTTTTAATTAATGTAAATTTGATCGAATAAACAAAAAATACTAATGGTTAAATGATTACTCTAATATTAAAGAATGGATATCAATTTTTAAAATGGTTAACTACTTGTCTACTTTAACAATTGAAATTGTATATTTTTATTATTATTTCAACTACTTTTGTTATGAAATTCAATCAACTTATGAGTTTTGACATATATATAATTTCCCTAAAATATTTCTCTATAATTTATCAAATCCGAGTACTCCCATAGTATTCTCCGGGTAATTCGAGTTCGCTACTCCCAGTCGGCCGGACGAGTACCGAATAGCGATTTCCGCAACACTAAAAATAGATATATTGAAAGACACAAAACATATATATACGACATAGACACAAAAAGTCAAAAAAAAATAAATAGAAACACAGAAAGTCAAAATGTCAAAAAGAAAAACAGAAACAGAAACGTAGTTTAAACAAAATTGGTCCATGACTAATCAAACTTTTTTCAGAACTTGTCCTTGTCACAAAAAAATCGCAGACTGTCACAATCACAACCCAAAAAAATTGAATTTAAAGAAAATTGGTCCATGACTCATAATTCTTTTACACAATTCGTCTCTGTAAAGGACTGAATATTTATTCAAATCATATGTAAGAAATCTACACACAAATATATCGAAACACGGAAAATAGATACAAATTCATAAACACAAAAAATCACAAAAAACAAAAATAGAAACACAGAAACGTAGTCATAATGACAAACAAAAAGTAAAAATAACTCAAATATAAACAAAAAATCACAAACAAACAAATGTAGTTGGAAAGAGAGAAACACAAATGTGTTGAAAAACAAAGACATTATTTAAGAAACATATTGTCACAAACATACAGTCAAAAAGAAAAACTCTATAAAAGCTCAATACAATCAATAGAAGAAGTAGATAATTATACTCACGTGAACTTCAGGATTTCAAGAAAAAGGTTTGTGATTAATGTCGACGATGATTGCTGTGCAACAGGCTATTTAGTTCTAATCATGAATCATAAATATCGATATACTGAAAAAGGTTTATGATTTAAAGATAATACATTTGAAATCCTTTATTATTTGCATAATTTGATTGAAATTCAAATGAATTGACAAATTATATAAGGTAAATACATATTTGTAGAGATTCAAATTAATGATATATAATTGATTTGATTGATTCCATGATTATAGGAACCATTTGGGAAAAGAACCAGATGCACTGGACACCCTTCTTTATCATTTGTATAGTTTTGATATAATATGTTAGAATTTGAATATTCATTTTATTAATATAAGCGTGAATCATCTATGTTGATTGAAATGAAATTGTTTTGAAATGTACATATAAAATTACAATTTAAATAAAAAAATAAGAGAAAATTCAATTATTTATATGGAGAGAATTCATGTCATTCATGTCAAAGAGAAATATATGAATCAAGTGAAACTCAAACAGAAAATGATTCTATAATCAGCAATCAGAAATAAATAGAAGTAATTAAACAAAAGTAATGTGGGGAATCAAATAAAATATAAAGCTTACAATAACAAAAACTATAACCCAAATAAATTGTTAATGGATCTTCTTCATCTTTGTCATGGATCCGTATTGGAAATTCGTCTTTGTCATTTGTATAGTTTTGATATAATATATTAGAGCTTAGATATTTCTTTTATTAATATGAATGTACATCACAGAAATAATAATAAAAAATTAACATCGAGAATCAAAAACAAAAATGAACATTAAAAATATTAGAAAATGACTTGAAATTGTAACAATCTATTGATTTTGTTCATTTTCTTTTTTTATACATCATTGACCATCAAACAAACCTGTTGACATTGTTCATTTTATATCATAATGATATAATATTAACACTTTCAACAAGGTCCATGATCAATAATATTTAAAAAAAAAAAAAAAAACAGAGTTTTAACTAAATCTGAACAAAATTAGTTATTTTCCCTGATTAAATATGGCTATACAATTCACATTAGACTGATTCTTATACTTGCTATATTAAAACGATGAATTTCAAATTACCTCCAAGACACTATGGGCTTGAATGATGGGAAGGTTGGTAAGCCAAAAAAAATATAGAACGGGATGAATACATTACCCTGTTCGTCGTATGAAATTTCTTGCACCAAACCAAGAAACCATCATCACTGCCACGTGGTTGGAACTACTCTATTTCTTCATCTCTCTTCTAATTTCAGATTGTCTCCATTGTGTGTGCCCTAAATCATTCCTGATCATAGATAGCACTTGCAGGTAACAGACGTTGCCCTCAGCCAGAACTGTCTGTAATCGTGTGCGTAAGAGACCGCCAATACGATCGTCCTCAACGTCTTCATTAGTATTTCGTTCCTTCGACTCGTTGAATTCAATTAATCCCATTTATAGAGGATCATACCCTAATAGCTACATAAGGTAATAATTACGCATTTGTCTATAATGATTTCTTGTTGAAATTCTAAAATAGGTGTTGAAAACGTTGCATTTTGCGGGATTTTGAATGTGAAAAATAATCCAATTCGGTGATCGTAATGCTTTTTGGCTCCTGGATTGTGTTGTTTTAGAAGTTCGGATATTTATTACTCAATTATCCCCTGTTTTTGGATAAACCAGATCATGAATGAAGTGTATGTATTTGCTTAGATGAATGTACGGAGCATATAGTGCCACCTCCATTAACGGAGATCTGTATCTGTTAATTTTCATTATAAATCGAAGTCTCCAACCTTGTGGCGTTATCACCATTGCATCATGCATTGAGCTACTTGTACAGTGAAGTACCAGTCCATTAGCTTTCTTCTTTCATTGCTAGATTCATTTTCATCCAGCTTACCCTGCAAACACGATCATATTCATTTTCAGCATTAAATGTTTGGCACTTTTTATATAAATTCAGTAGGGGAACAGATGTGGATGTTTTACCTAACATTATTAACTCATGAACTACCTTGAAAAGTCTACTTTTATAATCACTTAAGATTTTGTTCTAATCATGTCATTCTTCCATGTGTCAGATTAAACAAAAGGTTGCTGATCTCAAAAATACCTAAACCCCAATTTGTTTATACAAACAACAATATATATTTAATATTTCATCCCCAATCAAAGATGGTTCTTTGAGGGTTTATAAGCATTAATGGGGGAAAATGGGAAGTGTTATTCCCATTTCCTTCTTCTACAAAAGAACGCCTGCCTTCAAAAACCTTTGAAAACGCAATGACAGAGTCAAACGTGGTGGGGCCCGAATCACCATTGCCTGAGCCTCTTATGGATCGTGATCTTGCAGCATTAAAGTTGCAGAAAACGTATAAAAGTTTCAGAACAAGAAGACAGTTAGCTGACTGTGCAATACTTGTTGAGCATAGATGGTTAGTTTTTTATTTTCTTGCAATGGGTACAAATCTTAGATTATAAATTGAAATCTTTGATTATGTAGGTGGAAGCTTCTAGATTTTGCTGTGCTTAAGTGTAGCTCGGTATCATTTTTTGAAATTGAAAAACCAGAGACTGCTGTTTCACGTTGGTCAAGAGCAAGAACACGAGCTGCAAAGGTACATATTTTTGGCAATTTTCTGAATTAACCATTTAACTTTATTTTTTCCATTCAAGCCATAACAGTTTCAGATTCTTTTCCAAATTAATCATTTTGACGTGATGTTGATATAACAATTGATATTGATATAAGATCTTCAAATTGTTGATTTGGAAAATTACAAGTTAAACCTGATATAACAAAATTACCCATGAAAACATCAAAATGATTGATTTGGAAAAATGTCGCTAACTTTTACGGTTTAATCAAAAAAAAAAACGTATTCGTGGTTAAAACGCAAAATTGTCCAAAATATAATGGTTATTCTTTAATTTGACCTTAATAATATATAGAATAGTGTTAAAACTATAACTTGTATCTACATATGATATAAAAAAATCATATAAAAATTCATTACATTCCAATAGGCCAACAAAAAATGTAATCATGGATTCCATTACTTTGGTAATTTCGTTTATTTGTTATTTCATTCCATCCAACCAAACAGACCCTAACTTTATGTCTCAAAAATTGTAGGTTGGAAAAGGCTTATCACATCATGCAAAAGCATGTAAACTAGCCTTACAACATTGGCTAGAAGCAGTAAGTTTTTCAATCTTATATCTTTATTTATCTTTTTCGTGATTAAATCTAGTAATTTAATTTCATTTTTTTATGAAAATAGATCGATCCGCGACACCGTTACGGTCACAATCTTCATTTTTATTATGTCAAATGGCTTCATTGCCAAAGTAGACAACCATTCTTCTATTGGTAAGATCAAATCTCACCAAAAACAAAAAGAAAAAGAAAAACATAGATCAATAATTAAACTAAACATTATAGTTTTATGACACAATCTTAGGCTTGACATAGGGGAGGGCAAAGAAGTCAATCTTGAAAGATGCCCACGGTCAAAGCTTCAACAACAATGCATCAAGTATCTAAGTCCCGTAAGTTCTAGATAATTCTTGTACGTGGGTTCATTTTCTTTATGCAAAAAATAATAATAATAACGTTCTCTTATTGTTTATAGATAGAAAGGGAGGGTTATGAAGCTACGGTTGAAGACGGGAAGTTTATTTATAAATTGAGCAAGAAGCTTATTGATACGCGTGAGCCCACCGGTGTGAAGTGGATATTTGTTTTAAGTACTTCAAATATTTTATATGTCGGGATGAAGCGCAAAGGCAAATTTCAACATTCGAGCTTTCTTGCTGGTGGAGCTACATTGTCTGCTGGACGGTTGGTGGTTATAGACGGTATCCTCAAGGCATGTCTATATAACTAAATTTGCACCGGTCAGGTCCATCTGACCGGTGCATCACACGTCATCTGATATCAGAAATTTCTTCTGATATCAGATGATAGATTTGATATAGTTTAGAAATCATACTCTTAACGATGATTTCTTTAACTTTTGATAGGCTGTCTGGCCTCATAGTGGACATTACCTCCCAACAAAAGAAAACTTTGAGGCCTTCATATCGTTTCTTGAGCAACACCAAATTAATATCCAAACTATTAAGGTACAATAATTAATCATGATAATTAATAAAGATTTATGTCTTTTTATCCGGGGTAAAATCTTTTTTTTTCAAGAATTATACCAATAATATCGGTTTGTCGTTAGGGCATGGTCAAATGATTATTTTTAACATAGTTGGTTCCAATATGATATATACTTTCAAGTCTTACTAGTTTACATGTGGGTCAGCTTAAGGGTTGCTGGAAGAATAACTTTTTTGCCAAAAAAAAATTATTTTGATTATCAAGCTCAAATTTAATGATGTAAAATTTATAGAAAAGCCCGGATGACGAGGAAGAAGTATGCCATGAAAAAAAGACGGGATACGAAATGCGGAACAGTGTATCAGAGCCCGATTTCTCTCGAGCTAAAGAAGAAACCAAATCCAAATACCGAAACGATTCCAAACCACCAAGGGAGAGGTCCGGGACTTGTCCCCCATTTACAACAAATTCAAACACAAATATCACCACACCCGAACTCCCAAAAAAGGAAGACATCATTTTATCCTTCCAAACTTTTGAATCCCCAACGGGGCCCACACCCGAACCCGAACATGAACAAGAACACGAACACGAACATGATCACTCATCGGATGATGATCATGATGAAACAACTGAAAAAATGTTGTCAAGTATTGAAATTATGGTGTCAAAACGGAATCTTTTTGATCCCGGGGAAGAAGGGGATGAGTTTCCGATTTCCGAGGAGAAGATTATGGAGAGGATAAATTCGCATAAAGAAACAAAGTCTTTTCAATTGGCTAAACAGCTGAGCTGTCGATGGTCAACGGGTGCGGGCCCACGTATCGGGTGTGTACGGGACTACCCTACGGAGTTACAGTTTAGGGCTCTTGAGGTGTGCTTGTCACCCAAAAACTCTCTTTGGAGATTTGGGTATAGCAATTGTGAGAAAAGTATTAGGAGGAGAAAAAGCTATTCTTTGGCAAATATAGAAGAATTTTCAAGAAATCTTGAAAGTTTAGACTAGGAATGACATTATAGGAATTCTTTTTTTTGTAATAATATGTTTTGGTTCCTTTTTTTCAACTTATCACTTTTTACTTTCAACTTGTTTTGCTAGTATATATTGTTTTGTCGCATGTGTTTCATATGCGTGATTGTGGTTCGAATTGTTATTGTTGTTGCATTACTTGTTTCCACTCTTAATAAATATAAATACTTTGATAAAACTCTTGTTAAATACCATTACAACATTTCTCAAGAAACATCAAGAATTGATGCAACAAACAAGGAGTTGACTTTCATCTTTCTTTAAGACAAAAAAGTCAACATTTGTTGAAGTCTCATATGGTTACATTTGTAACAAGGATAATTTATACATTTTAAGCCGTTTTTGGGTGTATATCACTCGATATAACGAAAAATATGTTACATAAAGAAAATTAGATGAAAGGAAATATGATGTACTCTGCATAAAATAAATTCCATATAAAACGGTAGTACCCTGCTATCGCCTCCTGCAAGTGACAGTGGTTGGATGGTTAAATCCGGTAAAAGGTACAACTTTTAATGCATGAAATACAAGTCATTATAGCATGGCTCAAAAAACTATTATCTACAACCATTCAGGATTTTGGAGAAAAAAAAAAGTATTACCTGGGTGTAATTGGCACGCTCAAGTACCCATGCCTGCATTTGTATTGTAAAGTTATCCATAAAAATTTTCATAAAATTGAAGTAATATATTTGATATGTAAAAAAAATTAGTTAGTAAAAGAAAATAAAAGTTAAAAAACCTGGAAAATCAAACCGGAAGCCAAGATGGTATGTAATGGTATCATCAAGGTGCTCCTGAAAGCCTGCATTTTATTAACCATAATTTTAAAAAAATATATGAGATTTCTGTTACTTTCCCCATTAAACTTTCATATTTTTTTAATGTCACAATTATTTTAATATAAAAAGTGTTCACCTGAGGCAAGTAGAATGCTGCCACTATGGAACCAATATAATTCATCATAAGAAGCCCAGACCCTAATAAAGCAATATTTCGTACTCCAAGTTTTGTTGCAAAAGTAGAAATCTGAAACCTAAAAAAATATCATAATTATTTAAAAAAAACAACAAAAGAATAAGAAATCCAAAATGAGATTATAAATTTCAACTTACTTTCGGTCACCCTCTACATCAGGAAGATCTTTAGTAATGGCAATTACTAACGCAAATAATGTCACAAATGTTGTTATAAAAGCTACTGGCGAACTGCAAAAAACAAAATAAAACTTTAAATCATACAAAAAGAAAATATTGTGAGTTTTATGGGACATTTAAAAAAGACTGTTAGATAAAAACAAATGTTTTTAACCTCCATTGAAATGTTAGTCCTAAAGCAGCTCTCACAGCATAATATACACCAAAATTTAGAAGAAAGCCTCTCACCTGAAGAAATTACATAAAGCTTTAAGTAGGTTGCTATATCTTTATTAATTTAAAAAAATTGTAGAAAAATTTACCGTGGCAATTATAAGAAAAGCTGCAACGGGAAATCTTTTCATGCGAAATGGTGGGACAGAATAAATGGTGCCAAGAAAAAGACCAAGACAGTAAAGGGAAGTGATAAATGGGCCAAAATTCATCCCGACGATGATAACACCAAGTGCTGCAAATGATAACACCAAAAACCATGCTGATTGAACGGAAAGATCTCCAGCAGCAATTGGTAGATAGGGTTTGTTTACCCTGTAAATTTAAACGGAAATCAGATAAGAATAGAGGTAAACCACACATTTTAATGATTATGCAATGCTTACTTATCGATTCCGATATCATAGATTTGATTGATGCCGACTATGTAACCGTTTCCACATATCAGAGCGATGAGGCCGGAGAATGCCTTGAATAGAAGTGACCATTTGATGAGATTTGGGTTTTCGAGGAGTGCTCTTGTTACTAGAGACCTATTGAGAGAATTGAAGAGAATATGTGTTAGTTTAGATGTTATGAAGCTTGTGATTGAAGGTTGTTTGATGAATAAACGGTTACAAGGATCCTAATGATGTTCCACGAATTGTGTGGGGTCTCAGAAATCTCCAAAATGCGTCTTTGAAATCTGCAACTTTGTTTAATGGCGGATCGGATTCAGCAGCACCAACTTGACTGCAAGCCTGTTGGTTGTTCACTAAATTATGAAGCTTAAATCCCTTGTAATTTATTCAAAAGCTCGAAATGCAATGCGAACAGGAATCCAGAATCAAATTCCTCAATCGAAAATCAAAATTAGCAAGAGCTAATAGTGGATAAGTAAAATAAAAATAATTAATCGATTTTGATTGTTACCCCCACTATTCCCAAATTTTTGAGCTCGATTTTACTACTTTCAACTTCAAATCCGCTACGGATTATTCAGATATAAATTATAACAGATATCATCCACGCCCAAATTAAGCTTCACAGCAGCGATCACGTGAAATAGATAAATTCCGGAAAGATAAAAGAAATACAACTAATACATGAGAAATCCCGGAAGTTAGCAATGAAATTGAACATACCGTGATGGCGAATTGCTTTGGGTATTTGTTCGAAACGGGTTTGAAGCTTCTTTTGGTGCCGTAGAAGTTGGTTGTTAGAGTTGAGGTGTCAGGGAACTTGAAAACTGTATCGTAGAATTTGCATTTGGTGTTTACGGGGGATTTTCTGTAATGTAGAGATGTACCATAAGCTCGAAGGGAAGAAGATGAGAGTGATAACTCCATTGTGAGGGGGAGAATGAACTCGTGGTGCTTTTTGTTTGCGCTTTTTTGCAAGTGTACCCTTATAATTTATAAATTGGTCGTCCTTTTGCTTTAAAGGGAACCCTCTTGTTCTGTGCAATTTCTTCACCCCACTGATTTATTGAACGTCTCGCAAAATATTGAAACTAAGGCCATCTCCAGTACATTAAACTTATAAGGCCATGGGGAGTATCCATGTTATAGCAATGGTGTTAACACCAAAAAATGATGTCACGTCAGCATCACCTTTAACACCAAAAGTGGAGGTGTGCTGGTGTTATTGCAAGTGGTATTATAACTTTTTCTTTTTTTTTTTCTTTTTTTTGGTAACCGAAAATACAAAAATAATATAGTTAATTGATTTTTTTTTTTCACAATAAAAATACCATTTAATTTAAAAACACACAAATTACAAAATCCTAAAAATTTAAAAGCAACATTAAAAATAAAAAGAAATTAGTTAAATAAAACCAAACCAAAAAAATCTAATAAATATCATTGATGTCGTTGAATGGGGGGGGGGGGGGGGGGGGGTTCATTGAAGTCATCCGAACCGCCTGCGTTGGCCCAAAGATCTTCAGTCAAATCTTGTCGAAGCCTATGATACGTGTCTTCATCATAAAGCTCTAACATTTTGTTGTAATACGCATCCGAACGCATTTGAATTGTTGCAGCTGGCTGAAGAACATCGTTCGGATTATACGTACAAATATTACGTCCATTCTCTTCTATCATCATGTTATGTAGAATGAGCACCGCGTACATCACCTTCTGTATTTTTTTATCATCCCATGCTCGAGCCGGGTATTTTAGAATGTGTCATTTCTCTTTTATTGCTCCAAAACCCCTTTCTACGTCCTTCCGTGCAGACTCTTGTCGCTTCGTAAAATATTTTCTGTCCTCCTCAATTGGATGTTGATACGCTTTGACCATCGTTGAGTATCGCGGATATATCTCATCAGCAAGATAGTAACCATACTTGTAGTTGTGTCCATTCACAACGAAAGGACACTCGGGTGCTTTGCCGAGCAAATATTTGTTGAATATCGGCGATGAATTAAGAACATTTATGTCATTGTTAGACCCCGGCATACCGAAGTAAGCATGCCAAAACCAAAGATCTTGGGAAACAACGGCCTCTAGCATGATCGTTGGGTGTCCGTGGTCACCGCGTGTGTAAAGGCCTCGCCACGCGTTTGGACATCGTTCCCATCGAATGTGAGTGCAATCGATACTTCCAAGCATTCCTCTAAAACCATGCTTCTCGTAATGAAACGCGTATAATTGCTCTACATCACTTTTTGTTGGTATGCGTAAGTAAACGGGACCATAAAGTTGTATCACGGCTTCACAAAAGTTATACGTACTTTCTCGGGCTACTCTCGCCGACATCTTCAAATACTCGTCCAACGAGTCCGGCGATACGCCCAAAGCCAATTGTCGAAGTGCGGCCGTCATCTTTTGATATGTCGTGAACCCCCGCCTCTTCCGACCATCGTACCTCAATTGAAAGCGTGGATAATGAGCATTCAAATCGGTAGCTATACGAATGAATAAATTCTTCGTCAAGCGATAACGGTTACGAAAAGTGTTATCATCGTACAAACAATCGTCGTTGAAGTAATCGGCCATTAGACGCTCGTGTGCGGCTAAACGATTTCTATTTTTTGTTTTCTTGTAAGCTTTGCTCGGACATGCGTCGGGGGTTCTACCAACGTCGTCAACACACTCGTAGCAACTTCAATAAAATGTGGAATAAACATGTCGTCGTCCGAAGAGGAAGAATCGGAAACCGGCATTTCATCGTTGAAAACCAGCGTTTCGTCATCGGAGCCGGACATTTCTTCATCGGAAGAGAATTCGAAGTAAATATTTGTTGGGAGAGGATCCATTTTTTTAGAGAGTATTTTGTAAAATAGAGTTGTGAAAAAAAATGTAGGAGTAGTAAGTATTTATAGGAAAAAAATCTTTTTTTTTAAACCCTCAACGGCTATATTGCAACGGTCACAACACCGTTAACCCGCGTGGTAGTGACCACGCCCTATCACGGATGGCGCACAACGGACACTCGGGGGTGGTGTTCACATGGCTATGGCGGCGCCATAGCCTTTGGCGCACAGGATAACGGGGGTATACCCCAAGGCCTAAGAGTTTAATTGATTGTCACATCCACATTCCACTTACTATTTTATTTTACCTATTAAACTCTATACTCCATTAAACTCTACTCTAAGTTTAATGGATACCCACTTTAAGTAAAATTAAATACAAAATGAATTGATTTTTCTCATGATACGGTTCAATGGTCATACAACTCTCATTCAATAAATGCCTCCTACAATGGTGGGTTTAATCTATTAAATGCCACATCACCCATTAAACCCTTCATTGAATCCCCATTGGGGATGGTCTAATATCTATAATTGTCGGGGCAAACGACTTTGTGTACCAATATATAGAACCAATTTCACTATGTTTTCTCTCATTTTTTGGATTAAGTACTAATTTTAACATGTTTTTTTTATGATTTGACCATTATGGTCTCTTATCCAATGTTAACAAACGGGTTATTACGTGACATTTTCATAAAAATAAAAAATGACATGATATTTTCTTAATGATTAAAAATAGCATGTGACATTTTCATTTACATGATATTTGTTTTTATTATCTATTTAATTTAGTTACCACCCACCCCCATCTCTCACAACACTTCTTCTTTGCATATCTTGTTAGGATCGAGACACTTAGCATACGAACACTAAACTCACACACTCAGCTCACAAATTAAGAACACAAGAATTTAACGTGGTTCGGTCCAAAACTGACCTACGTCCACGGCGGGTAACTAGGAATTTATATTCAACTACATTGTTATGGTGTGGTACATAAATCTCTTCAACTGAAGCTCTATTTATACATATGAGAATGTATTGTGAAATATGAAATCAAACTTCACCAACCTTGGACTCACCAACCATTGACTTCACCAACTTCACATTCAGCAACTTTGACAAACCACAATAGTGGCTTCACACTCAACAATCTCCCACTTGAAGCCACGGAACAATCTTCACCTGGGCTTCAACTGTGCATATGTATTTCCGTAAACTCCTTCTTAGTTACCCCGGCCTTCTCATCAGTTAACCTGAAAGGCCCGTTAAAACTATCATGAGTTTCAACATGTTCGCCATGACTTAAACTGCCCTTGACCCGTTCTCTATCCCTATCGGCTCCCACTGAAAACGAACTACCGAATCCTGAAACAATCTGAGAACAAACAACAACACTCTCCATATTTAGCAAGTTATCAAAATCGGAGAGACTTTTACAGCTGAAAACTGGTTCTAAATCCATTGTCGTCCTGGACCTATGATTGAAACACGACCTATGCTCCTACTGTTGCAAAACCCTGCAACTGAAACAATACTCTGTGCTCTCATTGCCACAATATCCTTCGACTGATTTTTCTGAACCTTTCCATGCTCGTTCAACCTGAATCTTCCTTGTAGCTCTAGGCTTCCTACTTGCAAAAGGTCACCCTCTTCTGCCCATGAGATTCTGTGAACCGGACTTTGTTTCTCTTCTGAACTGGGACGGTCACTCCCTCAGACGGTAATCCGACCATATACAGCGAACATTCATCGTTCACAAGTCTTACCTTTCCAAAGTCTCAAACTTTTAGATTTTGCAGTGCTTCACTGCTATGGGTAGCGTGAAATGAAGCACCAGAATTCTTGACCCAAGAGTCTTCACTGCCTTCCACTGAGTCCCAATGCATCAAACCCAGACACATTCTCAGAAGCAGAATTTCCTCTATTTGGACATCGACTCTAAAGAATGTCCACACCTCAACGTCATGAATAACACCGAACTTTCTGATCCCGTGATTACATCTAAGTCTGCTGACTTTCTAATCACTGCTGGATCTACCGAAAAACGGATTTTCTCTTAATTACTTGATCTGTTCATCCCATGATCTGTTCTTGAACCCCTGAAACTCTGATCATCGCTGGATTTGTCTGAACGTCTGATCTTCTGTAATTCTCTAATTTTCTCCCTTTACCAATACCACATCTTGAACTTTCTGACACATAATGCCTCAATCTGCATCTTCCACCAACTTTTCAATCTTTACAAAACGAAGCCTTGTCTGAACTTAACGACTGTTCTTCTGAACTCTGTTAAATAATCAACCTATTTAAACTACATCGGAATACCGAATTGAGAATCAGAAACTGAAAATTTAAACTGAATCGATAAAACCCGACAAACGCTGTTGGCATTGGTTTTCGATTTCTTTAAATTTCTTCTGAGTTCAACTGTTCTTCACCGATTATATAGAATTTTGATTCAACAGTTCTTGGCTCGTTATTTGCAAAATATAATCCCCACTCAAATTATTTTCGGGCTAAACTGCCCAAAACAAATGTTGGAGTGACTGTTTTGCGACTTTGACAAAGTTGAGGGACGAAACTGCAATTTTCCTGAAGTTCAGGTACTAAACCGCAATTTTCCCAAAGTTCAGGGACCAAACTGCAATTTTCCTGAAGTTCAGGGACTAACCGCAATTTTCCCCAAGTTCAGGGACCAAACTGCAATTTTCCTGAAGTTCAGGACCAGTTTTGCAATTTCTGGAAATCTGCTACCGTACAGTACCGCTACGGGAACCGCTACAGTGAACTGCTACAGTACGCTACAGTGACCTGCTACAGTGTCGTCTTCTCTAGCGCTACAGTGTCGTCTTCTGCGGCGGACTCCGGCGCTACAGTGTCGTCTTCTCCGGCGATCTGGTTTCTTCGGTCACTATTCCGGCGAACGTTTGACCGGCGATTTGGAGGTCTTCCGGTGGTCGAAAAATTCCAAAAAATATATTTTCGGAATCTGCGGAACGAGACCTTTCCAACAGCGTAAACCAAAATCGTTTTTGAGACAAAAAAAAAATTTCGACCAAAAAACAAAAAATCACCCTCTGCAGCTATACCAAGGCTCTGATACCACTTGTTAGGATCGAGACACTTAGCATACGAACACTAAACTCACACACTCAGCTCACAAATTAAGAACACAAGAATTTAACGTGGTTCGGTCCAAAACTGACCTACGTCCACGGCGGGTAACTAGGAATTTATATTCAACTACATTGTTGTGGTGTGGTACATAAATCTCTTCAACTGAAGCTCTATTTATACATATGAGAAGGTATTGTGAAATGTGAAATCAAACTTCACCAACCTTGGACTCACCAACCATTGACTTCACCAACTTCACATTCACCAACTTTGACAAACCACAAGAGTGGCTTCACACTCAACATATCTCTCTCTTTCTTTCTTTGCAAATATGAGAGACATCCTCATCATCGCCTGCCCTTGTTCTCTTGTGGAGAAACCTAAAGCATCACATCGCCAAAAGCCCCTCTTTATCTCCATCTATCTATCTCTCACATTAAAATGATCTTGAAAGAATTAGGCAAAACTTTCTTTGGAGTGGAAATGATTCAAATTCTAATGCAAAAATTTGTATGTATATGAAGTTTCGGATAAAAGTATCATTGTTCCCGGTCAATATGATATCATCAACGTGCACTAATAAATAAAGAATCGAAGATTCATTCTTGAATATAAACAGAGAAGTGTCGGCACGACCACAAGTGAAACCAAGGCTAACAATAAACGTGCTTAAACATTGGAACCAAGCTCGTGGAGCTTATCTAAGTCCATAAAGAGCTTTCTTTAGAAGGCAAACATGATTCAAAAATCTTGAGTCAACAACTCCCAGTGGTTGCTCCATATAAATTGTATCGGATAAATTTCCATTTAAGAAAGCATTATTGACGTCAAATTGTTTTAGGACGGCAAGAGCAAGAATTATCTGAATAGTCGATGCTTTAACAACCGGACTAAAAGTAGCAGAGTAGTCAAGACCCGAAACTTGAGTGAAGCCTTGAGCAACAAAATGGGTTTTAAATTTGTCAATTGTACCATCAACACGAAAGTCGTGCGCATTTTGAACCAACAACAATGGAGCGAGTGGGACGAGGTACTAGATCCTAAGTAGCATTGAGTTTCAAGGCATCAATTTCATGACACATAACAGCATACCATTTGGGATCTTTTGCAGTAGTCTTAAAACTTTAGATTCTTTTGAAGCAAACAAGGCTTGATGAAGAGCCGAATAAGACAAGTGGGCGAAATTTGCAATATGACGTGGTTTGAAGGTACCAACTTTTGATCGAGTCACCATATGATGACTGGATGAAGTTGTTGATGTGTGTTTAGTAGTCGGCAAGGGAGTTGGATTGGGTTGCATAGTGGAAGAAGTAGGTGACAGATGTTGTGTGGGTGGTGTCTCAATACACAGATCACAATGATAGAAAAGTATGAGGTGGATGGTATCGTGGATGAACATGTACATTGTGAAGGCATGGTTGGTTGTAATATAGAAGTCGATGTGTAAGACCCGTTCCGCCGAGTCGCGGCCCGGAAGAATCCGCGGCGCGGCTTTAGGAAGAATCTAGAATCGCGTAGGATTTGTACGCGCGGCGCGGTTCGAAAGAACCCGCGACGCGGTGCGCCTCTAATGTGAAAAACCCTAATTCGGATTTAAACGCCTATATAAAGGGTCCCAGCCCTAGGGTTCGTGTTTTTTGGAAGTTCTCTGGAGTGGGGTCGACTAGTTTCAGCAGAGACTCTTTGGTTCGAGACTTTGGAGGTTTTTGGAGATTAGAATAGGGAGATCCAACGCGAGAGAAGGCTTGCGACGGATCGTGGGCCTCACTCCGCTTTTCAGAAGTAAGGTAAGAAGATTTACCTTTCTGACTTTCCTTTTTATCTCGTCATGGGGTATTACCCATTGGTTTGTAGCCTTAGATGACTTGTAACAATTAGGGTTTGGACCAAGGACATGCATGGACTTGCATGTCCATATGGAAGTGACCTTATGGTAGTTTCTGATCTCAGGAAGGGTTTAGAAAGGAACCCTAGCCGATTGATGTACTGTTAAGCGCTAATAACATTTTGGAATGTTACGAGCCACGATGCGGACTGGCTATGTCAGCGGCGCGGACTCGGCTGAACCCCCGTAATTATGCGATGGTAGCCACGGCGCGTAGGGTGAGGAGCCACGCCGCGGCGAGCGACTGTTTGACCAAAAGGTTTGGTTTTGACCCTGGTTTGGTGGCAAACGTTGGGTCTGACCTTTAGGCAAGTCTATAAGAGTTTGGCCAGTAATTAATATGTTGTATATGTGGGATTTAGGTGATCAGACGAGCCTAGTTTGGGATATTAGCGATTATCCGGACGGTTGTGATTCAGGTGAGTATCCTCACCTTACTATATGATGTTGCATGTTAGGCATCTTGTGTGTTATTTACAGTTATATGATTTGCTCTATATCTGTGGTTATTTGTTGTTGGGCTCAGTACTGATGCGTGTCCACTCGTAGCTGTTGTATGGCGAGTTGGACTATTGCCTTGTCCCATAGCTGTTGTATGATGGGCTGGGCCATAACCGGGAACCCATAGCTGTTGTATGATGGGTAGAACCTTCCCGTGTCCATAGCTGTTGTATGATGGACGCCCGTAGCTGTTGTATGGCAGGTAGGGTCGGGTCGTTCTCGAGGACGGATTGTTTAATGTGTGGGCATGTATGGTAATTTGTGGAACTCACTAAGCTTTATGCTTACCCGTTGATTTTAAAACATTTTCAGGTACTTCAGTTGATAAAGGGTGAGCTCGGCGTGACGGCGGCGCATCGCACATTTATGATTTGCAGTTATATTATTAAATAAGATTTATATAATTATGGGACGTATACACACTGATAATAGTTTTGATGAACACCGCTTAAGCATGTTAATAAGATTATCTATGTTTTTACTTAAATTTTTAAAGAAAATTTTTGATTGAAAATTGGGGGGTTACAAATTGGTATTAGAGCCTTGGTTTGAGGGATTTGGATGAACTGTATTGGGAATCCAAACTCAAACTTAGGACTGAGAGCTTTTCGTTAAAGAAATAATGTTTTCTCTATAAAAGTTTTAAGTAGTTGGATTGAATAACACGTGGAAGATTCCCTTGCATGTTCTTGTTTGATTGTTGCTTGGGGGTTTGAAACATGGTATGCACACCTGACTTATGATTTTTAACGGATAATGAGTTTCGAAAAGAATGAGATGCGATGCGAACCGTCAACCGAGCTCAAGTAAGTTTTTGTGATTCCCAATTACCCATGCCAAGTTTGTGTTATGTGATGATATATGTATGCCAGAAAGTAGGCATGGAATTTAGTCAGGAAATGCATGCTAGAAATGCTTGGATTAGGATGCCTTCTGCCTGTTGTTTGTTATTTGTGCTGCTTTAGAATCTATGCTAACACTATTAGGTTGCTTAGTGAATGCTATTGGGTTATATACAATTAGGATAAGATAGCCTAAGAATTCTTGGTCTAGCCTTACTAGCTGTTCCTTGTTTGGTTGTGACTTTGGGGTAGGATCATTTATTTTAATGTCTATCTTATTCTCGATTGTATACGACCGTGTGTCTGTGAGGCGACTCGATAGTGTTAGCAGAAGTTCTTTTAGGCACGGGTGGGGTGTAAGATCCTAGGTAGCCTAGGATGAGTGTTAGGCACTTGGGTGCGAGACCGTATGAATACCAATGTCGAATAGATGAGCGGGTGGTGAATTAAAGTATTGGGGGACAAATTCTGGAACAAGTACGAATAGGTGTGGAAGGTAGTACCGGGCCCGTACTACCGAAAGCAAAGGATTCATACTTGAGTCAGGAAGAGTTACCCAAAATTCTAAGGAACCGGGTAGGGTAGAGAATCAGGTATGATTCACATTATGAATTACTTGCGAAATGAAAGTACACGTCTTCATCGTGGCGATGTTCGGTAATGAAGAGTGGATTGGGAGTAGTTTCGGGTGTAACCAATGGAGATGGATCGGGATGGATCATAGGTGCAGAAATTGATCGCCGTTGAGGTATCAACGAGGGTTATGATTGGCAGCAATGGGTTAGGCGATGCATCCGAGTTGCTAGCCGATGCATCTGGGTTTTGCATGTCAATGTTTCGAAGGTCTATGGATGTGAATCCCGATAGACCTTATTCCTGTTTAATAGACTAACGACATGGTATGAGGATTGGATTTGTTACAAAGGTTCGAGGCGCTGATCGATCGTGATCAGCACTAGGTATTGGCACAGATTCCAAGTGGGGGAGAGTTGTTGTTCTAAGAGAATAAATGAAGCTTAATGCGTGTATAGCTCAGCTACTGGAATATTGGAGTACTTGCATTACGAATTATCAAGCGTTAGCTTGGGTTATGATGATAGAGAGAGAAGGGATTGGCAGCTTGTTGGAAACTGTGACCTGGGAATCTGCAGATAGGTTCCAGAGGATTACTAGGTACTCCTTTAGGGAATGGACTAGAATCCAGATTGATTTAAGTGCCGACATTATGTCGACTTGTGTCACTCGAAGAGCAGGAAGGGCCCGTCCAGCTGCTGAAGCTGATGGACCTTGACTCCTGCTACCCAACTGAAGTTAGAGTAATTAGAGACTACGTACAAGGTATGACAAAAAATGCGAGTAGTGTGTGACTTATGGGATAAAGACCCACAGAAGATGGCTCCTTGGACAGATAGCCACAAGTAGAGGGTTGAAGCGGAAAGGGAAGAAGGGTCCCCAATGTGACATAACCGACCATTGAGGATGGAAGTCTCATGACAATGAGGGAGACGGCATGGGGATGGATAACCGCGATCTAACAAGGAAGGGAGCTCGCCGGCAGGGGCTAAGGCCTCGAAAAGGGAAAGTTGTAGCTTGGAGGAGGAAGATGGGAGTGTCATTGTGGGCTGGAGCTAGCAAGTGGTTATTGGTGCATCGAGTAGCTTTTCACCTTAGGGTAAAGGTGTTTGGAATAGCTTTGAGTAAAGGTAATTCTGCAAATTCAAGGAAGCGGTTGGAGGTTGTATGCATTGCGAAGAGGCAAGGATCTTGGCCATGCTAGGGATGCGTGGTCATCTCCATGGGAGTTTTGATTATTTCCATTAAGGCGCGGAGAACGTTGGACTATTGTATTTCGTTTCAACTCAGGACCTGGATGGCAGTAGGAGCGAGAGAGTCAAGTTTGGTATAAAAAGGGCAAAGCATGGAAGTTGGGACGCCGGACTAAGGAGACAACGCGACCTGTTGGTTCGACTGCAAGATTGCGCAAGCTATGGTGACTTTGGACACCAGGGGTTCTGCTTGCATGGACTGATACTCAGAAGGATTGACGCAGAGAAATTATTCAGAGACCGGGAATCTACTTCAGGCTTCAGCAAGAGTTATGCATGTAGGACAAACATTTTCAAAATAAGAAATGTGTCATATGTGACAGCTCATTTCAGGAGCGCTAGTCAATAGTTTCAAGGAATGAAAGTATCGCGAGCCGAGAATCCTTCCCAGGCAGGAAAGGCTGGCGAAGTTAGGAAGGGGTAGGAGCGAGGTTTTAAGGAAACGTTTTGGTGAAATTGTGTATCGATCGGGAAGGGTCAGCGTGGAAGCAACATATTAAGCAACGATATTATGAAGACAGGACGAGGGTTATGCTAAGCGATGCTAGGAACAAGGATAAGCGTTGGCCAGGAGCATTGGGTCGTATTGGTGTAGTGATCGATTAAGGATTTTTCGTCCTGGAGGATTGGTATCTCATGTGGGTACCGGGGTACTGTGCCTTGTTCGAGGTTGTGCCCCCTCGTGCCTCGGTGAGAGATAAGGTGTTGTCGGATGGAGTATGCTATGTTGAGGTGGTACTGTGCTGTGTTCTGGCGAATACTTCGTGCTAATCGGGAGTGCCGGGTGCTTTATTGTAGCAATACTGTGTCGTGTTCCCTCGAGTACGAGATACGGTTTTAGCAGGCTGATTGGTCAGATTGGGTTGTGGGGCAGATAATTTCTGTGCAGGATGAGTTAATGGTTATCTGGGTGCTGAAGATTAGTACCCTTAGATTGTTTAGTAGGATGGAAGATGATTATGGACCCCTCCATGATCGCATTTGCCAGATTAGTTGAGGTGAAGACTGCCTTGATTTTTTTGCTGATGGCTGCTTAGCTGGTAGGAATGAAAACCAAGGGCGAATCAGGGTGACATGAAGACTGGACGGATCATATTCAAGATAAAGAATTAGGTGTGAAACCGTGGAAGGGAACGCCTTTATGTGTGATAGTTCGGGTAAACGAAGGTTGTAGGGTGGGGTTAGCGGAGGGTGGCTAACCCATTAGGGTCGCTTTGGATGTCAGATATGGACGGGACTTTTTGTGCGGTAATGAACGAAGAGTTTGTGTCAAGTTTTTTTCGTTTGCCCGAGGGGCAACATGGATGTGTATGATATTGGAGAGGATTATTGTGTTGGATTAGGTGTCTAAGCCATGACTTGTAATTAAACTTTTATCTTATGGTTAAAAGCAAAGTCCATTTGGGTTGCCCTCATGGGTGGAGGAAAGATAGTTCAGTAGAGAGAATAGTTGATTTATTAATTGTATAATAAATCAATAGAAAATATATATATGGTTTATTAATATATTTAAGTGCTAATATATTAATTAGAAACTATATTAATTAATTGAGATTTAATCTAGAATTAATTGGATTTAATTTGGAGATTAAATTAATTAATTAAAAAGGTGCAGGGACTGGTATGGCATTTATTCAATAGTTGAATAACTGGCCAGGAAAAACCAGGGACCAAAAGTGGCGCCAACTTGGAGGCTCCTCCAAGGGATTGGCGAAACCCTAATTAGGGTTTTGGTAAGCCTGGTCCAAGTGGTCAAAAGCCTTGTCCAATTGGAGGCTCCTTAGGGTTTCAGGTGTAACCCTTGGAGGCTATAAAAGGAACCCCCTGGCACCTCATTCTTCACGCCATCTTCTCTCTGGATTTACTCTGCTGGACTGATTCTTCCATCACCTGGGTGTGACTTTCATCTGAGGCAGGATAATTTTGCTGCTGCTTAAAAGGATCATAAGATCTAAGGTTGGTTTTTCTTGATTCTTCTTTAGAATTGAATTGTATCCTTTAGGTTCTTAGTTCTAATCTTCATAGAAGAAAACATAGATCAATATTAGGGTTGCATGTGAACCTTAGGTTATTTTGTGTTCATTGATTGCATAGAAACCCTTCAGTGGTATCAGAGATAGCTTGTTTTCTTGTGTTTGATTATGAACTGCTTGAATTGTTTTGTGCCTAAGGGTTATTGGCGAAAATTAACCCTTGGGAGGAGGCCAAAATCGATCCCAAGGCTAGGGTTTCCTAACCCTAGCCGCCACCCTCCCTTGGTTCCCCTTGAATGCTTGATTTGCTTGCCTTAATTATGTGTTGTTATTTTTGGTATCTAAATCAACTAAAATAACTTGAACCCTAATTCCTTGGCTTGTAATTTTCGAAATTCATGGGACCATTACAGGTTAATTAATTTGATTAATTGGTAATCTGTAACCTAGATTTAATTAATTTAATTAATTGATTAATTAAAGGCAAATTAAATCTGCCTTAAGAATTAATTAAAATTTTCAAGAAAATTAGAATAATTTGAGAAAATTAGAATTTAATTAATTCTAAAGATATTTTAATGAGATTAAAATATATCTTATATGTATTTATGATTGAAAGTTAATTTAATACATATAAGAAAATTGGTTAGTCTACCGCTAGTAAGCCTCATTCACAAAACTGTCCTATAAAGAGGGTATAAGGCGACTGACTATAAAATGTTAGTCTAATGGGTATCTACTCTTACCCACCGCTCTCCTGGTCAGTCGAGTGTCGTTAGCTGAACGGGTATGATAGAACCGCTAAGCCTCTTAAAAGTATAATGCTATAATTGAAAGTACTAGAACCCTAAAACAAATCCCAATCTAGTTACTTTAGGAAAATGTGAATTTGATGCTACCCCATGAAATTGCACATTGCACTTTATGAAACGTTGGTGGAGCGCGTGTGGTTTACCGGCACACCAATAGGGGTTCATAAAGAGTGGCAATGGGTGTCTCGGGTGTTATCATTGTTGATGGAGCGTGTGTGGTTTACCGGCACATCAATTTGAGATGATAATGGATCCCGAGAGCACCAAGCTAATTTGCATGGTTATTCACACCCGGTTTGTGATCCTCGGCATCCCAGTCACAAACGGTGGGGCATATCCGAGATTAAACATGCTATTGAACAGTTCAATAAATCTCATAAGAAACTAGGAATTCCATTTATAATAAGATTATTTTTCCGCGGTGGAATCGGCTGAATCGTCATTCGCCTACCTTTATAAAATTTGCTTATAGATTACGGCATCCCTCTTCTATGTTGCAAATTGTTATAGTTGGATCCTAGCCTTATTTTATATTGGGTTATTATAAGGACCGACAAGTATCTAATTAAACTTACCTTCTTTTATAGATGTCTTCTGCTGATCAATCCGCTCCCCAATCAAACTCCAGTGTTCCCTCAATCCTCTCACTATGTTCCAGGGTTCAATTGAACGGGACAAACTATAATGACTGGATTAGAAACATCAAGATGGCTCTGAGGTATGAGAACAAAGAGTATGTTCTCGAGACCGAGCTTGTCGATGTCGACCCCGAAACTGCTACTCCCGAGGAAATTGCCTCGTACCAAAAACATACTGATGATGCAACCAAAGTGGCCTGCATCATGATCGCCACAATGAACCCCGAATTGCAGAGAATATACGAAGACTACTGGCCCTATGAGATGCACAAGGAGCTAGCGGAAAAGTTCCGCAAGCAAGAGCGCATCGAAAGGTGCGAAGTGGTCAAGGACTTCACGAACAGCAAACCCAAAGATGGAGAGTCCATCTGCACTCATGTGCAAAGAATGCAAGGTTACGTGGAGCGGCTTAGAAAGCTTGCGATGCCTGTACCGGAACAGTTGGCCGTTGACATAGTGCTTAACTCGTTGCCGAGTTCTTATGACCAGTTCAGGCTGGCTTATCATTTGAACAACAATCAGGCTAATATGACTGAGTTGCATCGCATGCTTCGAGTAGCTGAAGACGGGATGAAGGGTAAAAGTGTACCCTCGGTTAATCAGCCCGTTCTAGCCATTGGAAGTGGCAAAGGAAAGAAAAGGAAGGGCCCTCCTAAACAAAATTGGAGGGAAAAGGTTCAGGCCGGGTCATCCAGTAATGGCTCGAGAACCAAGACTTCCCAAATTCCTTGTGTGGCCAACCCCGATGAAGCAAACTGTTTCTACTGCAAAGAAAAGGGCCATTGGAAGAGAAGCTGCCCCAAATACTTGCAGGATGTCAAGGATGGGAAAGTAAAGCC
Source organism: Cichorium intybus (assembly GCA_023525715.1). Taxonomy (NCBI): domain Eukaryota; kingdom Viridiplantae; phylum Streptophyta; class Magnoliopsida; order Asterales; family Asteraceae; genus Cichorium; species Cichorium intybus. Next base: position 129,488,010 of record CM042009.1, read on the forward strand.
ATCGACAGCAGGTATATACACTATCTCTAAAAACTCACCATCTTCTAATTCTTGGGTCCTTGATACAGGATGTGGTTTTCACATTTGTTCTGATATGCAGGGCCTAAAGGAAAGCAGGGAGGTGGAGCACGGTAGACTGAACTTGATCATGGGCAATAGGAGATCGTCCCCTGTTACCAAGATTGGAGTTTATAGTTTAGTGCTTAGTAGTGAAGTTTGTTTAGATTTATTAGATTGTTGCTATTCGCCAGAAATGGCAAGAAATATTATTTCATTTCACGCATTATTCAGACAAGGATTTCATTTTTCTTTTGATAATAATATTGGATCTATTTCTGTTTTCAAAAATGGTATTTTGAATTTTACTGCTTATCCTTGTAATGGTGTGTATGAAACTGTGAAATGTGTTGACAATCTAGGACAAAGTGTAAATTATATTGATTCTACTAGTGACATGGAAAAGGCATGTCTGTGGCATAGTCGGCTCGGCCACATCAGCAAGAAACGCATCGCCCAACTCCAAAAGGATGGAGTGTTGGAATCATTCGACCTCAAGTCGGATGATGTATGCGAATCTTGTCTGTTGGGCAAGATGACTAAATCACCTTTCAAAGGGTCTTTTGAAAGAGGTGAGGGTCTATTGGACATTATTCACACGGATGTGTGTGGTCCATTCAGATCAACCACAAAGGATGGCACGCGGTTCTACGTGACTTTTACCGACGATTTTAGTAGATACGGTTACATCTACTTGATCAAGCACAAGTCGGACACCTTTGAAAAGTTCAAAGAGTTTAAGAACGAAGTAGAGAATCAATTAGGCAGGAAGATAAAGATGCTCAGATCCGACAGAGGCGGAGAGTATCTAAGTATCGAGTTCCTAGACTATCTAAAGGAATGTGGAATAGTTTCGCAGTTGACACCTCCCAGGACACCACAGTTGAACGGTGTTGCAGAGAGGCGCAACCGAACCCTGTTGGACATGGTTCGTTCCATGATGAGTCGAGCTTCACTTCCCATTCACTTCTGGGGGTATGCCTTAGAGACTGCCGCCCATATCCTCAATCTTGTCCCAACTAAGAAGGTTGCGAAAACACCTCATGAGATGTGGACGGGGAAAGCTCCCTCGTTGGCACATATCAAGGTCTGGGGTTGTGAGGCTTTCGTTAGACGAGAGACTCAAGACAAACTCGCAGACAGAAGCGAAAAGTGTTTCTTCATTGGTTATCCCAAACAGTCCTTTGGATATCTATTCTACAGACCGAGCGAGGACGTGGTCTTTGTAGCTAGACGAGCAGTCTTTCGAGAGAGAGAGCTCGTATTCAAAGAGGACAGTGGGAGTACCATTGATCTGGAAGAAATTCAAGAGTCATCAGATGACGCAACCTTAGGAGAAACTAGCAACCAACATGAGGAAGAAGTTCCTGTTGGCCCGACAGATGTATCCTTACCTCTTAGGCGTTCTAGTAGGGTTAGCATGCCACCCGAGTTTTATGGGTTCCATATAACTTCGGATGGGGACACTTTTGTCAGTGATAGGACACTGATAAATTTGGATGAACCAGCTAACTACCAGGAAGCAGTGGCGGGCCCTGAGTCTGCCAAGTGGAAAGAGGCCATGGATAGCGAGATCAAGTCCATGTATGACAATCAAGTTTGGAACTTGGTTGACAATGTACCGGGTCGAAAGACAGTCGGGTGCAAATGGATCTTCAAGAAGAAGACAGACATGGACGGAAAGGTACACACTTTCAAGGCAAGACTGGTTGCGAAGGGCTTTACTCAAACCCCAGGGGTTGACTATGACGAGACCTTCTCACCAGTAGCTAAGATAAAGTCTATTAGGATTATGCTGGCCATAGCTGCATTTCATGACTATGAAATTTGGCAGATGGACGTCAAAACCGCTTTCCTTAATGGGAAGCTGACTGAGGATGTTTACATGAATCAGCCAGAGGGTTTCGTCGATGCAAAGTATCCTAATAAGGTGTGTAAGCTTGAGAGATCAATCTACGGATTGAAGCAAGCTTCTCGCAGCTGGAATCTTTGTTTCCATGAGAAAGTCAAAGAGTTTGGCTTCTCTAGGAGCGAGGATGAGTCCTGCGTATATGTCAAGGCTAGTGGGAGTATAGTCACCTTTCTGGTGCTGTATGTCGATGACATACTGCTCATGGGAAACGATATTCCAACCCTGCAAGATGTTAAGGCTTGGCTTGGGAAATGTTTCGCCATGAAGGACCTAGGAGAGGCTGCCTATATTCTTGGGATTAGAATATTGAGAGATAGGAAGAAGAGACTGATTGGACTCAGTCAGGGTACATACTTGGATAAGGTACTAAAGAGGTTTAGTATGGAAAATTCCAAGAAGGGAGAGCTGCCTATTCAAAGTAATGCGAAGCTGAGTAAGACTCAAAGTCCGAGTACAGACGAGGAAATAGCTGAGATGAGTCGAGTACCATACGCTTCAGCTGTGGGATCGATCATGTACGCTATGACGTGTACTCGCCCTGACGTGGCTTTTGCTTTAAGCATGGTCAGTCGGTACCAGGGTAACCCTGGAAGGGCGCATTGGATAGCTGTGAAAAATATACTCAAGTATCTGCGAAGGACAAAGAACATGGTGTTAATCCTCGGTGGCAGTGATACCTTGAGAGTTGAAGGATATACAGACGCCAGCTTTCAGACGGATAGAGACAGTGGTCGGTCTCAGTCGGGCTGGGTATTCCTTTTGAACGGTGGAGCAGTGACTTGGAAAAGTTCCAAGCAAGAAACAGTGGCTGATTCTACGTGCGAATCAGAGTACATAGCAGCAAGTGAAGCGTCAAAGGAAGCGGCTTGGCTGAAGAACTTTATCGGTGACCTTGGAGTAGTCCCGAGTATTCAGGAGCCCTTGGAACTGTTCTGCGATAATGAAGGTGCGGTCGCCTTGACAAAGGAACCGCGAGATCATGGAAAGTCCAGACATATCGACAGAAAGTACCACTACATCAGGCATAGGGTAGAAGAAGGTCACCTCCTTGTAAAGAGGGTATCATCGGAAGATAATCCTGCAGATCCCTTGACAAAGGCTCTGAGTAGGATTAAGCATAATCAGCATGCTAGGAGCATTGGATTAAGAGATGATATAAGTTTTAGTAATTAGATAGGTTCGAAACTTGTAACAATGTATTGTATTTGACTCTTGTGATTTAATAATAGAGATTTATTATGGTTTACTACTCTTGTCAGTACTTTATCATTGTGTTTCATTTTGCATGTTTTACTTCCTGAATAATTGGATTATTCAAATATCCACAGTCGATTACACTTTAAGGGAGTAAGTGTGAAGTAAGACTGTCATGAATTGGTAATAGATTGTCTAAGGAGTTAGACATTGCAATTGGATTGCTGAACCATTCGTGAGTACTTGGAAATGGAGATTTGAGTATTGGATAAACCCGCGCTCAATGGATTGCTTCATGGATTACATCACGAGCAATGTTGAGACGATAATATCTTTTGATCTTTAAGCTAAGACATATGAGTTATGATTTATTAGACGGTTGTTCATTGATAATATGAAAACGCATCGGTAACTCGGTGTTATAAAACGTATTGTTGTGAGTGATTTGCCTGGTAAAAGACATAAGTATATGAGTCGAAGTTTATTCGTCCCTTGACCCTAACGGGAAACAGATATCTGTAGGCCTCTCGATGATTTTGAAGTTGACTAAAATGGTTGGCCAACCGGGACTAAATTGGTAGTCTAAGAGTCATATGCAAATCGGAAATCGAGGAACAGTGAATCAGACCAGATTGATTTTATCCATGTCTTGAGTCTGAAAATATCTTGTTGGACGGAGGATCATCTGATCACTTATCTTTGGACAGAACTGACTGGGTCAGAGTTCAGACAATTAAAGTCATAGACTTATCCAAGTGGGAGACTGTTGGATTAGGTGTCTAAGCCATGACTTGTAATTAAACTTTTATCTTATGGTTAAAAGCAAAGTCCATTTGGGTTGCCCTCATGGGTGGAGGAAAGATAGTTCAGTAGAGAGAATAGTTGATTTATTAATTGTATAATAAATCAATAGAAAATATATATATGGTTTATTAATATATTTAAGTGCTAATATATTAATTAGAAACTATATTAATTAATTGAGATTTAATCTAGAATTAATTGGATTTAATTTGGAGATTAAATTAATTAATTAAAAAGGTGCAGGGACTGGTATGGCATTTATTCAATAGTTGAATAACTGGCCAGGAAAAACCAGGGACCAAAAGTGGCGCCAACTTGGAGGCTCCTCCAAGGGATTGGCGAAACCCTAATTAGGGTTTTGGTAAGCCTGGTCCAAGTGGTCAAAAGCCTTGTCCAATTGGAGGCTCCTTAGGGTTTCAGGTGTAACCCTTGGAGGCTATAAAAGGAACCCCCTGGCACCTCATTCTTCACGCCATCTTCTCTCTGGATTTACTCTGCTGGACTGATTCTTCCATCACCTGGGTGTGACTTTCATCTGAGGCAGGATAATTTTGCTGCTGCTTAAAAGGATCATAAGATCTAAGGTTGGTTTTTCTTGATTCTTCTTTAGAATTGAATTGTATCCTTTAGGTTCTTAGTTCTAATCTTCATAGAAGAAAACATAGATCAATATTAGGGTTGCATGTGAACCTTAGGTTATTTTGTGTTCATTGATTGCATAGAAACCCTTCATATTGGTGATCTGGCCGATAAGGAAGTGGGGAATGGTTAAGAGGAGAGAGGTTTGATCGGTGGGAAGGTCAAGGCCAATCATCAAAAGATAGGTAGCTGATTTGGTCTCCGAAGGTTCTTGAAGTAGAATTTGGAGGAATGCCTATATGGGTTTATCATGGAAGTACCAAGGAACCCCCTCAGTGTGTTGATAAAATCGAGGATGTTGTAGCCTGATGGAGTTGGAGTGCTCGCTTTAAGTCTATTATAGTATGCTGGTCTACGAAAGGTGGATGATGTTAAGGCTCGGGAGAAGGTACCCCGATATGGTGCTCTGGATGGTGATATCAGGTAAGGAGGTGCAGCTCACTCAGAAGTTTAAGAGAAGGTTCGTAATGTTGCGACACTAAAATTTATTTCAGTTCTGTGCATCACCCTTAGAAGGATGGCTGTATGGGGAGATCACTGTAGACGCTTGAAGGAGTTCCTTCGGGATTACGTTCTTAGTTTGGTGGGAGTTGTAGTTTCTTATGTAACGTTGGTAGAGTCCTTTATGATAATGCTTAGCACACGAAAAATGGTCTCTTGTGCAAGAAGTCGTACGGGAGAGAGTGTCAGGATTTCTATGTGTTCAAGAAGAGATTGTAGACTGATTTGAGCCGGAAGAAGAATCATGATAATATGCAGTGATAGAACCTGGGTTTATCGGTCGGAGTTTTGTCGTTAAGGTACCGATGTACTGGAAAGTTGGACCCCGGGTATACCGGATCGTTGTTAGTGTAGTAGATAGAATCTATGGTTCAGTCAGGCTCATGGTAACTTCTAGATTTCTTAGTTAAGGTTGTGCAAGGCGACGTGTTCGGTAGCGTGCAATTGGGAGAGAAATTGCGATACGACTGTCCGATTTCGAGTTCTAGGTTGGAGGTTTTATTCTTCTTAAGGTGTCGCCTTGGAAGAGAGTTATTCGCTTCAGGAGTCGAGGAAAGCTTGGCCCTAGGTACATTGGACCAAACCGAATCATCGCGCGAGTAGGTAAGGTAGCCTACCGGGTGAAGCTGCCCGAACAGCTTGCCTAGATTCACGACACGTTCCACGTTTCCCGATTCAGGAAGTGTGTTGCCAATGAAATTTAAATTGTGCCCTTGGAGGGTATCCAAATTGGCGAACGCTTGAATTATCTGGAGCGACCGGTTGCTATCAAAGAAAGGAAATAAAGACTTTACGAAATAAGACGATAGGGGTAGTTAAGGTGCAGTGGCAGCATCGTAAGGGGTCTGAATGGACTTGGGAACCCGAGGAAGAAAATGTGGAGGTATTACCCCAAGTTGTTTTCAGGCACAGATTTCGGGGACGAAATCCATTCAAGTGGGGGAGAATTGTAAGACCCGTTCCGCCGAGTCGCGGCCCGGAAGAATCCGGGGCGCGGCTTTAGGAAGAATCTAGAATCGCGTAGGATTTGTACGCGCGGCGCGGTTCGAAAGAACCCGCGACGCGGTGCGCCTCTAATGTGAAAAACCCTAATTTGGATTTAAACGCCTATATAAAGGGTCCCAGCCCTAGGTTCGTGTTCTTTGGAAGTTCTCTGGAGTGGGGTCGACTAGTTTCAGCAGAGACTCTTTGGTGAGGGTCGATGAGTACAATTGATTAACAGACTAATTAGGTATTTCAATGATTGATTTTTCTATATAATTGATTATTGAGATACATAAAACAATTACAAACAAAAGGAAACTCCTAGACAATGATAAAAACATAATCAAAACCCTGAGGGAAATATAAACACACAATCTAACCCAAGCAAACACTCGTTAGTGATGAATTGCTATTCAGTAAGTGTTTATGTGAAATACTTTACAACATTTATTTTCCAAAGATATGTCAACATATATGGAAATGGAAGTTTAATGTATGATAATGAGAATCAAATTCATTTTGCCACTAGCTACATAAGGATTTGTCAATCATATAACAAAGACATGTGTTGGGAATAATAGGAATCAAAAACACTTTTAATAATAAAAAGAACAACATAATTAACATATTAAAGTTTTTATTCCCCAAAACCAGATCTAATTGGATTAACTATGATAAACGAAGACAAACCATGTGGTGTTTAGAATCTATAACTTGATTTGTAAGATTTATTTGACGTACTATACATGATCAAAACATATCACTGTCATATGTATACATGAGAGTGACATGAATTGTTGCTAGACAATATCAATCAAAGCAAAGCTTCTTGTGTTACTAATTGCCCTTAATCGTCGACCAAGAGATATGAGGGATGCAAAGAGGCGTCGTCAAATAGGGAGAGATAAATGAAATATCATCTAGGGTTTTCCGTGTTTAGTTGTCATAATCCCTAACATGTATTTACTTGAATTGTTAGGTTTAAGCGTTAGGAAAAATTTTCATGGGAATCTAGTTAAGTAATCCAAACTTACTTAATTAATTACTCTTGACTAATTAGTTGGTTATATTAAATAAACTATTTTATTTTATTAATAAAGAATCTCTTTTATTTATTTTGCTTTGTTTAATAAATAATAAATAACTGTTTATTTGTTTATTATTGTTATTAAATAATAAATTTATCTCTTGTAAGTATATTATTTATTTTCATATCTCTTAATGCTCTTTGTGTATGACCTCATATGTTTGTATATATAACACCCACATTTTAGGGCTAGATTTTTAACCTTTTAGGTGGGTTTATTTTAAAAATGTAAAATAAATATAAATTAATGAAATAAGTTATATAAATAGATAATATTTGTGAATTTAAAAGTTTCAATGATGATATAGTGTTTTCTTAGTGTTGAATTAAGTTAATAGTGATAAATGACTATTTTTGACAAGTTTGGGAAACTCTAGCATAAATTGGATTTAACTTTGATGAACTATAAATTGTCATGGAATTAACATTTAAAGGCTTGAGTTGGGATTCCAAATTAGGGATGTTATTTTGGAAATCTTGACTAAACTTGGCAAATTTAGAAAACTTAGGCATTACTTTGCTTGACTAAGTTGTGGTAAAATGTGTTAAGAAACTAATTTCCTAGGTTCTTCTTAGAAGAATCACAACTTGTGTAAATGGAGGTTAGTTAGGGTGTTAGTGAGAAACTTAAAACTTGAGAGGTCTTATGTGTCAAATGGTCAATATTAGAATATAACACTTCCTTTCCATCTACTCCTTTATTTTGAATCGCTCGAGGGTTGGAGCGTGGCTATTTTTGTAGAAAAAAAGTATTAAAATGAACGACACTTAAAGATATCTATGAAGTTTAGAGTTAAATCTTCAAAATGAAGTTTTAGAATGTGCAAATCTCATTCATCTTCTCTATTCTAATGTTATAGGACTTATATTATCTCTAAATCCTAAATATATGGTTAATCCATTAAATAATTCGATATTGGTGATAAATTCTATGTGTTGAATACTAGTTTTGTGATGAAATCCTATTCATATGGTGAATTTAAGTTCATGAAGCTTTAATGGAGGTTTTGAAACACTAGCTTCATGAAACTATCATTAGATCTTATGGGTCTCAAATGTAAACAATGGAATGGGTTAATGATATGGTTTGAATGCAAATTTATGGAATCGAAATCCAAATAATAACATTAGAACCTTCGTTTGGGTCAATGGTGGTGTTAGGAGCTTTAATGGAGTTTTTGAGTTCATCCTTAGGTAAATTCTCTATGAGCATCAAATTATGTTTGAGTTATGTTTATAAGATCTATAAATTTGTTGGAGTTAGTTTTTGCCATCCTAATTGCAAATCATAAGTGGAATTAAAGTCTAAATGTCATAAACCATCAAACTATGAAGCCTTGATAATTTGATCTTATTTTGAGAAATTTATCAATGGATTGATGATGAATTAGGGTGTAAAACACATTAATGAGTGTTATTTATCATACAAGTCATTATAATTGATATGGTAGAAGTTATAAATGATATGGACTTAACCTTGTGGCTTGAGAATGCTTGAAACATGTTTTGAACCATCAGACATGTAGTCTCGGTCAAGTCATATTTCCTTTGTCAATTGACTCGGTTGATCCAAGACTCTAATAAAATGCCCAAATTTTGTAACTTTTGCAAATGAAGTATCATGACAGTTTTCTCAGATGATTTCCTATGGTGTCAAAGATTATTTGAATAAAGTAATTTGAGATGTTTGACATTAGTAACTATAAACATGATAGTGACCACTTTAATTAACACTAACTATAGGTGACCATTAAGTATAACATCAACTCCAGAAGTGAAACGGTGTACATATACTTGCTAACGTGAGTTATTACCAATGACGCATGTCCCTTATTATTGTATATTAAGCTTCATTTCGTTTTTTTCTGAGTGTATAATTTATGTTGTATATTATATGTACCAATGTGTTTCATTCATGAAATGATTTCATAAAAAAGGTTTTGAAATAAGTACTAACATATTTTCCTTCGATTCAAGTTTTAATATTATAATCATATACATCCACTTAGAATAAGTTGAGATTTGTGTGTGGTCCAAACACTTGATAACAAATTGCATATGCAAATGACAATATTACGAGTGTTTCAAATGATTCTGAATGGTTTCCAAGTAAACATTCATGCGTGGGAGTTTTAAAAGTTGTGAATGTTTTGGTAAAACTTTCATGTGTGAGTTAGGTCTTGCAAGCCCTTCATATGGTACTTATGTCATGGTCCACTTGTTCCTAGAATAATGTTTTTAAGAGCATATATGTAAGGAATGTGCTTTGTGCTATTTTTTTACATATGATTTGTAACCATTATGTCACTTACACACTTTCCTTTGTAAGTCCTTTTAAATAAGGGAGATGACTCGGGAGATATTTTGAATTCAAGAATGAAATGGGGTTTGGAATTTAGAAGCATGTTGCATTGCATACTTTGATATTGTTGTCATGTAATTGATGATTTTGATATTGTTTAGCAATGCTTAACTTTGAAATGCTTTATCCCTTACTTTTTTTATTCTATATGGATGTTTGATGATTTTACAATTATTTTGGGAGTTTGACTTTGGGTCTAGATTGTTGACTTTATCCATTAACCTTTAGAGTTAATTTTAGTAATGTTCATTATTCAATCACAAAATATTATTTTGACATATGTTTAGATTAAAGGCTTAGAAGAGGAAGATTGGTTTAAAAGTTTTGACATTTAGAATATCACTTGATTATGTATGTTACATACCAATTCGTACACCATTTGAAATACATAATTTAAATCAGAGATAAACGAAATCATGTCCCAACATTTTCCAATTTCCTTTATCAAAATACAAAGCTCGGTGTATTATTTGATGTCACATTATACATTTAAGAGTCGTGGCAAACAATACAAACATATTTAATATTATACAATAGTTTATCAAATAATTAGCTTCCATGTCTCTACTAATCACTAGAAAGTCTTCTAATGTAAAAGTCCCACCAGACTCTCTTACTACGCTTCACTATTAATTTCCTGAATACTTATAGGTTTTATACTATGGCAGCGGAAACATACAAAAATTCTAAGGCAAGTAACATTTACTAAAACCTACATGAAAATTACTTATTGAATATTTACAACTACGATGAGGTTTAAGTGTACCAACCTTTAGCAAAACCAATTTGCTTGAAGAACCCTTTAAGAAAGTCGAAATCCCCAAATGCTAAGGAAAGTAGTATACAAAAGAGAATACCTCTAATGGATCACACCCAATTAGTCCCAACAATTAGGTTAATTAGGTGATCAAGAAAAGCTCTCTATAAAACCTTAGAGAATGATTATAGATTCTGCTTGAGAGAGAATAGAAAAACTCCAGAGGAATGTCTACTGAAGTTGGCGCAAATTATGAGGTGTCAAGGAGGGTTTTTTATAGCCTCAAGGGTGATTAAGGATAAACCTTATTTGAATTTAATTCGGGTAAACATTTTATCTTTAAATTCAAATACCCTTTAGCTGCCATATATAACTATATATATATCTATATAATTGGCGGTTTTTATATATGGATCAATCCTTATAAAAATCGTCCAACATATATCCCAACATTATTCATTGCTCAACTATTAAACAATTACAATTCAGTCCCTACACTTTTAATTAATCCTAAATTAATTCTAATTAATTCCAAACTAGTTTATACTTAATTTATCATCACATAATAAATTAATAAACTATTTATTTCTCTCTATTAACCTTAATTCTATTTGGATTACTGAGGACAACCTAAAAAGGACCCTGCTATTAATGGAAGGTCCTTACCAATTTAGTTATGACCTTGAACACTATTTCAAAAAATACATGTAACAAATCACATACAAACGAGAGGTAAGAGAATAGTATTCAACAGTTCATATTGTCGAAAGTACATTCCTTATTTGTGTTACTAATGTCTTCAATTACCATTTAAGTTGGGGCAGACCCTTCCCACAATGGTTCTTACTATGGAAGTATCACTACCAAAATCCACCAAGGATGGACCTAGTCATGTATGCAAACAATAGATGCCAAAATCCATTTCTACCAAGGCTTGACCTTTTCATAGATACAACAATGGATGTCACGATCCAAATATACCAAGGCTAGACCTTGTCATAGATTCATGTGCACTCGAACCCATCCCCACAAGGGATGCATGTCTAGACACATTCTCAACTCGACTCATCTATTAACCTATGGCACTAGGTTCGTATTTAAGCCAATGTCACAAAAAATTTAATTTATAGTTTGATGTATTATTATGAAAACAAACTAAGAATCTCAATACAATCATACATCAACAATGTATATCAACAAAGACATGTAACCAACTTCGTATGGTAGTATGCACTCACCTTGGCACTTGATTCTCTAGTTGGGACAAATTTATTTACTTGAATACCTTTGTGTTCTTGACATATTTCTCTTAGAACCTGTCATCATTATTCCATATGACTCATATTAACACATAGTATTATGAGGTTAATATGGTGACTACTTCAATACCCTTATTTTAATGAGTATTAAGTGCTCATTAAGCTTATGACGTAATCCCTTAAGCCAAAAGTATAGATGTCCCATAATTCAAGACCTTGAGATCTTGTCATAACTTTCAAGCTTCATGAATACATCTTTCAATCACTCTTTCTTATTCGTAACCCTTGTTCATGTTCATGGACAACAGTTTTAATCAAAGATTGTTGATGTATCAATTACGTATAATAAAAACTCCAATCCTTGGTGGTTTTAAGCTTATCAAGTGATTCTCCTAGTTTACATATTCTAAAGTCATAAAGATCAACTATATGTTCATAATCTCCATTTTGCTCGACTTATGAGAAATTAGGGTTTCGTAGCCTAATCACCTATGAAGCAAAATTACTCAAGCAAAACAAAGGAGGATGATATATTACCTTGATGTAGACTCTTTACAACATAAATCTCTTGAAATATCCTTGGAAAGCTTCACAATTTCATCACACACACTTGTTTCACCAAGAATACACCTACAAGTTTTTGAGAGAGTCTGAGGAAAGTAGCAAATGATTTTTAGGGGTTTTCATCGGGTCAAATGGTGACCCAATGGATTAAACCCATTTAAGTTAAGTTGGATAACTTAAAATTAGACACTTGTTTTCTATCGCGTCAATGCATCATGAAGAGTCATGGTTGCATTGCGACTGTTTACGCAAATCGATACTACTATTCATGCATCGTTCGCGTAGCCTTTCCGTCACGTCATGTGGCAACAATGCTACTAATAATTATAACAACGTACTTCACTCAAGTCCTTCGGCATAACAATCTACTTTGGAAAAGGTGTCACATAAGGATCTGTATGTGTCGCGTAATAAATGGCAGGAAATGCCTCAACTCCCTGTTAAGGAGAATTTTCCACCAACTTCCTAAATTTCAACTCTTTGATCAAAACATTCGGTTTCAATTCCCACAAATGTATATAATAACATATAGTTTCATACTTAAACAACAAAAACTCAAAATGAGATCTAATTCCATCAAAATAACCAAATTAACCTTATGGTCATTTTGTCTTATTTACATGAATGTTTAAATCTATTTCACACATAATTCGGGCCTATTACAATTATCAATACCTCTTGGAGCCACTATATTGAAATCTTCATATGAATCACATTTTGGGGACATATGTAAGCAAGATGAACACATAAAATTGATTCCATTATTAAAGCATACCAACATAAGCTCTTTTAAGATGATCTAACTAGTCATGATAAACAGAGAGACTAGTAAGCACATTCTAATATACAAAAAAATATATTATTCGATAACACAATCTAACTAGCAGATTATACTATTTAGTATTTATTATGAACAATCTCATGATTATCTAGTCAAACACATAATTTGATATTAAGACATATTGTATGTACTATTTGTAACATCCCAAAATTTTAGGGTAAAATTAAAAAAAATTTAAACGAACACTTCAATATAAGAAAAGCCACTTAATTAATTTTGATAAAATTCCATAACTTATAAGTTTAATGAAAACATCCCAGGTTTAACAAAAGTTAATAAATCACAACATAGCGGAACATCCATTCAAAAACAGTCCTCCAATGAAGCAGCACAGTGTATACACGTCACGCCTTGCCATCCATGGTACCTGATGTACCTGAAACAGTAGTTTATATAGGGAAAGGGTAAGCACGGAGCTTAGTGAGTTCCTCAAAATACCATACGATCCATCACACAACATAGAACACATCATAATCATTCATATGTCTGTGAGACCCGCGGGCTATCCCTGTTCCGCCTGAAGACTCACGAGCAGTTCTCGTTCCGTCTTATCGCTCGCAGGCTTTTCCCGTTCCGTCTAATGACTCGCAGGCTATTCCCGTTCCGCCTATTGGCTCGCGGGCTGTTCCCGTTCCGTCCACAAACAATCATTATCATAGAAATAATTCATTCAATTATTATAACAGGTAAGACCACCTTAGCATAACCTATCTTCCTTCCTACGCATGCAATATCACCTATAGTATAGTGAGAAGACTCACCTGATTGTAGTTGACTATATCGTTTATCTTTCTCGCCTTTGTATTTCCTTTCAACTTTAACTGTTAACATAATAAGAAATCTATTATTTCTTAATCCTTAACTATATTATAGTCGCATCATAAAACCCTTCAATAATTCCAACATGATACTCCATGATTTATCAAGTAAATAACGGTCAGGTAGAAGATTAGATGGGGTGGCAGGATCCTTTCAGCATTTTAGCCTTTCGGAAAATCCAACAACCAGATCCCAAGTAATCGGCCTAGTCACCGTCCTCGTAAGTAAATCAATCGGTATTATTTTCAGAATTACGAATTGTTATAATAATGATGTTTTTAAGGTTTTTGTTTACTATTGTTGGAAATGAATATGTTATACTTATTACATATTCTACTTCTTAACACAAAAATTATTTTACAATACCTAATTAAGCTATAGAAAGGTTTGTAGTTACCTTATGACCAGTCGTCGAGATCTATAACTTCTTCGTTAGGCTTTTGACCTTCCTTCCGCTCATTCTTACACTCTAGTGCTTAGAAACCTCTATATATTGGATTGAGATTTGTTGGTGTGGTTTATGAGATGTTTTGGGGGGTATTTATACTTGAATTCTTGAATAAAAAATGGCATGACACTTTTGACAAAAAGATTTTAATAATATAACTTTGTTGAAATTAATACCTTCTAGAATCAGTCTGTTCAAGACTGGTTTAGCCGACTTTAAACCCATTAAATTCATGTTTTTATTTGATATTCCAGAAATTTATCTCAATACCTTTCCAGGGATGTATTTTACGTATTTATACGATTTTTCTATGATTTATTATGAATTTTTGAAAACAGACTATCTAATCTGTCAATTCCGAACTAATCAGTAAAGATTGTATTTTTTACCATAGATAATGTCATTTTCAAGCTTACTATTACTTTTGGTAATTGTACTAGACTCAATTTGTAAACTTTGTGCACTGGTTTGAGGTCCAAACGATTTTCCTAGAATTAATTATGATTTTTCTAAAAACGACAAAAAATGCTGATTTTCATATGAAATTGTAACTAAAGTTTTTCTTAGCTTTATAACTACCAAAAATCATATAATTCCTAACACTCTTATTTTAAGTATATGTTATAATCAGGGTACGGGTCTTACACTATTGTGTGTACTATAAAGTTAGTTATTAGATGGTTTGTCATCATCAATTTAATACATTAAGTTGGTGCTAACATTTCAAGACATATGAATAAATCCTCTGCTTTATTAAAAAAACCCATTATACTGAATTTGTGATTATTTGGTAAACCCGATAGGATACCCGAAACCTGATAGGGCGTGCCGACGCAAGACCTGAAACGTATCGGGTCGGGTTTGGGTTCTCTTTCCCGACCCGATAAGAATATATATATATATATATATATATATATATATATATATATATATATATATATATATATATATATATATATATATATATATATATATATATATATATATATATATATATATATATATATATATATATATATATATATATATATATATATATATATATATATATATATATATGGTAAACCCGATAAGATACTTGAAACCTGACAGAAAAACCCGAAACTCGATAGGCTCCCCGACCCAAAACTTGAAACTTATCGGGTCAGGTTTGGGTTTCCTCGCTCTTACCTGAACCCGACTCGTTGCCATTCCTGTTAGTGATTTTAGTGTTAGCAACATATTTTAGTGTAGTCGATATTACTATCGAGACAGACTGAGTTCAACTTATGTTTTGAGACAGGAGTGCGAGATGCATACTCGGATAGAAAACACGACATCTTTCTTCTGCAAATCTGTCTCTGAAAACATGACAAAGCAGATGTATTGTTGTGTTTCTAAACATCGGAATAGGCCTGTAATTCCTGGATTATGCCAAATCTGGTTTCGTGATACCTTAGACAATAAAGTCGAAATCACAGATTTTGGAAAGTGTTTCTATACACGATCCATTAAATTATCCAAGCAATCTTATTGATATTATAATTCCTAGTATTTAGTTTGATCTTATTTTGTCGATAATGTTTTTAGGGTATTTTAAATCCACAAACTTCCAAAAACGATGTTAAAAGTCCATTGTGGAAAAGTTGAAAGTGCCATCTGGCTCCATGCCTATGTGGCATGCCATCTAATGTCAGCTAAAGACTCCAAACCGGGATTCCCACAAGCAATCGAAACATGTACCACAAACTCCGACAAATCAAAAGAAAATGAAGCAAATATAAAGCAAAATATTTAGGATTTGGGTTCAATGATTAATGGTCATCGTCTTCCCCGCCAAATATGAAGCGATTCATCACAGATTGTGACGGTTTGGGATCTTTTGCTGAATAAATTACCAAGAGACAACGCAAAAGGAATCCCTACAAAAGGATGAATCGGCTTAGGTGGATGTCATTTCTTTATGTTGCTCAAACTCGATAAATGAATATATAGCTATATTTTTAAAATTATTAATCCGTTTTAAAAAAAATCGATAAAAACCGGTTAAACCATAACCGATTTAAAAAAAAATCTGGTTCTTAAAATAACCGAACAGATTAAAAACCGGTAAATATGCACTTATAAACATGAAACTAGCGCTATGTTCTTAAGTTTTTAAATGAATGGAAAGGAATGGAAGAAAAAGGAAGGAGAGGGAAAGGAAGTAAATAAAAGGGAAATATAAATAAGTATTTGTGTTCTTGAGTTGGAGGGGAATGGAAGGGGAAGAAAGGAGAATTTACGTTTTGGTCATGGTTGAAACTTGATGAAAATAAAGGTGAAGGTAAATAATAAGGACAAATAGGTAATTTAAAAGTGTTCCCTTCCTAACCCTCCCAAAAATGGGAGGGTGAAAAATGTCCATTTTTTACTTCCATTCCCTTCCATCCCATCCCCTTCCCCTTCTTAAAAAAATCTTGAGAACACATTTCAGAGCCACTTCCCTTCCAAATACTTCCATTCCATTCGATAAATAAACTCAAGAACACAGCATAGGTTGGCATGCAAATATATTAACCCAACATATAATATACGTAGTTTAAAAAAATGGGCAAGAAATAAGCCCAATAAAGAGCCCAGCTAGCCGATATAAACCTAATTAGGGTTTTGTCATCGTCATCAACGTCCGAAGGATTTCAGCGAAACTACAGCACCAGCGCCTTTCCCCTCCCCATTCGGCCCCTCTCCCTTCCCCAATCCCTAATTCAAGGTTTGCTGACTTGTTACTCTATCGTAATCACACAATTTCTGCTTATATCTTTTAGAGTTTGTTTGATGTATTGAAATTAATCTCAGTTTTCTTTACTGTAAGAATGGCGGCCATTCCACCTATTGCTGAAGACGAGAAGACTCGCAGCGATGTATTGCTGTTCAACCGCTGGACCTACGATGACGTTCAGGTTCATTTTTTAACAGATCTATGTTACAATTATCAAGTTGATTTGTTCGTTATAAACACGTTCCTACAATCTGGTTGTCTTCTACACATTTTTATTTAATCGATGTTGGCCTGAATATTGCGTGAAATTCAACCGATAAACGGAACGTAGACTTGCTCTATTTTGTTTAGTTAACGGTGCTCGGATATTAAACGTAAGAGTCATGTGTACCTTGAAACTAGATCGAGTTCAATGTGGTTATTCACTTTAGATATACTAATTTAGTTTTGACATTTTCACAATTGAAAACACAGATATGTAATCTTCACTTCATTTATTCTAATGGAAATCAAAATCCAATTATACAATCAAATGATTGATGTGATCATTTTCGTGTACAGGTCTCTGACCTTTCCGTGGAAGATTACATCACTGCCACTGCTTCCAAGCACCCAATCTACATGCCTCACACTGCTGGCAGGTACCAAGCCAGAAGATTCAGGAAGGCCCAGTGCCCAATTGTAGAGCGTTTAACCAACTCTCTCATGATGCACGGAAGAAACAATGGTAAAAAATTGATGGCTGTTCGCATAATCAAACACGCCATGGAAATCATCCACCTTCTAACCGATGCCAACCCTATCCAAATCATCGTCGATGCTGTCATCAACAGGTAAAATCATCTACTCGAGCTTTTCTAAAGTTCTATAATTCTGATTGTATTCCTTTTTCAATAGTGGTCCAAGAGAAGATGCAACTAGAATTGGGTCTGCTGGTGTTGTTAGGCGTCAGGCTGTTGATATTTCTCCATTAAGACGTGTTAACCAGGCTATTTATCTTCTTACAACTGGTGCACGTGAGAGTGCATTTAGAAATGTTAAGACTATTGCTGAATGTCTTGCTGATGAACTTATTAATGCTGCCAAGGGTTCTTCAAACAGGTAAGAGTTACCTTTCATTATTTCTTACTAAGATTTGTTTTTTTTAACAGTTTGGTTGCATTGTAATTTACTTGTTGGTTATTTGTTTTTTGTTTTTGTGTAGTTATGCTATTAAGAAGAAGGATGAGATTGAGAGGGTTGCCAAGGCCAATCGTTAAAGAAGGTAGATGAGAAACTCATTTTTGGATGGTATGTTTTGGTGTTTTTTTTTTAAAATCAATTGATTATCAAAAAAACCATTGGTTGTTTTGTTATGGAATTTTTGTTACAGAGAAACTGCAACTGTTTTGTTATACCTTTGCTTGCTTCTTTTGTTATTAATCAAATATCTGTTGAGAGTTTTTTTTTGGCACGCATTTGTTGCAGATTTTGAACAATTTTTTGTTAGTTATGTTTGTTGATAACTACATTATTGTAAAATTCTTATTGCTTAACAAAGTACGGAATATATCGTTCAAATTGTCAGGAAAGGTAATTTTGCAAAAGTAAAGATATTATAGTAGTTAAAAAAAAATATATCTGTCATATCACCACATGTTTTGTTCCTATTATCGATTATCAATTGTAGTAACTAGCAAGTATTATGTCTCAATTGTCGTAGAAAAACATCAAGCATGGTTTGGTAACGATTGCACGTATTTTATGATGATATAACTTTTAATCAAGGATCAATGTTTATTTGTATGCATAAATATGAATTCAAAATTGCCATTACATAGACTCAGGAAAAAAATCTTAAGTTCATAACAACTTTCATCTTTCTATTATTTCGACATAGAATTTTTTTCATTATAATGAGAATTTTGTTTGGCAAAAATATAATTTTTAACGTAAATTATATTCAATGAAACAAGTGATGTATGTTCTTAAACACGATCTGTAGAATATTTATTTATTTGTAACTTCAAATATCATTTGTCAACATGTAAGATTGAGTAGATAATATCAAGAACATCAAAAAAAATTATTATGTGGGTGATAATTAGACCTAACAATGAAGCAGGTTCGGAGTGGATTAGCCTTTATCCAAACCCCTTGACAAAATTCAAAATCTAATTCAAATTTATTTGGTAACGTCCAATGTTTTTGAATAATTGAACTCATCTCATACCCGTAGCTACCAAATCAATGGATATCCAACCCATTAATTTGATCTATTTGCAACATTATATAGATTTCACAACTATTGTGCATGTTACAATGTATTATTATCCATAAAATATAGCATAAATCATATTTTACTTAATACTTAAAATCCAATGTAATAAGAATCGTATTTTACTTGATACTTAAAATAAAATTTATAACATTAGATAAATATCTATTATGACAAACATGTATGTGACAATGTAGACTTAACGATGCATTTTCAACAATTCAAGAATCTGACCAACCAACTACTCAAAACATGTGCATAAGTAAGCACATAGAAGAATCATATTTTACTGGAACAACTCCTCAATCCTCCATTTGATATTTGGATTTCGAAATAACAAGAAACAAAATGGGATGGGCAAATTAAAGAGTAATATTTAAATGTGATGAGTTATAAATGGAGCGGGTCAATAATGTTCCATACCTGTCCATTTTAATAAAACGGTTAAGAGGTACGAGTTGCAAACGCATAAATGAATAAAAAGGTAAGACCCAAACCCACATAATTCTTGTGGGTTTGGATTGGATATGGGTCAGAAGCTACTCCATTGCTAAGTCTAATGGCTATAATTGTATGTCATGATCCACCAGTAGGAACAATATTTCATTCCTCAAAACACGAGTATTACCACCACGATAGATCATAGAAATTTGCATGAAATGATCAACCTAAATGGTGAAAACCATTCATTGGAGTTTGAACAAAAGAAGTTTATGTGTGAAGGTCGCTAAAATTTGACATAGACAAATGTTAGATGTAAAACACAGCTCTATGAAAAGCCTGTGAAAATTGTGTTACCAAACTTTCATTTTATAGGAAATCGAACGAAAATCAATAAAATTCCTTGGTGTTTGTAGGGGCTTATAAAAATTTAATGACTTTTAAACATTTTTTTATTTTAAACACTTGGTTCACAAGTTTAGTAATATATCTATTAGTTTTTATAAAAGCTAATTCTTTTAGAAATAACATGAACTATCTTAAGAAACGTATTCTAGAAAAATCATTTATGTGAACTCACTAATATAGAGAGTAGATGGAATCCTTTTCTTTTTTGGAAATTTGGAGACAAATGAGTTTGCTTTAATTTTTATAAAAATAGTCATTCTTGTAAAATTCCAAAACTAGAGTTTAATAAGACTTTCTTTATAAAAGCGATAATTTCGAAAAATTACTTTTTAACCGGTATAAATATTTTATCAAAGTATCTTCCACTTTAATGTTCCATAAATATTTAATTGAGTGTATATTCATAGATATTTTGTCATGTTTGAATTAGGTGCAAATGCAACTATTTCTGAACTTTTCGACCGACACTTCTTGGAAAGATGCCTCTATAGCAGGACCAAGGGCAACCGTTTTCTAGAGCCTAAAGCAACATTTTCTAAAATGCTTCATGTTGTTGGAACATCATTTTTTAGCATTTATTTGGAACTTAATTGTACAAAA
This sequence comes from Cichorium intybus, assembly GCA_023525715.1. Classification (NCBI taxonomy): domain Eukaryota; kingdom Viridiplantae; phylum Streptophyta; class Magnoliopsida; order Asterales; family Asteraceae; genus Cichorium; species Cichorium intybus. The sequence continues at coordinate 129,508,684 of CM042009.1, forward strand.
TATAATGAGATTGTGAGACATAGATGTAGTACGGGTTTTGGTTTGATCATGATTAATACAAACATTATATATATTTAATACAAACATTAATATATTTAGTACGGGTTTTGGTTTGATCATAAATGTAGTACGGCTTTTTGGTTAGATCATGGCTAAACACACCAACACAAACATTATATAGTATTTAATACCAAAAGATAGATTAATCCCTAATGCTGCTTGTTGGCCTTATTTTGTAGCATCAAAGATATTTCAAACACTTTCTTTTTGTATAAAGATCATTATAAGTGTTAGGAATTAAAACACTTATGACCAATGATAAACGATTTCTGAACTTGCGGAATAATAAAACGAAAACACAAAATTTAACGTGGTTCACTCAAACTGAGCTACGTCCACGGGCCAACGAGAGAGAGAGATGTTTTTATTTAACACCAAGAAAATTACAATCATACAAGGCTAAACTGCAATTGTAATCTGATCGCTCACTAAGGTATCACTCGTTCTTTTGGCTGCCAGATAAGAGGACTCTGCACAAAAGAAACTACCTCACAATTTCTTATCTGGTATTTGTGTGTATGCAATCTATTTTTGCTGTGTCTTCTTTGTGTTTACAACACTCGTATATATACATAGTCATGGAAGAAGATTAGTAAGACATGCCACTAAAATTCCACTTGCCGTCAATCAAGGAAATGGGTGATAATGGATATGCCACTAAACCCATTTGCTGCCAACTTTTCCACCTAAACTTGCACTGCTCTGCTTTTGTTTATTTTAAGTCTCCACTATCTTTACAATCTCCCACTTGGAGGCTTAAACAACTCTGCCACCCAACGCTTGCAACGATTTTCCAATCTCTCTCGTTCCTGCCATCCCTCCTTTTCAAACTTCTAGAAGGCTAGTTGAAGTCATACAAAACTTCAACTTCTCTGTAGTAACCACCTTGGTAAACATATCTGCTGGATTCTTCGTTCCAAGGATTTTCTTCAGATTCAAAGTTCCATCATTAATTAACTCTCGAATGAAATGGTACCTCATCTGAATGTGTTTCGTTCTATTGTGAAACACCGGATTCTTTGCCAGGTGAACTGCACTCTGGTTGTCACAATGCAGTACACAATCCTCCTGTTGCATTCCAAGTTCTGATAGGAAGCTCTTCAACCATATAAGCTCTTTGGCTGCTTCTGCAATAGCCATGTACTCTGCTTATGTGGTTGAAAGAGCAACACTCTTCTGTAATCTGGACATCCAACTGATTGCAGTACCTCCGATTGTGAACACATAACCTGTTGTGCTCTTAAGTGAATCCGCACATCCACCCAAATCTGCATCGGCGAACCCTTCTAAGATCACCCCCTTTCTTCTGAAACATAGGGCAACCTCAGTTGTTCCTTTCAAGTAACGTAACAGCCACTTTACTCCCTCCCAATGCTATTTTCCTGGATTTGACATGAACCTGCTCACAACTCCCACTGCATGAGCAATATATGGTCTGGTGCATACCATTGCATACATCAAGCTACCAACTGCAGATGCATAAGGAACTTTAGCCATATGTTCGCTGTCTTCTTCTGTCTTTGGGGATTGCTTCTTTGAGAGTCTCAACTGACTTCCCAAAGGTGTACTTCTGGCCTTGGCATCTGCCATGCTGAACTTTTCTAAAACTTTCTTGATGTACTTGGTTTGCGAAAGTTTTAATGTACCGGTAACTCTGTTCCTGGCTATGCTCATGCCCAATATCTGCTTAGCAGCCCCTAGGTCCTTCATCTCGAACTCTCTGGACAGCTGCTTCTTAAGCTTCTTGATCTCTTGCATGTTGGATCCAGCAATCAACATGTCATCAACATATAATAATAGGATAATGTATGAGGAGCTGAATTTATTTAAGTAACAACAGTGATCCATCTCACATCTGCGATACCCACTCCTTTGCATGAAGCTATCAAACTTCAAGTACCACTGTCTTGGAGCTTGCTTCAATCCATACAGACTTTTCTTCAGTTTACACACCAGATTTTCCTTACCAACTATGGGAAAACCTTCTGGTTGTATCATGTAGATGTCTTCTTCCAGGTTACCATGGAGAAAAGCTGTTTTCACATCTAGCTGCTCTAGATGGAGATCTTCAGAGGCTACAATACCCAAGACCATTCTGATTGTAGTCATCTTCACAACTGGAGAGAATATCTCATTATAATCGACCCCTCTTTTCTGTTGGAACCCCTTGACCACTAATCGTGCCTTGTATCTTTTACTGCCATCAATCTCATCCTTTACCCGAAACACCCACTTGTTCTGCAGTGCTTTCTTCCCTGCTGGGAGCTTGACTAAGGACCAAGTCTGGTTCTTGTCAAGTGAGCTCAATTCGTCTTCCATAGCCTTCTTCCACTGTATGTAATCTTTCATCCTCAAGGCCTCTGGATAGGACTCAGGTTCACCATTCTCAGTCAACAACAAGTAATTAGCTGAAGGAGAATACCTAACGGAGGTCTTCGTACTCTAGTGGATCTACGAACAGTAGGAGTTGAGGTCTCTACATCATCTGCAACCCCGTCTTCAGAACTACTGTCATCTGTGCTCCCACTATCTCCATATACATCAGAGCTTCCACTGCTTCCTGAACTTTCACCTATCTCTGGAGTACTGATAGGTTTCACAATGTCATCTTCAGAGATTTCTTCAAACTCGACTTGACTTTCTACTTTCTCTGGTGGCTTGTTCTTTCCTGAGCTCTCTGCAAGTTCATCTTTATATAGGATATTCTCGTTGAATACCACATCCCGGCTTCTGATAACCTTTTTATTTTGGTTATCCCAGAAGCGGTACCCCATGTCATCCAACCCATAGCCTATAAAAGTACATTTCCTTGCCTTTGCCTCTAGCTTGTCTCTCTCCGAGTCTTTAACTTTGACATAAGAGACACAACCGAAAACCTTCAAGTGTTTGAGAGAAATTTCACGACCTTGCCATTCCTCTTCTGGAATCTTGAACCCTATGGGGACTGAGGGTCCTCTGTTGATTAAATATGCTGCTGTGTTGACCGCATCTGCCCAGAACATCTTGGGTAAACCTGCATGCAGTCTCATGCTCTTAGCCCTTTCGTTCAATGTACGGTTCATCCTCTCAGCTACTCCATTTTGCTGAGGTGTCTCTGGAACCGTCTTCTGCATTCTGATTCCCTGGTCAGCACAGTAATCAACAAATTATTTATTACTGTATTCGCCCCCATTGTCTGATCTGAAACACTTGATCTTCAAGTCTGTTTCATTTTCCACAGTAGCTTTCCATTTCTTGAAAATGCTAAAAACTTCAGACTTATGTTTCAAGAAATAAACCCAAACCTTCCTTGTGCAATCGTCGATGAACGTGGCATAGTATCAGGATCCTCCCATTGAAGAAATTGAAGTGGGACCATAAACATCTGAATGAACTAGCTCCAGCTTCCCGGACTTGGGCGGATGACCAATCTTCTTGAAAGTAACTTTCTTCTGTTTGCCAAGAACACATGGCTCACAGAAATCGACTTTCACAGTCTTCAGATCTGGTATTCTTCATTTGGAAACTAGCATCTTCATTCCCTTCTCACTCATATGTCCAAGTCTTTGGTGCCATAGAATGGATGCCCCAACTTCTTCAACAGCGTGTGCTTCGGCATCAAAAACTTCCACCATATAAAGTGTACCCCGCTTCTGTCCTCTAGCAACAACTAAATTCCCTTTTGTCACCTTCCACTGATGATCACCAAATGTAACATGGTGACCTTCATCATCAAGCTGCCCCACGGATATTAACATCCTCTTCAAGTCAGGAATGAACTTGACATTCTTCAAAGTCCAATCTATACCTAAAGTTGTCTTGAGGACAACATCCCCAACACCTGTAATTAGGGGTGAGAATGGGGCGGTTTGGTTCGGTTAGTGGCCAAAACCGAACCATAACCATTACAATCGGTTAATGCATTTTAGTAGCCATTGGTTATGGTTAATATTGGTTATGGTTAACGATTTTAATCGGTTAATGGTTGTGGTTAATGGTTTAATAATGGTTAACCATAATTACATAAAAATTTAAAGTTTGTTTATTTATAACTTTCTATGATTTGTATGAATTTAAAAGTTAAATTATCTCAAAAGTCAAAATAATGATATTAACTGTTAAAAAAATATCAACTTTTTATTATTTTTCTAGTATATACTAAAATCCATGAAACGTTAAAAAAAATTTGATTTACTTTTAAAATTTTATTACATTTATCATATGATCTTGTTTTTTTAATTACAAAAAGGAACCAAATTCCCTTTTCAGTATCATCCTTTCCACAACTTGATGGTTGGGATTATTTAACTCTTAAATAGCTTTGATCCCATTTCATGACCATTAATTACGTTTGACTGTGTCAAAACTTGAAAGTTCTGCTTTGGTTTTTAAACATGAGGATCGAGTAAATTGTCAATTCATACAAGCGGAAAGTTGTATCATATTGATTAAAAACAATTAACAAATTAACAAATTGATATGAAGATTGAAGCGTAAAGCTAGCGGCAAATTGATTAAAAACAATTAACAATTTGATATGAAGCGGCAAATTGATTACAAACAATTAACAAATTAACAAATTGATATGAAGCGTAAAGCGGCAAATTAATCTCTAATCAGCACATTGATATGAAGCGTAAAACGGCAAAAGTTGTTCTTTTTCACGGTTTAGAATATTAGTAGATTACAATACAATTAACGTAAATTAAAGCGTATCATAATCAAGATTACAATAAATATAAACTTACTGATAATGAGATGATCGACTTATTGAGTATTGGCAATGGCTGCTACACGCACGATAGTGAGAAGATGACGAAACGACGGAATGTGATGACCACGTCCAACCTTGGTAACCTATCTATCCTCAATTGTTTTGGATTTTTTGGGCTTGGATCTTTATCAATTTAATGTTTCCTATTAAACTACAACATATAAACTATATATTATTATATTTATGAACCGTAATATAATGTTTCCTACTGAATTTATAACATATAAAATATATATTATTATATTTATTGGCGGTTCGATTAATATAGGTTCGGTTTCCCTATAAAACCATAACCAAACCATTATATTTCGGTTATCAAATATATAAACCAAAACATTCGGTTAATAAATGGTTCGGTTATAATGGTTCGGTTTTATCGGTTATTTTGGTTATGGTTCGGTTTTTCGGTTATTATTCTCACCCCTACCTGTAATATCCAGGCTCTTGTTGTCTGCTAGTCTGACCTTTCCTTTGTACTGTCGAAAATTCTGCATTACTTCTCTGGAATGACTCGCATGGAACGACGCACCAGAATCCATGATCCAGGATTCTGTTGAGTTTTCAACACAGCAAATGAGCGCATCATCTTCAGAATCTACTGTCATATTGACTTCCTTCTTGCCTTTGTCTGCCAAAGGCTTTGGGCACTGATTTCTGAAATGACCCTTCTCTTTGCAGTTCCAATAGGTAACATCAGTCCTGTTTTTCTGACCACCTCTCTTTCTCGACTTCGATCTTCCTCTACCACCGCCTCCTTTGTTGGACCTTCTTCCTCTGTCTTCTGTACTTAGGAGACTACTGGAAGATTCTCCGGCACTCCGTCTTCGCACATCCTCTCCAAGGATTAAGTCGCGAATACCTTCGAATGACAGCTTAGCACCTCCAGCTGAACTGCTAACTGCTGTTACTGTACCAGACCAACTCTCAGGCAACGAAGATAATAACAGCAACGCCTGGACTTCGTCTTCGAATCCAATATCAACAGATATCAATCTTGATATTATTGAGTTGAATTCATTCACATGGTCTGTCACCGAGCCGCCTTCTTTCATCTTCAGATTCACCAACTGCCGAATCAAGAAAACCTTATTTGCCGCTGAAGGTTTTTCGTACATATTAGACAGCGCATTTATCAGATTGAAGGTTGTCTTTACACTGACAATATTGTATGCTACATTCTTTGCCAATGATAACCTTATAACTCCAAGTGCCTGCCGATCTAATAAGTCCCATTCTTCATGCGCCATCGTTTCAGGTTTTATTCCGAACAATGGTAGGTGTAATTTTTTCTGGTAGAGATAATCTTCGATTTGCATTTTCCAAAATCCGAAATCGTGACATTCGAATTTTTCGATCCTAACTTTTCCATCTTCAGCCATAGCTCTGATACCAGTTGTTAGGAATTAAAACACTTATGACCAATGATAAACGATTTCTGAACTTGCGGAATAATAAAACGAAAACACAAAATTTAACGTGGTTCACTCAAACTGAGCTACGTCCACGGGCCAACGAAAGAGAGATGGTTTTATTTAACACCAAGAAAATTACAATCATACAAGGCTAAACTGCAATTGTAATCTGATCGCTCACTAAGGTATCACTCGTTCTTTTGGCTGCCAGATAGGAGGACTCTGCACAAAAGAAACTACCTCACAATTTCTTATCTGGTATTTGTGTGTATGCAATCTATTTTTGCTGTGTCTTCTTTGTGTTTACAACACTCGTATATATACATAGTCATGGAAGAAGATTAGTAAGACATGCCACTAAAATTCCACTTGCCGTCAATCAAGGAAATGGGTGATAATGGATATGCCACTAAACCCATTTGCTGCCAACTTTTCCACCTAAACTTGCACTGCTCTGCTTTTGTTTATTTTAAGTCTCCACTATCTTTACAATAAGTGCATATTTGTCTTCTACATTAGCATTCATCTTAAACTCACAGAGCAATGTCGAGTGGGGGAGGCGAAACACCATCAATCGATATCCACCGAAGTACAACATACTCATGTGTTGCTGCATGGAAACATAATCAGATCGATATCATAACGAATGGCCAAAATCCATATTGCAAATGTCATACAAGTACCTAATAGGCAGAATCTCCAAAACCTTAAATAAACCCAAATACGTTGCCTTGTGACTATATAGCAATAATAACTTCTTAGTGCATTGAGAACAAGCAAAAAGTACTACTTGTAAGAAAAATTGGGACTCACGAATCTTAACAAGCTTTATATGGTAGGAATCATTAAATCTCATAAATATTTCTCCCAAAGCATACATTTTACTCGCAAATGTTTATCTATGGTGCTTTGTGTTCGAAAAACATTTCTGCGAGTTTGCATGCAAATAGTCGCGATAGTTATGGTCATTTTGTTGAAGTCCGGAAAAAATGGTTTATAGTTACACTGCTACCACTTTATCTGATTATTTTTGGGGAATAAAACATCCAAATAAAAAATCTGATGTTCCTATTTACAATAATACAATTTAACTGAAAAAAATATTAATAATTAAGCCATCATCCCTCTTTGATTGTGATTGCGTTGGTAGGTTAATGATATAGAAAAGCTATTTTTGGTGTTTTTGATCAATACAATCACTAAAAATGGGGCGATAATGTTATCCTATAGCCAAAAAATCGGTCGATGAATGTTAACTATTTATCCTTGTTTTTAAGTTAAGTATTGGATATGAATGAAAAGTGTATATGTTTTGTAAAACAATATATTTTGATATATTATAGCAACTTTGATGGATAAAAAGTTAATGGTGAATCTATACATACTAGTTGTATCCTGATTTGATTTTTTTGTTGTTTTTTTTTTTTTTTTTATTTTGTTTGTTTATTGTCTTTTTCTTTTTCTTTTTCTTTTTTTTCTTTTATTAATAGTATTTGACTTATTATTATTATTATTAGAAAAACAATAATAATGAATTTATCTTTTATAATTTTTACGTTTTAGTAACAATAAACAATAAGTAATTACGACACAACGAACGACGTTTATAATTTTATAAAATTATATCAAAACGGTTATGTCAAATTTGAACGAATGTCAAATTAATGAATTGCTTTTATAATTTTTACGTTTTAGTAAGGGAAAATGATCTATAAGGGTAACGAAGTATCATAATTGTTCAAAAAATACCGTTGAACATTTTGTTATACACATATTACCAACAAACTATAGCCTTTGTACACGTACGACCATTAAAATTTATCATTTGTTCAAAAAATATCATTCGCGCAACTGGAAGTATAGGTTACTAGCCACGTGACATACCACGTGGTGGATAACGAACATAAACATTTGTTCAAAAAATATCATTCACGTTACCGGAAGTATAGGTTACCACACCATTAAACTTTTTTTTGTACACAATTTACCATTAAACTCCTTTTGTCCAATATTACAATTGCACAATGCGTTATATGGATAACGAACATAAACATTTAGTCGAGCACTTTTCAATGTTTCTAATTCAGCAGAATGTTCTGATCTGTACGTACGCACAAATGTAGACAAACAAAGATGATGTATAACTGGGTCTGACAGATCAAGACAACAAAAAACAAAATTGGGATAATAATAATAAATATAATTTAATAATAATAATAATAATAATAATAAAGGAAAAGACAACAAAAAACAAAATTTAGATAAAACAAAATCAGTTAGTCAAATCAGGAAGAATGTATTGATTAAAAAACTAATTTAATTAAAAACCCTTTTGATTTAATGGTTTTAAGGCTATGAGGAATACCTCCCTTGGTTCCCACATCAAAAGTGCTGCCACGTCACCGACACGTCATCCCACTTGCTTACCACACCACCAAGGAAATACCCACCACTCCGTCAAATCGTGGCGAAGATTGCCGTGCGTTTCCTTGTTATGTATTTCCATAACACGTGCAAAGTATTGGGGACTACCGGGTACAAATTGTTGGTGCGGATTTGCGGCGTCGTGCGGATTATACATACATATTGCCCGGCCTTTTTCTTCTATTATCATATTGTGTAATATGATACACGCGTACATAATGTTCGCTATTTTGTCTTTATCCCATGCGCGTGACGGATATTTGATAATATCTGGAAAAATTAATTATTTTTTTTAAATCCCAACGGTCACCAACGGCTACATCCCGATGCAAACGGTCGAAATTTTTCGCGTGGCTGGACGTTGATAAACCCACGGCTGGCCACATCCACGCCACCCACGCGAGAGGGGGGCGGTGTGCCACGCCGTGGGTGGTGTCCACCTAGTCCCCACGCGGTGGGCGTTGCACGTATTCCGGTCAGCTTAAAAGGTTACAAAATGAAATCTTCAATACAAATAATGATGTGTTAATAATACAATTGCCTTTTAAGAAGTTTATATAATTAATTAATTATATGTAATATGAGTATACATCCTATATCTTAAGTCTTGACTTATGGCCACTTTTTATTGAACTGTTATTTATTTATTATAATATAATGCGTCAAATAAAAATTAGAAACCCAAATTAATATAATGAAATATATAGAGGTTACATTGTCATCTTTGAGCAGGTATACACTATTGACGTTCATATCCAAGGACATATTAGTCATTTACATGAGATTTGCCGCCATAGAAATTAGTACTCATATCCTTGGTCATCATCTTCCATGCCATCTTGCAACACTTCCTCGTAATCTTTCTCCAGTGCTGCAAGATCTTCGCGCGCCTCCGAGAACTCACCTTCTTCCATCCCTTCGCCCACATACCAATGAACGAACGCTCGTTTAGCGAACATAATATCAAATTTATGATCGATCATACTGAAAACCTCCGACACCGCCGTGTTGTTGCTGATCATACTCACTGCTCGTTTCACCTTGGCCAGCTGTCCGCCAGGAACCACCGCGGGAGCCTGGTTGTTGATCCCGCACTTGAAGCCCGTCGGACACCTGAAAATTGTTGAGGTACGTATATTAGCATCTAACAATCCATCGTTCTTCAGATCTACTTATAATGAAACACGATTAAACTCACCAATCGACGAATTGAATCGTTTTTTTGGTTTTGACAGATCGGACCGCCGAGTTAACGTCTTTCGGAGCAACGTCTCCACGGTACATCAGGCAACAAGCCATGTATTTCCCGCGTCGTGGATCACATTTCGCCATCATGTTAGATGGCTCAAATACGGCGTTTGTGATTTCAGGAACTGAAATCAGCTCGTGGTAGGCTTTCGCGGATGAAATCACTGGTGCGTATGATGAAAGCATGAAGTGGAGCCGCGGGAACGGGACTAAATTTGTCCGGAATTCGGAAATGTCAGCATTCATGGATCCAGGAAACCTCAAGGAAGTTGTTAAAGATGAAATCGTTTGAGATATTAACCGGTTCAGGTTCCTGTAAGTTGGCTTTTCCATATCCAACGCTCTCTTACAGATTCCGTATATCGCTTCGTTGTCTAGTTGCACAACCATGTCCGTGTGTTCAATCAAGGAATGAGTCGATAACACAGCATTGTATGGCTCCACAACTGAAGTCGAAACCTACAATTCCATAACAAAAATCGAATCACGAATTATGACAACAAAATTAGGGCAAGTTAACTTATGCCTTTTGGAATTCGTTACCTTTGGAGATGGATAGATTGTAAAGCCAATTTTCTGCGTTTTTCCATACTCGTTAGACAAGCGTTGTAACAGCAACGATCCCAATCCAGAGCCAGTACCACCACCCACTGAGTTGAAAATCATAAACCCTTGCAAATTACTGCAATTGTCTGCTACTATTCTCACCCGATCAAGGCACTGATCCACAATTCCTTTCCCGACTGCAAATACATTATGTTCATATCAATCTAGAAGTCAAAAACTGATGTAAAAACTAAAAAGTCAAAATGACAGTTAATTACCGGTGTAATGTCCCCTGGCGAAGTTATTGGCGGCATCTTCTTTACCGGAAATGAGATTCCTGGGATTGAATAGCTTCTTGTAGCTCCCGGTTCTTATTTCATCAACGACTGTCGGCTCAAGATCGACAAATACAGCCCTTGGGACGTATTTCCCGGTAATCCCTTCACTGAAGAAGGTACCAAAGGAATTGCCCTCTTTCCTTGATGAGGTATTTCTAGAACCCACACTACAATTTTATTTAATATTAGCAATTTGATGATTATACTTTGAAAACATTTAAAGCATGAAAATGGAATATACTTACTTAGGCATATAACCATCAGATTGAATGCCATGTTCTAGGCAATAAAGCTCCCAACATGAATTAGCGACCTGGATTCCTGCTTGTCCGACATGAATGCTTACGATTTCTCTCATATTTCCTCTTTCTTTTTTTATTTTATTTTCCCCTCTTTCTTTCGTGTTCTCACTAGGAAACGATATGTTGTGATATCGTTTCGCAAGGGAGATGGAAAAGAAAGAGAGGATTTATTATTCTTAATTTGATTTATGTTTTGATAATGAAAGGAAGGTGTTATTTATACAAGTTTAGTTGATAATGTGTGGGAAAGAGATCGTTGCGGGTTGTCTCTTGTTATATTTGGATATAAATAGACAGCATTTGGTGTTGGTCCACAAAATACGTGCGGTAAGAATTTGGACTTCCTAAATTTGGACATTGAAACACAAATGGAATGACAGGTTTCCATATTTATACATATATAAAACCACATGTGTTTATATGCTCAAAACCAAACTGGATTGGTTCATACATATGGACACCTCCATTACTAAATATACATCCCTAAATAAAAAATTTAATATTTATTTTACTAAACACACGCTAATTACTTAGCGTACATCCCCTAAATTGATGTTTTTGGGAGTGTACATTTAGTAAAAGAGTGTATGAATAGTAGCACCCCAGTTTATTAATATAACAAAAAACTGGAGCAATGCTAATTCCGTATATCGCTTCGTTGTCTTGGGGAAGGAGTTAGGTGGCTCACAAACTTATTTAATTATTTTAGATACTTACAAAGGTGATGCCCAAAGTTGTTGAAACTGTAGATGGATTAAGCTACTTAGCCGTACCGTGAAACTATGAGAAATAGTACTAGAGGCTAGGTTGCATAGCGTCACAACAGTTAATGATAACCAATTCGGTTTCATGCCTGGAAGGTCGACTACCGAGGCGATCTACTTCGACGTCTTATTGAGAAATATACAGAATGAAATAAGGGATCTTCATATGGTGTTCATCAACTAGGAGAAGGTGTATGATAGTATTCTGTGATTAGCCATTTGGAAGGACATTGAAGCTAGAAGGGTCCCTTGTAGAAATCATCTCAATTCTCGACACTGATATTAATCAATATTTCCTTCATGATGGTGATTTGATGGGCAACTTCACGTCAATAACACTAAAACGAAATGACGACAACTATATTAAATGAAAAAGATGAAAAGGAATTTCTTTGAGAACAAAAATAAATTCCAAGTTATCAAAGGACATAATATTGACCCACAAACTGTGGAAAATAGAACTCAACAATAGAGAAACAAATATGTTCTTATTCTCACATTCACTTAATGAAAACCTACAATGTTTAAATACTAGGAGGAGCCACGAGGAGCCAATAAATTAGGACCCTACTCCCATAATTCTAGTGACTAACATGTCACTTAATTGACTAATAAAAAAGAAAGTGCCAAGCAAAATAATTACCCACTAACAAAGTAAACAAACCAAATAATTAAAAGCATAACACATAAATAAAGATAGTGAATACTTTGGATTAAAGCCAACACAAACAACTTGCTCAACTCTTGAATCTAACGATTCAACATCACTTAGGACATATTAATGAGCTATTGAGAGCTTTAACTTTTGCTTTAAAAATAGCTCGAATAAAGAAATAGCTTCGTTTGGTGGTACCGAGCATTAAAATTTTATTTTCAAACAAATAATTGTTACAGCTTTAAATAATAGTTACAATTTCTAGCTTCTAGTTTCTAGCCATTAACCAACTACTTTTGTCAAACATAGCCCTAGGCTTTGGTGTCAACAAATTCTAATTCTTGTTTTTGTGTCAATCAAAAATGGACTCTATATATAGTAGGGCAACTAATCATATTACTCCACACATGAGCTTATTTTCCATATATGGCCTTGTCACTCAACCTTGTCCCCACATCATTCACAAAGGAACTATCCACTTGAACACCAATTTAGCTTTGCACAATGCCCTTCACATCCCATATTTTCAATTCAACATGTCCGTGCAAAAGTTAAATAATCATTATTCTTTATACCACATCTTTACCAATAATCCCCACAAGAACAAGTCCCGTCTCTAAACCGATGAAACCGAATCGGATCTCTCAAAACAATCTCTCTCTTTTCAACCTTCGATATCAACTTCATCACCACATGACAATCTTCACAAACCCTCAAATTCTTCATCACCCTCACAGGCACACATCCAATCAAACTAATCAAACCAAAACACACCGCCAGCTTTTCACTATGCGGATTCACCATAAACCCGTTCCCTTTTACCGCATCTCGGTAACCAACTTTCTTAATCTTCCCCAACACATCATTTAACTTCACATATATACTTTCACTTTGCGGGTGCGATTTATCCCCAACCAAAAACGAACTCACTCTGTTTCCCACTTCAATCCAACTCAAACCAGGCTCCTTTTTGATCCTTCGGTTACTCATCAAGTCTCTTATTTTCATAGCTTGTGATTCCATTTTGGCTTCGTTGTAGATGTTGTAAAGAAGAACATAAGATGAAGATGCTTCAGGGTCGAGTTCGATTAATCTTTCGGCTATGTGTTTTCCAATCTCCGTGTTTTTGTGAATCCTACAAGAGCTTAGTAGGGCCCGCCACATCACGGGAGCTTCATTGAAACCCGAGTTCATGATGAAAGTTTCGGCATCGGATAGCCTTCCGGCACGCCCATATAGGTCTACGATACACGCACAATGCTTTTCGGTTGGTGAAATTCCGTATTCGCCCTTCATAGTTTCATAATATCTGCCAATTGTTTATAGTTAGCGCTTTACACTTCCCTTTGTTAGGCAGGACAAGACATGACATGACATGACAGAATAGATCGTGCCACATCCCCCAAACTCACCAACCCAAAATCCTCGACATTTTTATTTTTTTTATAAATATCAATATTTATGAAATTAAATTTAAATTACTAAATAGTATAAGCGTGTTATGCATTTTTAAATTGCAAAAAGACACTTTCATCTAATTATTCTCTATAACAAAAGAAAACGTTCTAAAAATTCGAAATTAAATTTATATTTATATGAAAACAAAAAATTATCTATAAATGAACATAGTAAGTTAAGCTTTTATAAGAAAATGTTGAAATTATATATTTTTTATGCAAATCAATATATTTGAATTTAGATTTATTTAACAAAAAACCGTTCTTGTATCTAACTACACTTTTTATTTATTAACTATGTTATCATCATTCATTGAAGTAAATTATAAATTAGAAGCAACTAAAAGAAATCAAATTTGAAATTTTGAAAAAGTAACTTGTAAATTGTAAGAGCAAAAGTTATTTCGAAAAACCTTTCACAAAGTCAACAAACTTTTTTTTCAAAATGCAAAAAGCTTTGAATAACGGGACAAAATTTCCAATATCTTGTCACACCCAAACACAGTAAAACCTGTTTTGTTCTGTCATGTCATGTCCTGTGTAAGAAACACGGCCATAATTCACACCAAACAAAGCGAAATATTTACCTGAGTCCTTCCTCAACAAGTCCACCATGACTACACGCGGTAAGAACTCCAAGAAACGACACGTCATTCGGCTCAATCCCACTTTCAATCATCATCTCAAAAAGCCACAAAGTCTCTTTAGCACATCCATGATGCGCTTTACTAAAAATCATCACACTCCACGTCACCACATCCAATTTATCCGCCATCTCAAACACTCGATTTGCAGAATCCAAATCACCCGACTTTGCATACATATAAATCAAAGAATTTTTCACCACACCAAAATCAACAACTCCACTTTTAACCGCATAACTCTGAATCTCCTCACCACATCTCACACCACCCAAATTACCACAAGAACTTAACACAGTTGAAACCGTGAACTCATCTGGCTTCAAACCAAAACCAAGCATTTCACAAAAAAGAACCAATCCCCTTTCAAATTCACCATTTTGAGCATGACCCACAATCATTGATGTCCATATCACTATATCTCTCTTATTACTCGAATCAAAACAAATCAACGCGTCCTTCATATATCCCCATTTACAATAAAACTCAACAAGAACACTCCCAATGTACTCGTCGTTCTCAAAATTATTCTTGCAGATAAGTCCGTGAATTTGTTTCCCGTACTCAAAATCTTCACACGCGATACAACCTTTGATCATGGAAGAAAATGTAAACTCGGAAGCTCTAAATCCATCCCTTTGCATTTCAATAAAAACATTCAATGATTTCTTACTAAATTTAGAAAGCCCGGAAATCATTGCGTTGTACATGACCACATTCTTGAAAGGAAGAAGATTAAAGATTGAAACCGCATCTTCCAAATCCCCGATTTTACCATACATGTCAATTAATGCTGTCCCTACCACAACATCAAGATCCCACCCAAGTTTTATAGAACACGAATGAAGTAACTTTCCCCATATTAAAGAATGATTAAAATTCAAGCAACAAGCCTTAAGAACACTACCCAATACATAATTACTAAATCTTACTTCACATTGATGCATTCTGATTAAAACTTGTAGCATTTCGTTGTGTAAACCGGCTTTCACATAACCAGAAATCATGGAGTTCCAAGAAACATCATCTAATCGGTCACACTTGTTGAATGTGAGACGCGCTTGATCGATTCTCCCACATTTAGCATACATATCAACCAGTGGATTGGTTAAAAACGCATCTATGCCTACACCGGTTGTTATAATCAAGCTATGTATAGCTTTTCCTAGTTCCAAATCACCAGTTTGAGAACAGATGCTTAGCATAATTGCGTATGTGTACTTACTAAGGTTAACGTTTGTGATTCTAGCTTTGGAAAATGCTTCTTTTGCTAAGATGTACTGACCCAACCGAGTGTACCCGGAAATTAGTGAGTTCCAAGAGACGACGTTTCGTTCAGGCATTTCATCGAACAGTTGGAGAGCGAGGTCTGATTCGTTGCATTTAAAGTACATGTTCAGAAGTGTGTTGTGTAAAAATAAGGTCGGATTGTAACCTGTTTTCACCATATGGGATTGAACGAGTTTCCCGTGAGCTGGACATCCTGATTGCGAGGAGGATTGAATTAGTTTCGTGTAAGTTTCATCGTCTAGAGAATTACACAGTTCGCGTGGTTGAATTGAATCGTTTCCGTTGTCGAACCATGAAGAAGCTTTGTCGATGGAAGGGGTGAGAGCTCCCGAGACATTGATGATGTTTGATAAAGATCGAATTTTCGTGGGTCTTACTTGGAGCAACATGTGATGATCAACACTAAAATTGTTACTTGTTAGACAATTAAGGCCTTAAAGAAAAGAAAAAGAAATGATTGATCTCCAAAGGTTTAATGTGTAGAAATTTTTGGTCCTAAACCTTCGTGCATCCTTCAAGAGCAGCAACATTCAATTCCAGTTTTTATTTTTATTTTTGAGGAATTGAATAGAAGTTTTGACTTTGCATTCTTTACTTTCCAATTTGGTTTATCATCAAGATTACCAGCTTGTTATAGTTCGTGATTTGCCAATCTGAAATACAAGATGTTACATACGTATAATGTTATATATTTACAATTACAGCGTGTTTGGTTCAATATTTCTGATGAATTCAAAAGAATTAAAATGTCCACCATATAACGTCATCTGTTGTCAAATTGACGGAATTGGATTCAACCAAAATTTGTATTGATTGAATTTATCATTCCTTCGGAATAAGCCAAAGAATTTAAAAAAAAAATATTGTCCTTTTTGCCAAAATAACAAAATTATCCTTATCAACTTAATATGATTAAACACCACTAGAACTACACATCCATTTCATCAACATTAACTAATTTTCAACAATGTTGCTTGCTATTTTTCTTCATAGTGTGCATAAAGAATTCAAAAATAATATTTAGAACTAAAATATACGTACCGTAGATATAGATTCATCTAATTAAAGGAAAACATGTATGCATATGTAATTCAAAATTGTACTTCTTATTTGTTTTTTATTATATATATATATATATATATATATATATATATATATATATATATATATATATATATATATAATATATATATATATATATATATATAATAAAAAACAAATAAGAAGTACAATTTTGAATTACATATGCATATATATATATATATATATATATATATATATATATATATATATATATATATATATATATATATATATATATATATATATATATATATATATATATATATATATATATATATATATGTGTGTGTGTGTGTGTGTGTGTGTGTTTGTGTGTGTGTGTGTATAGAGTTTGTATTAAATACATTTAACAATTATTGTGTGACTATAGGACCAAATGTGGAGCGTCCGATCAATATTATCTACGGTTTTAGATGCAATGGCTTAGTTGTAAATATATTGTAATTAATTTATCAGATCTTACAATTAAACCCTTGGAATGGTATTTTAGTCTAATAATTAAAATTTAAAAAAGGAATAAATTATGTTTTAACCAACAAAATCTATGATCATAGACAAGATTTTATTCTCAGTTACGTATGATTACATCAATACACTCACATTCTCAAAGAATGACTATTCTCATTTACGTACTTTATTTTAGTAAAACAATAATCGTACACGCTCACATTCTCAAAGAATACACGCTCGCATTCTCAAAGAATACACTTTATTTACTTTATTTTGTCATAACATTCTCAAAAAATACCTTTACATATCAAAAAATACACTATATACATTCACATTCTCAAAGAATATCCATACATTCTCAAAGAATACCCCTACATTCTCAAAGAATAATCATCTCTTGTTAAAGCAATGGCAGCGACAATGGTTGTTTGTGGTGATGGCGGTAAGGATTGAGGTTCTGCATCAGGTACCACAACCTTCATACTTTTTACAAATAAATGAAGGATTTTAGTTCTTATTTAAACAAAATCAATTTCAAACAAAAAAAAAAAGCCCAAAAACAAATATTACCTACGCCACTTTCTCGGTTGCTTAAAACAAGGATTTGAGATAACTTGCAACAAACCCACGAAAACTCTCATTGACATACAAAAAAATCCGGTGGAATTAAAATTGTGCGGCAAGTGAAATTTGTGTCTAATCTAAGTCGTCCGTCTGATAAACACAAAAACACTTTTTACCATGATTTACAAACATGTAGAAAATTCATGTGTGTGCCGGATCGGGAAAGTGAAAAGCGAGAACCAATAGGGTTAGGTAAGACGACGACGGTGGAATTAAAATTCTGCGGCAACCATGATCCGATCGGAGAAGGAATTGTCGGCGGTGATGGTGGATGAGGCAAGGGAGGAAGACGACGACGATGTAGGAGGCTTGAACGGAGGGTGGAGGACGGAGGGCGGCGGCCGGCGGCGGCCGCGTGACCTTCTCGTTGAAGACGTGAGAGAGACGGGGGAGAATGAATAGGGTTAGGTAATTACGTTCCATAAATATAGACATATAATTTGGGCAATTTAATTAATTAATTAATTGACATAATATTTATATTATATAAATGACTAATTTACCCTTAAATGTTGATTGGTCCATAATTTGTCTTACAATCATACAATAATTATTGGATGTATTTGAATATATATATATATATATATATATATATATATATATATATATATATATATATATATATATATATATATATATATAAAATAGAAAATCAATCAAAGGTAATATTGTCATTTGTTGTTGACATTTTAATTTTATTATAAATTTTTGTCAACCAAACACGAATCATTTAGATTTCATCAAATTTCAATTCTTTTAATTTTCATTTTATCTCAGAGATTCCAATTACTTCCAAAATATTCTGCCCTTTATTGTTCTTTTATACATTTTGACATAACTTAAAAAGTTATGTCAAAATAAATTTAATTGCAATTTGAAGACAAGTTTATTTTCAAAGGAGCAATTACTTTCTTGAACTTATGATATTCTTCCAAACCTTATGAATTTGACATTAGTGTTTAAAAATAACGAAAGAGAAATTGTATTGATTTCTACTTTTAATTTCTATCTTTCGTTTATAATTAGGCATCTTAAGTAAAATATGACAGCGATAATAAAAAAATAAAAATAAAGGACCTAATTATAGAAGTAGGAAGAAACGTAGAAACAAAAAATAGAAATTAATACAATCTATCTATATCTATATAACTCTTATAATAGAGGCTATCCAAATGAATATGATTCAAGATATGTCTCATTCTTGCACCATATTCATTTGAAACCTCCACCTCTTCATCTTTCAACTAATTATTAAAAGCCACTCAATAGTTTTTTAACTTATATATTATAATTACTAAGTATTTAAACTAATAATTATATAATTTATGAGTATCAAATGAATTGTAGTTGAATAGACTTTTTTTTTTACTATAAAAGAGGACAATCATTTGAGTAACACTCAAATACAAATCATATACAATGTGAGAAAAATCATATATAAAGAAGAATGCCATGGTTTAAATATATTTGTGTTGTCTTGATTTTTTTTTCTACATATTTCGAGGACATATTACGATGATCATACAACCATTATCGACGAAGAATATGTATGTGTATGAAACACATTTCGCAATGAAGTTATTATATTTTACTATGTTTTATGCTTATTTTGTAACTCAAACTTAAGTTTATGTAATTATTTGATGATTTGGATTCTTATTTGAGGTTTTTTGTATTCTTATTTCATCAATTCGAATAGTATACATCTTCATTTAATACAAGCTTTGATATATTATTATATTGTGTTATGTTTATGATTTATAAAATAAAATCTTATTTATATATTTTGGTGTTTAGTATTTTGAAAGAATTTTATACATAAACAGTTATATATATATATATATATATATATATATATATATATATATATATATATATATATATATATATATATATTATATTTTAGAATTTATATTTAAACGAACATTGAGGAAAATTATCAAAAAAAACACATGAATAATTGAATAGATTATTGAAAAAAAATAAAGCAAGTAGATCAATAAATAATTGTTCTTGCATTTCTAATAAAAATATAATTAATAATTTAATTTGATCGAAATGAATGATTTTACAAAATACTTAGTAAATCATACATATAATAAATACTTAAATTTGATTAAATTGAATAGTTTTTTACAAAATACTTAGTTCATTATATATTATAATTATCTTCTAAGAAATGAAGTTTGCTAATATGTAAGTACATATTACAATTACCTACACATTATAATTATTACTAGATATATTTTTACTTCAATCATAATTATTTAAAACTCTTATGACTTTTCATGTTTTTTTTTAATAATAATATTAACGTTAGTTTATAATCAACATATTACGATAAATTATATATTATAATGATATTATCACTTGAATCATGGTGATTCATTTTAAATAAAGATTAATTTTTAATGGTTTAAAATAGTTGATGAAACATGATTTTAGTTTTAGTGTATATGTAATTTTTAGAATTAAATGTACGTAAAAACACGCTTTTAGTATGTTTATTAAATCAATACAAACATTATCATTAATTTATAATAGTAAATATTATGACAAAGTTAGATATTATAATGGTATTATCATATTAATTAAGGTAGTTTATTTTAGTTAAACATTAGTATTTAGCAAGGTTGTAAAAATCATTTGACGGTAGCTTGGCGGACTAGTGGGTTAAGGAGTTAGTCGGATTAATCGGGGATTAATCGGAGAACCTAAATTATAAAGGAATTTATCTATAAATAGATGAATATAACAAAATAGCGTAGTATAGTTTATATTATTCACATCAAAGATTATACATTTGTGTATCTTCATTATTTAATTTTGATTTTTTCAGTTTTCTTGACTTATTAGACCAATATTTGACAAAAATATAAAAATAAAAGAACTCAAAAAAAAAAAAAAAAAAGACCGCCGAGGTCGATTAATCGGCCGCCAAAGCCGATATTTGACCAAAACGTCAAGCGTGATCGATTAGGCTTAATCGTAATCAGTTGTAGACGCCAAACGATTAATCAGCCGTCAAGACCGATTTCTGCAACACTGGTATTTAGTTGTTTAAGTATTGACAATAAAAATATGTTAATTCATTACCAATAAGTCTAAAAAAACTTCATAGTATAGATTCCAGCTATACTATGATTTCTTTTTTTATTTTAACCATTATCCTGAAATTTGTTATTGTTTGTGTTATAATATTATTTAACTAATTATTTCTTTATTTTTTGATTTTTTAGAATGAATGTCTTGATATAATATAATTCATTAGTGATACATCAACTTTTTGTTTCTTATATACAATTGTTAGTACATAGTAGATAACAATGACTTAGATATTTTTTAACAAAAATATATATTATTATTCTAACTACATAATTTTGTTCCTGCGCAACGCGCGAGGATTCGCCTAGTTTATCCTAATAAAACATCGGCAATGAAGATATTTAAATCAAAATAATTGATCATTTTGAAAATTTCTTCACTAAATTGTATTTAATACTAAAACTTCTTATCTTCTGAATGATAATACAATTTACGGTTTTCTTAGAAGTTGTTTAACGAAATGATTGCTACTTCAAGCGACCAATTCTTATTCTTTATGTAAATCATCTTTAATTTTTTTTCCTTGATACAATTTATGGTTTTCTTAGAGGTTGTTTAACGAAATGATTGCTACTTCAAGTGACCAATTCTTAATTATGTATGTAATCATCTTTATTTTTTTTTACTTGATACTGCGTACAATTTATTGAAGATATATCTATTTCCAAAAACAATATTATTTTGTACAACTTTTGATACTCTTCAAAACCCTATATCACTAGCATTATTTTCTACAATTAGTTTTAAGGTAGGCATTTTGAAAATATTTAAATCCCAATTAGTCAAAATAATTGATCATTTTGAAAATAGTTTCCTTCTCCAATAAATTGTATTTAATACTAAAACTTCTTATCTTCTGAATGATAATACAATTTATGGTTTTCTTAAAAGTTGTTTAACGAAATGATTGCCACTTCAAGCGACAAATTCTTATTATGTATATAAATCATCTTTATTTTTTTTCTTGATACAATTTATGGTTTTCTTAGAAATTGTTTAACGACATGATTGCTACTTTAAGCGAGCAATTCTTAATTTTCTATGCAGTATTGTCAGCAACATGTGTTTTGCGAATGCGAAGATAATTGTTGCCTTCTTGAAAATTGTTCGACAAAATAATTGCTCTTTTAAGCAATCAGTTATAAATACAAATACTTTCATATATAAATCATCTTCAATTTTTTATTCTTAAGGTCTACTTAATTAAAGACAAATCTATTTTCAAAAGCACCAATTATTTTGCCAAGCTTTTAATATTCCTCAGGAGCTTATTTCACCAACGTCATTTTCTACCATAAGTAGGAAAGATATTTAAACATGATAATATTTAACTTTTCTTGAGTCCAAATCTAGGATTCTAATTTTTAAATATTCTCAAATTGTTATTAAAATTCTATGTTTTCATTTACTTGGAATCCTAATATTCAAATCTAAATAAGAATCAGAAGTAAATGAGAACCAAATCCAAATGCCACCAAATCTTGATTAGATCATTCAAATGTCGATACTGATAACATGATCATAAAGTAATTAAAGCTTGATTATCAATTACATCCCAAACATTCTTCTTCCAAATTACATTTCTACCCTCTCAACCAAGTGTTGCGATACGATGAATTATCACGCAGTGAAGCATCATGCGGCTTATACTCCATAACATACCCATGTGGAAGCTTCAAATGCCTTTTTATTTTATCTCTTAAAGCCATCACCACCTACCCACAAAAAAATAAAAATAAAAACTTTCACCAACATATCCAAACATACATGTACCAAGGGCATTTTGGTAATTTACCTGATTATCAGACGCATTACGGTTCCACACACTCAATATATCCTCATTGAACCGAACACTCAACACAATCCCACATATATTATCACTGTAATCAAGTTGATCACCCACCAATGCCAAAACCTAAAACCCAAAAATAATATTTTTATTGTAAATAAATATATAAAATTGTAAAGATAAAATGCACTTTTATCCTTACCAAATCTTCCCAGAAACGTCCTGATACAGCCTTTTTAAACCGTATGATCCATTTCCCACCATTGCAATTAGCAGAATCCTAAATTCACCAATAAATATATAAACTCAAATGGTTAAATTTCCTTAAAGTCAAAAATACCCTTGAAGTTTCAAATTTGTTGTACCTCCCATAATGGACGGATTCCTTGTTTGAAAAGATGCAAGTCAGTTGGGCTAGGTAAAGAAGATGGACGAGCTAAATGACAATAACAGACCCAAAAGCCTTCAACCTGTAGAAGATAATGACCGATTTTGTATCAAAAGAGTAGGGGTATGATTATCAATTTACAAAGTATATGGATGTATGAAATATGAATGTTTACCGTGCTGAAGTCCATTATCTGCTTTATGTTGTCTTCATATGATGTTTGAGTGCGGACTCCAGGTGTGCGACGAGTGTACCAAAATACAAACTTGTTCTGTTGGAGTAAAAGCAGTATCAAGAAAAGTGTGAAAGTGTGATGTGAAATCTAAAAGATCAAACACGTTTAGCACATTCAAATTCAATCCAAACTGAGAGGTAGTGATAACCTAGGCTACTATGTGAATAAGCATGGAAAACAGGTAAATCATGAAAAAACTAAACAAATGCTGCTTCTCAAATGAAATTACTGCACGAATTAGTACAAACGTTTTCAATTTCACTAAGAAGCTGGGCAATGAAATAGTATAGGACGTCTCACTTCCGTTAACTTTTCCATGTTGAACCTAGTACTCGTAAACTACGAATTTGATTTAGATTCTTTCACTAATCAACCGCTAGCATTTTTTTCCCTATTTGAAAGTCTCGTCCAGGAATTCCTTGCAGAAAACTAAGTAAATAAAATTACATTAGAACGAAGTACAACTCTCGATTACATATAACCTAATTGATATTCAGATTGAAGCTATGTTCCTAGATCAGAAATTAGACGCAAAAGCACCAATCCTACGTATATTTACGTAAGTATACTAACCGTACCTTCAGAGGATGCAAACCAGCTTTGAGCTCGCGCGATTGGCGTTCGCGATCTTCGGATGAATCGTACTCGGATTGAAAGTTATTGCTGGTATTCTTCTCGGCTTCCACCCTCTTTTCCGTTGATGCATCCATTTCCGATAACTTTTCCGGTACACTTCGGGAAAACCCTAGGTCTTGTCGCTTGGTTTAGGATTGATACAAAAAGAGGGATGAAAGGAAAACTTCCGGTCCTTTTACGAGTCGGTCTTATTTGCATCCATCTGTTCTACCCTATACTTCCACATTTGGTCCCTATACTTTGGAAACTAGCACAAAATGAACTAATATGTATTTTTATTTTTAAAATAGCCTCAAAGTTAGAAAAAACTATCTACGTTGCTCGTATTCAATAGTTTCTTTTAACACGACATCGTTTTTTACGAAATTTCAATTAAGTTGGTTGTACAATGCATGAACCACAACACTTTTTCTGGTACTCTAACAACAATAACACTGTTTACAATGAGTTGAGTTAGGTCATTTTCAAGTTGACATGTTTAACTAATTTTGTTGAAAAGTTAAATTCAGCCCACCACTACATGTTTAAGGACGTATTCGGTAAAACTAGATGGTAACTGTAAGCTGGCGGTTAGCTGGAACCTCATAGTTGTTACTTTTATTAGTATAGAGTGTTCGGCAAAAGTAGCTGTTAGCTTTTAAAAATATAAAATAATATAAAAATCAAAAGCTAATTGTTAAACACTCCTAAAAGCTATTTGAAATAGCTTTTACATTAGAAGTGTTTTTATAAAAATAAAAGTTAAACCCTCTTACTACAACGAAGCTTTTTTTTCCGAGCTTTTACATAAAAGGTAAAAGCTAAACACTCTCAAAAACTCTCAAACCTACGTTCCAAACACACCCTAAGGCTATGTTTGGCAGACTAACTGAAAAACTAGCTGCTAGTTGAAAAACTAGTGGTAGCTAGAAAACTAGCGAGTAACTGAAAAACTAGCTGAGCTGAAAAACTAACTAATAATAAATGACGTTTGGTAAAAACTCACTGATAAAATTAGTTGGAAATCGTAAAATGACATAAAAGGACATGCACAAAATTAATCCAATATTATAAGAAAATGAAGCATATCTCGTGTGAGGGTAAAATGGGAACATTTTGAAACCCCTACTCAAAACGTTACTATTAGTAGCGTTTAAAAAGTCTAGCTTGTTAGCTAGCTTATAAGTTAATTTTTGGATTCCCAAACATGTCAAAATGAAAAAGCTCGAAAAAAACGTTAGTTTATACTCTAGTTGTGGCGCGCCAAACATAGCCTAAGTAAACGGGTTGATAATTATCTATCCAACTTAACTTGTTTATTAAATGGGTTGAATTGAATTGTTTATCTTTCTCACAACCTAACATGTTTATTAAACGGTTAATCCCCCTTGACCTATTTCAAAAGATAAATAAATAAAAGTTTACATGTAATTAAATATGTTAAATAATTCGATAAATTTTCAAATAGAAAAAAGTTACAAACTCTAATAATTCTTCTAAGTTTGAAAAAAAAAAACAACCACAAACACAAAGTTAGAAATAATAAGAATATTGATTGTTACATATTAATATTTAATACAGATAAAATAAGCATATATATATATATATATATATATATATATATATATATATATATATATATATATATATATATATATATATATATATATATATATATATAACTCTCAAAAGAATTGGCAGGTTGAAACCGGGTTGGAAATTCCAAGCTTAATCCAACTCATTCAACTAAACATGTTAAACACGCTGATCCATTGAGTTAAATAGATTGAAAATCTCTATCTAATCTACCATTGGATTAGGTTTGGGTTGAATTAGCGGATTTGATATTTTTTAGCTCTAAACAATAGCCTATCTCATTTGAATATATTATAAGGAACACTTTAAAATATAAACCAAGACGTCTTAAATGTTGCACCATGGGAATTCGTAGGATTGCATAATGCAATATACACATGACAATAAGGTGATGAATATGTTGAGTATGTGGAGTCTAATTCGAACCGAGAAGTCAATGCGATCGAAGAATATCAGTTGTCCAAAGCAACCAAACCGAGGCGAGGAATGCAGTGCGGTTGGAGGTCTTGCTTCGTCCAGATCAGTTCTTCGTCCGAGATTGCAAGCTCTGCGTCGGATGATCATGCGATGTGAAGCAAAGATCGATTAGTTGTAAAGAAGGTATCACGAGTCTGGCATATTCCCCATTGTCATAATCTTCTTTAAGGTTATTCGTAGGAAGGCATCATCCGGATCGAGGAGCAGCATTCGCTCCGGTCCGAGGCTTTGCAGTAGATCTTTCTCAAGGATCGGATGTATAGACTCGAGATGTTAGTAAAAAGGGAGAAGCTACTTCAGAAGCGAAGTGTCTCTCTGGCACAAGTTCCAAGGTCTGCTGTTATCAGTAAGTTGGTTTGCGTAGCACGTTTTGGAGATTTGCTACTGTCAGAAGTTGGTTTGCCACATCATGTTCCACAGCCGGCCTAGTGCAGAAATTCAAAGGTTAGAAGATTCACCATTATCAATCTTGGATTTTGTACCCGGCTACGTGTGTGTATATATATATATATATATATATATATATATATATATATATATATATATATATATATATATATATATATATATATATATATATATATATCTGCAACCAAGAGTCTTAATGTGTTTGCGATTATTAGAGTGCAGATTTATACATGCAAATTTTGTATAACATTCATAAAAAAAATCTCTATAATTCCACAATGGACGTAGCTTGATATCGCGATCGAGTGAACCACTTTAATTCTCTGTGTTGATCTTTGCTTGTATATTCTTCTTGGATTTCTTGCTGCAACGATTTCTTTGGTCGAGTGTTAACTGTCGAGTGCTCGTTTAGCTGAATCTTGATCTTGAGAGGTTGGAAGTTTTCGATCTCGCTTGTTGCTTTCCCAACAAAATAGACTTCTAATTTTATTAGTTAGTAATTTTTTTGTTTGTGAAAACTTAAATGTAATAATCATAAAGTATAAATCTAATATATATGTAAAAACAAAAAGGATTTACAAGAAAAAAACACATGATTATTTAGAGTTATTTACATCATTTGGCTCAAATTACTTTTCTCAAGTCATCTAAAAAGACATTTTTCAAATAGATACCAAAATCAATATTTATCTGTGAGACCCGTTTTCATACTAGTCGTACTCTGTGCATGTAAGTTAAGTTACTTTAACTTACAATTGTTGCTTATGTGAGGAAAGGTTAGTAAAGGTAAGGATATTTTAGTATTTTACCTAGTATGTAGTACGTGAACTGTTTGAAGTAGTAGAACTTTATAAATGTCTTTCATATGTGTGTGGTATGGTCTTGAAGTTTTTGTGGCTGAATTAGTTATATGTGTGGTATATAAATAGGAAATTGGTTGAAGAATGGTTAAATAGGCGAGGTAGGCCGCTATCCATAATTGATAACGTCACTAACTAAAAGTAGGTTGTTATTTATGGTGTAATTTGGAAAGTAGAGTGTTGAAGTGAAAAATATGAGTTAGCGACACTATGATTAAAAAATTAGGAAAATACCCCTAACTTGTAGGTCGAGGTGTTAGAACTTCAAACACACCTACACACACACTTTTAGATGCGAAATAAAAGGGTATTCTTTCAATTTGAACAAGGAATTGAATGAGGTAGCTTAGAAGAAGTGTAATTAACATTTAAGAGTGTTGTAAATCCATAATCCAAGGTAAGTTGGATTATTTTAGGGAAATTAGGGTTATGAAACCCTAAGTGTTCAATTCACGTGTTCTAGTTATTTTGGTCGGATTTCATGTGGTTGAAACTTGTTTATGATTCGAATTAGTAACTAGGAAAGTGTAATTTTGATGTATTGAGGGCTGAATCCAATCGAATTGAGGTTTAGCTGAACAACATAGTTAGCACCGTTATGTATGTGAGATAGCGCCGCTAAGTGAATAATCGAGATGGCCTTCAGCCAATCTGATGATAGTGACGCTATCATTAGTATATAGCGCCGCTAAGTCTGCTGGATAGAAGTGTTGCATCTTTTATTTGGCTTAACCTTTTAAGCCAGGCTTTTTGGGGATTAATGAGGATGATTATAACTAAATCTATGGTATTAAAATACAACTGATATACCTAGGAGAGAAGTAAGAACGAGAAGCTCGGGAATATTACGTATCAAATCAATTCAAGGTGAGTACTTTCTTTGAATGAATCGTAAGGTGGCTGATGTTGCAAATGAGTAACAACTCCATATGAGAAGCCGATATAGCCGATATATGAGTGTGTAGCCGATAACACACTAGCCGATGGCTGATTTTGTGTGTCGCTGATTTCACACCATAGCCGATTCTAATATGTGAATTATATGTTTATATATACATATTAGAAAGCATTATTGATGATTGACAGTTATTTTAAATATTATCTAATTACTCACTGAGCTTGTGTAGCTCATGAATGTTGTGATTATGTTACATGTCCTATTAGTAGTGCCAGAGGAAAGAAGGTGGCTGAAAGGTAGCTGTGGACCAGGACAAGCTTTTGTTTATTTGAGACAGTGTTTGACACCCCGGTTTTTTAGGATAACTTGTGGCGTATTATGTCTTTTGATAACAACCTGTATATTGTATTTGCTTACTTACATATTACACCTATGTATGTATAATATTTTTTGTGAAAATTTGGTGTAATTTGTGTGTGAGAAATTGGGTGTTACAAGTTGGTATCAGAGCTATGGTTTAAGGGAACTAGGTCCATAAGTGTAGTCCAAGGTCATGAAATATAAACAAAAAATAAGAATAACAAATAGACTTTATGTTCTAGGTTGAGGCAGTAAAATTTTAGAAAACCCATAAGGGTTTTAGGCATGGTTGTTAAGATCCCGATCTTGATATTAAGATCTTACGATTTTAAGATCCTTTGATCGAAAAACGATCCCGATCACAGTAGAATCTATCTGAAGCAAGATCTATACTAGGATCTTAGGATCCTAAGTAAGATCTTAAGATCTTAATACGATCCGATCCCACCTCTAGTTGTGGATGGTCATGATTAACTTGTTTATTTTTCTGCAAAATATGTTTTCTTCCTAATTTTTGCGGTTTCTAACTAAAAAAACCATAGTTCACGCTTAAGAAGTTAACTTTGATTCTAGGATCGATGTTTTAGTAGAGATTAAGTTATAACAGGTACTGCACAAAGTATGACTTTAAGAGTAAACTTAAAGACTACTTCAGTGGTAGGATCTTAAGATCTCGATCCCGATATTACGATCACGATCTTGCAAAGCATAAAACGATCGTGGGTAAGATCCCGATCTTAACAACCTTGGTTTTAGGTACTCATCACACATGGAACAGGAGAAGAAAATACTTATTATTGATCTTGAACCCTAGCATCTTCTCTTTCGGATCTCCCTTTCTCACGTTATATTCACTTTTCGGTGTTGCGTTATGTGATGAACCAATCCTGCATTCCTCATATATAGGGTCCGGTTCCGATGAGGACAATTCCCATCCACCCATTTTGTCAAGGGCAATAACATCAAACACAATTATTGGATTTAACGCGATAACATACAGCGCTTGTCCATGGAACGTAATGCGGGCACAAACATATAATCACATGTTACGCACACTCATACAACATAATTTAGCCAGATTTTTTCGTTGTTATTTATTTATTTTAAAATATTTTTTAGCTTTTAAGAAAACGAAAATATCACTGTAGACCAACAATGTATTAAATATTGGTTTAAAAGGTCCTTAATGTTTTTTTGGCTTTCTAAGGAGATGATGTCCATATTCTAGGCTTAAAAAGTCCTTTTTGTAAAATGGAAGGGGTAACCCGGTTATAAAACATCCCTTGCATGGGCTAATTAAAAGTATTTTACTAGAGTAATTTAAACATACCCGATCATTTATTCATGCGGAAGTCTAGGTCCTAACATATTATATTTTACAAAATTTTAACAAAGTGCGAGGATGTAACAATCATGAAGCATAAGAGGAGCGATATTTATTACATATTTATATATCTTCTAAAATTTCACGTCGTTCCTTCTTTCAACTTAACATTATTCTAATATGAACAAATGTCAAAATATAAACGTTAGGTGTGGGAAGACCAGTGAGTATTACCGAGGTTAACTCGTAGTAGTGTAGGACAAGTTGGTAATCCAACACTTGAAGTTAAACCCCCAAAAATGTTTTCAAAACAAGTTAAAAGATTAGTAACCATTTCAATAGTGGGGAAAGGTATAAACAAATTTTCATAAGTTTCATAATTGATATCATAATATAATGCAAGGCATATACTTCTATAACCCAATAACCCTAGTCAATCTCATAGACCCATCTCACAATAATGGCTCCAATTTGGATTCAAGTGTTGGTAGCACATAAAGTACTATACACGTTACTCCCATAATCCAGGTATAATGGGTCATTTACACCAGACCACACGAATGGTAGCTAGCCCAACATGCAAAATTAATTAAATCAATATCAAGATCCCTCATTGGAAATAAATAATCAATAATTAAAGTCAAAACGGTCGCACAGTGTGAATCTCATCCTAGGTGGATGCATGATATCAAAACTTTAATCAAAAGTCTAACGTATTTGTCCCTGATAATGCAAATGCATTAATACATATAGTACATTATAGAGATTATATGCACACAAGACATTTAAATAAAAATACTTTATAGGGACATGTGTTCCGGTAATAACTCACATTATCGATGATAAAGAATTTATTCTAAATTCTTAGGGGAGCTCCTCAACAGAAAGTGTATGTTGTTTCTTGCCTCTGACCCGAACCCTCTGTATCTATCACTCTAATCCCGAACCCTCTGTATCTATCACTCTAATCTTGCTTACTCTCACTCTCACTCTCTGCCACTCTCTTTATATGTGTATATGTAACTTGTGTTGGTGTGGTTTGATTTGTGAGAATTCATCCCTTATTAATAGTAGATTTATTTTCATAAAACAGCCCTCAAAATATTGGTATTGTCATGTATAACTATAAAGAATTATTTATTACTAAACGACCCCTTGAAGTAACTATTTAAATATATTTAATAATATTTTTATAAAATAACCGACTATGTTTATAAAACTATAATTTACAAAAATCATAATTTAATAGTATTAACTTTTTATTTTTGTATTTTTAATAAATTAACAAAAGGTTATTAAGTGTAAGTTTAATAAAAACCTAGGGGTTTACATGTAAATACTTTTATTTTTAAAGTAAAAATAATATTAAATACAAAAATAATATCAATAATATCAAATTTTGACGTCGGGTTGTTATCGTTGATACATTTCTAATTGTATATGCTTTTTATAAAAATACATAGTATTTTTGATAAATTTAATAATACGGATTGAATACATAGTGTTTGAAATGAGAATGCAAATTTATTGGGGTAAAACATGTAAAACTGAATAAATAATGAAGTGTGACCCATTTATATTATTACAAAAATAAAAATTAAAAACTACAAAACTACCAAAAAAAAGATATGATCACCATATTTTATTTTATTTTATTTTATTTTTCTAATATTTACTTATGTATTTATATCATAATTTTTAATATATAATATTTGGTAAAAATATAAATATATATGAGATCATCGTATTTTTATCTATATTTCGATATATGCCTTTGTCACAATCCGTCATGTTTTGAACTTTGATGTATGCTGTTTTTTAATATTACTTTACTGTTGAATAATCGGTAACTTATATTATATTTTTATGTTATGAAAATGATTTTGTAAAGATAGAAAAATTTAATAACTAAAAACATATAGTAAAAAATTAAAAAATCTAAATGTAAACGGTAACCGATACTTATTTATTTAAGCCATAACTTACTAATACCGTATATATTTTATAAATATGCTAATATTATTTTGTTATTGAATAAAATAATAATAATAATAATAAATAATTTTGTTTTAAATGAATATATATATATATATATATATATATATATATATATATATATATATATATATATATATATATATATATATATATATATATATATATATATATATATATATATATATATATATATATATATATATAAGCATAGTAGATGTATAAATCAATAATAATAATAATAATACTAATAATAAATAATTCGGGCTCAAATTTTCTCTTTTTCTTATTATTGGAACTTCATTATTATCTTTTTTTAACGTCGTAAATATATAAACCATTCAGATTTTTAAAAGAAAATGTTCAAATTATTTTATTAAAAGATCGAAAATTTTCGGCTCTAAATTTTGGGTGTTACAGGTTACCCCATCAATACTCGTTAACAACATGTCAACACCATCATCCAATAAGTGGTGTTACTTTCCCATATTAAAGTGAGCCCTTCTGGATAAATTACAAAGTGTAATGACTGGTAATGGATTTCGTATAAGGGGCTATGAGGTTTTCATGGTACTGGAGAAATTGGTTGAGGAGCAAGGTGTTGATCGGTCGTTAGAAGCTTTCCTAGAAGACTAGATTTTCATCGTTGATTAGAAGTAGATTGCCATTGTTCAAGAGGGTGATAGCTTCAACTCCGAAATTTGAGGTATTACAACTCCAAACTATGTAGTTACTAGGGTTTTCAAATAAGATAAATCTTCCATCCATAGAAAGTTTCAATGTAGAATTGATTGGAACCAAAACACTACCACCAACAGTCTAAACATGCAAAATTGCAGATTTAGGGCCGAAATTATATCTAATCTCAACAACGAACTCATTGCCAACTTTCTCAAAAACCCTAATCCAAAAACACAATTATCAAACACCAAGTTGTTACCTTTATCATTACCATTGGCATTTTTATCATAATCATAACCAACCCTTGAAATTTCAAAGCGTAAAGGAGCAGCATCCATCGGATGTTTATTATGTAATAGGAAATTAGCGAAACCCAACCATACTACAAGAGCTAAAGCAGAGAAATGACAGGAAAAGATGTTGAAACATATGATTCTAAAGCTCTTTCCTTTGACATTCTTGATGGGCATCTAAAAAACCATGAGATAATGCAGGGGTTGGTTACGATTCTGATCGGTGGTGGTTGTTATGGAAAATGTGAGGTGTCTAGTGAAAGGGCGGTGGTTTCCAATAAGATCTTTGGTGTATACTCAGTGGCCATGCTTTCTGGAAACACGTGTGTTCTAGAGGAGATGGTGTAGTTATGGGTGGTCGGTTTATTGTAGAGGTGGTCGAGGATTGTGGTGGTTGCTGGTGAAGGATAAACAATGGTGGTATTACTGATGGTGATGGTTGTGGGAGCTAAACAGTGGTGGTGTTGGCACAAAAACCTGTTACAATGGGTTGGGTGACCCAAATAACAGGTCAACATCTAGTTTATGTTCATATAAAGCCAAAAAGAAACATGCATGACCAATTAAACCAAATCATGATAGTTTATAGGACATTAATGGCATTTTCCCTAAAAACTTGATTTTTAGTTTTTTCCTTTTTGTTTGTTTTAATTTTTTTTGTTTAAAATGTTTTTTTGTCTTTTTCTTACCTCGTTTTGGATTCTTAGGCTTGAGAATCATAACAAGTTTTAGATGTTGGATCATAACATGTTTTGGATCTTGGCTTACATAACAAGTTTTAGATTATTAAACTTAAGAATGATAACATTTACGATCATAATAAATTTTTGGTTCGTAACATTTTTCGATCATCATAAGTGAAGGATAATCTAGAATTCTTGTCATCATAAGTTTTGGATATGGAACTTTTCTTATATAACATTTTGATTCATAACATTTGTGAATCTTAGAATGATCATTTTTTATCATCTTAAATTTTGAAGCATAAAGGGTTTGATTCATTACATTTTTGGATTATCATAAATTTTGATCATAACAAATTTGGTTCATATCAATTCGAATCATAAACAAGATTCTTATATAACGATTCCATTCATAACATTTGTAGATCTTGGAATGATTCAAAACTGAATACATGTTTGAAATGTCTTAAATTTTGAATCACAATAAGTTTGATTCATATCATTTTTGAATTATAATAATTTTTTATTCATAACTGGTTGAATCATAAAATATTTTTTTGGTTCATAACATTTTTGGATCATAAATATTTTTTTACTAATTTGGAGGGTTTTTTACTTAGAATTAAAAAATAAACACTTAAAAAACTTATCTAAAAAAATATTTTTACAAACTTATTAATATATTATGTATAATGATATGTTGAATTTTCACAAATTCTGGAGAATTTATTATTATTTTTATTATTATAAAAATAAAAACTAACAAAAATACATATTTAAAAATTTTCATGATTATGCTTGTTTTGTAGAAAATTAAGTTTTAAAAACTTTGGTTTGGCATATGTTTTTTACAAAAAAGAAAAAAGGTTATGACCCAAAACAAAGTGAGAGAAATAAAAAAGTTCACCAAACTAGAGAATAACAAATGTCATAAGGGGGTTGGGGCTTGTCGTAATTACTATATTACTCCTCTTAATTTGTCTTATTTACCTATTTGTGAGGATTTTTAGAAATATAGCTCCCAAACTTTTAAAATATATCAATATATATATATATATATATATATATATATATATATATATATATATATATATATATATATATATATATATATATATATATATATATATATATATATATATATATATATATATATATATATATATATATTCAATTGAGAACCAATAAAAAATTGAGAACTGTATACTAATCTCAGCTATTGACGCAATTCATAGGATGGTTGTGTATTATAAGTGAGATAACCAATGTGAACACGTTGTAGACGATCAAACCTCACAACCTTTGAATCAAACCCTTTTAAGTTAATATTTGGTCTAGATTCGTTTTTTTAGTTCTCAATTGTTTAATGATTTTAATTTGACACACAGACACACACACACACACACACACACACACACACACACACACACACACATATATATATATATATATATATATATATATATATATATATATATATATATATATATATATATATATATATATGTTTTTGTGTGTGTGTAACCCCATATTTTTAATATTATAAACATTTTTAAAAGAACATATAAACTCATAATAATAAGTGAAAAATAGTTTTCAAAAACTTGCTAAAATTATCCCAAACAAACCACAACACGCAACCTATATTTTTTCTCCTTCTGTATACCCTTTTTGCAAATCAAAGCTAACGTGTATTGTTATCCTTCCTCTTGTTTTTAGTAGATGAATAAGTCTGTATCTAGACTTTTAATGTAAGAATCACTTTAGATTACAAATTTTCTATTAAGAATATCAGAAACTTAATTAAAGCAATAGAAAATAAAATTTAGATTCAGGATCCACTTAAAGAAGAGCCGAATAATATTATAATAATTGTTAAATCATAATTGGTGAAATATTATACATAACGCACAAATTACTTATGAGCCTATAAGTGTGTAATATAGACCATAATAAAGGTAGGTTAGTATTTAGTATTTACTATTAATAACATATTTAAACATAAAAAATGACATCTAATACTTAATTAAAGGAGATTGACGGTGACAAAGAATCGTAAACCAAACCTATTAGAAAAATCCCCAATAAAATATCAAAGGGTGCATATCAAACCATTTTAAAATCAATTTATGTCACATCTTATAGCTCCCAAGGACCACCACAAAATTGTCAAGTTTTGAGTGGATAATGATGCCCATATGTTATGTATCATCATCACCACCACCATCATAAATATAGAAGTGTTTTATGGTTAAATTCATTTTTCAATACAAAAGCAACAAGAGTTATAAGAAACTATTAGAGGTGACAATAATACTCCAAGTGAAAGTTCCCCACCAAACCACCTTCAATAATTCAACCAATTCAATCAGAATTCCGACTTTTTCTTCCCGAATCCAAGAAAACTTCCTTTGATGCAAAAAAGATGGATCTTGAAGATGAAGGGTGGGTGAACATTCCTTATCATGGGCTTCTTGAAGTTCATGATGATGGAGATGAGAAAATCTTAACTAGAAGATACGTCAAGAGTCCTTCAAGATTTTTCAAACCGAATCACTTCAATACCCCACAAAACTCCCAAGATTTCATGGAAGATGAACCAAGATTTGAAAAACAATTTCTTTCTATTCCAACCCAATTCGATCATGAAGACGAGATCAAAGAAGTCATCAAACTCCCAATTCCGAACAAGGAGTCGAAAAAAGTAACATCTGATCTTGAGTCGGATCAAGATCAGATGTTTCAAGCTTTCTTAAAGAAAGAAAACCAATTTGTCGAAATGAAAATGGTATCTCAAGAATCCAATATGTCTAATATTGAAATGAGTCCGTTTCAATATGAGGAAAAGAGTGGTGATCATGTGATCAATTGTTCATCACCAACAAAGATGATCAAGCAAGAAGTGGTTGCTTGGGAAGAAAATAATCAAGAATTGAATTTTTGGAAGTGGGGTTTAAGTGGGATTGGTGCCTTTTGTTCTCTTGGCATGGCCGCTGCTACCATTTGTGTCATTATATTAGGAAATGGAAGAAGACACAAACAACAAAACCGAAAGCTTAAAATTCAGATCTATTCGGACAACAAGGTTTGCCCACCTTTTTTAGTTTTTTTTTTTTAAACTTTAAATTGATTTCGGTTTCAAAGAAAAGACAACTACCAAGAAATAAATAAAATACATGTGTACGTTATTGGTAACTCATTAAGTTGATTAAGTTGATCAAATAAGACTAGATTAGTAACCGAGTTTGATTATAAATTTGCATCATATGATCTTAGACATATATCGACTTAAATTATACATGCAAAACTAAATTGTAGTTAATTCTTTTACTCATAATTTGTCCTTTTTAAATACTTTTCAAATTCTGACACTGAATATGGATGTATGGTCAGAATATTAAGAAAGTGGTGCAACAGGCAAATGAAGCAATGTCAGCAATGAGAGGGGTTCCTTTGGTCAAGGCTCAAATCACATATGGTGGATACTATGAAAGTATGT
The DNA here is from genome assembly GCA_023525715.1 of Cichorium intybus. Lineage (NCBI taxonomy): Eukaryota > Viridiplantae > Streptophyta > Magnoliopsida > Asterales > Asteraceae > Cichorium > Cichorium intybus. Next base: position 129,545,937 of record CM042009.1, read on the forward strand.
AGATTAAATTGGCATCTAAGACGACAGGATCTTTAAAAGTGATTGATTTACTCTTTTTCAGATTCGATATATATATATATATATATATATATATATATATATATATATATATATATATATATATATATATATATATATATATATATATATATATATATATATATATATATATATATATATATATATAATGAAGAAATAATATTTGTCAAAGCTTCCTTCCAAACGAAGTAATGGTGTACATGTACGTTTATTGTTTATTAATCACTCTGTTATGTATAAGTTGAACGAAACCATACCACAATTTTTGTTTAAGAAAACTATCGTATTCTAAGACAGCCAATTACACTTAAGCAAATGTTTCAACATCATGTATACATTTTCTATTTCATTGGTGATACGGGTTCATTACAGAGTATTTACCATTTTGTAAAAAAGAGATTATGACAAAAGTATTCCATGATACGTATCTTTATAATCATATATATAAGGGGTTCAATTTATATTTTCATATATTATTGATGAAATGTCAACCTTATAATGAATGAACAACAAAACTTAACTATAAGTTACAGAGCTGGAGAGGACTTGTATGCTTTCAGGATATATGCAACAATCACAAAAAAATATATATCCATCAAAGTAGCCAACAAAAATAGTATATAGGTAAGTAAGAGGCTAAGAGCTAACAAAACGTTACACCTTTTTTTTTTTTTTTTTTTTTTTTTTTTCTTTCAGTTCGGTTTACTAGCTCAATAAAAACTCTTAAGACTTTTGGGCTTGTTTACTTTTATTTGAGCCCTCTAGAGTCTAGACCATCTCATTTCTACGATCTACATAATGTTTTTGAGTTTTCTCTTTGTAACTTTAAATGCATAACACATTTATTTAATGCTTTCGGTTTTTTTCCAACGCAAATTTAATGAATATCACATTTACAGATCACATCATTTGGTTTCTAAATCCGTTGCTTCTCACATTTTATATAACTGTCTTCACAAATAGGGTGTAACTGAGTCGAACCAACTCATGAGATACTCAAGACCGACATAAAAAATACTCGAAATTATTATCGAGTCGAGCTCGAGTATTGGAACACAGGCTCATGAAACTCGTGAGCTAATCAAACTTAGAAATATTTACATTTTTGCCCTTTATTTGATTCATTCTACATAACTGAGTCGAGCTCACTAATTTAATCGTATTTTATTGAAATTTAATGTGAATTTATTTCTTGAAAAACTAATCAAGTCGAGTCAAACCGAGCTCGAAAGTGTTGATTATTTTATCGAGCACGAATCCGAGCTTGAAACTATTGTTCGAGTTGTGCTTGAGTTTTTTATTTCAGTCGAGCTTCAACCTTGGTAATGCCCCTATTTACAAATTCTTATTTCCACCGAATTACCAAGACTTCTCATATATTCCCTTTCATGCAACTTGAAGAAAAATATACAAGTCATGCTTTGATGTGAGGATGTCTTACCAATTGGTCTTACAATCAACATTAGAGCAACTCCAAAATCTACAAAATCCAACTACAACACAATAGTGTTTTGCGGTTAATTTTCTTTCTAATCGCCTGACTAGAACAATTATATTGGTGTTATGCTACACTGATTTACCAAAATGATTGGAGATTTTTCATCTTCATAAAATGTAATAAATATTATAATATTAATTAATCAAAACTCTTTGGGAAGAAAATCCTACATCAAACGTGTATACTCACTTCTGTCATTTATTTTTGTGGAAGACTTTAATGAGCTTTCTATAATATATACAATGATAGGTTAGTCAGTAAGTCAATTAAAAAGTCAAAGTTAGATAAGTAGGGTTGTTAGTCAATTTTCAAGTAGATGTGGGAAAATTGTAAAAAGGAATAGGTCGGGATGTGACTCTCATTTGGTCTTTCTGCAATGAAATTATAAAAGGAAGAAATTATCACGTCTCGAAAGTGAGTTAGCATAATAAAAATCAGATTCTTGCCTTCATCAATTGGTATGATCAAAGCAAGTTTGAGCCATGGGAACAAGGTATGAAATCAATCATATAGAAAATTTGGAACGAAAATAGAATTTATGCAAGAAAAATCTGAATCCAAATTCGTATCGTTGAAAGGAAATGTTCAAGTAATGAACTAGCGATCGAACAAATTGGTGTGATTGCAAGAAGAAGCAAACAAAAGAACAAGAAAAGGAATGAATCAAGATCTGAATAAGAAGAATGATTCAGAAAGATAGATCGATTTTAAGAACCAAATTCAATATTCGCTTTCAAATGTATGCAGTTGGAGATGCATGTTTTTGATGGTTTATTATTCGAAACCAAATGTTGTAGATTAGAATGCCAATATTCAATAGAGTTCAAGAATCAACCAAAAGAAACAGAGAAATCAAGCCAGATATGGATGCAAAAGAGATGAAATCAGTGAAGGCTGTGAATCATTGTCTTCAAAAAGCAAAAAGTAAAAGAAATAATTCATGTGGACCCCACATGAATAGTAATCAAATTCAATTTCAAATTGCAATTGAGTTTTGCACGTGGAAAATTCAAAACGATGATTCTTCAACAATTGCAGCAATTCAGGCGAACACATTTGATTTTCAACAATTACGGCGCACACAATTATTTTTTCAACATCTTCGGCAACGTTTTCGGCTGTTCATCCCTATATATAGGGATGCTCATATTGCAAACATTTTTCATCCAAAAAAAAAAACATTCATTTAATCCATGAGTGTTATATATACATAGATATATATTGTGAGACTCTATGTATTAAAAGAAAAATAGAGATATATATATATTTTCAGTTCTAGATCTTGTAACCTCCTTATTTTCTTCATATAGTGATTATCATCGGTTGTGCCCGTGGTTTTTTCTCGTAAGGGTTTTTCCACGTTAAATCCTTGTGTCCACATTTATTTTCTTTATCGTATTATTTTTATTTTAGTGTCGATATTATTATACATAACAAGTTGTATCAGAGCCACGTTGTTTTCTATACTCATTCTCAATTTATTGAGTATTATATCGACATGGCTACTTTGAAATACGATATTCCATTGTTGGATCGAGATACAAGATTTTCATTATGGCAAGTAAAAATGCGAGTTGTATTGGCTCAGTTGGACCTTGATGATGCTATGGAGTTTTGTTCAAATGAATTTAATTCATATTGTAAACTAGAAGGAATTGTTAGACACTACACCGTTTCCCACACACCTCAACAGAATGGTGTAGCTGAACGTATGAACAGAACCATTATTTCAAAAGCTCGTTGTATGTTATCTAATGCAGGATTATCTAAGCGTTTTTGGGCAGAAGCTGCTTCTACTGCATGTTATCTAATTAACATGTCACCTTCTATTCCACTTGATAAAAAGACTCCTATTGAGGTATGGTCTGGCTCCCCAGCAAACTATTCAGATTTAAGAATTTTTGGTTGCCCTGCTTATGCTCACGTTGATAATGGAAAATTAGAGCCTAGGGCAATTAAATGTATCTTTCTTGGTTACAAGTCTGGTGTGAAAGGATATAAGTTATGGTGTCCAGAAACTAAAAAGATCGTGATTAGTAGAAATGTAGTATTTAATGAATCAGCTATGCTACATAAAGAATCTTCAACTAATATTCCTGTTGAGAGTCAACAAAAGACAAGTGTACAGGTGGAGCAATATGTTAACTCAGAACATACACCAGAAAAAGAAAACTCTATTGATCAAAATCAATCAGTTGAGCAAGAGTCTTCTACTCCTACTCCTACTCACCAACCACAACGTTCTATAGCAACTGATAGACCTAGGAGGGTCATTCATCCTCCCAAGAGACTGATAGAAGAAGCAAATCTTGTTGCTTATGCTTTAAACGTTGCTAAAGAAATTGAAGGTATCAAAGAACCTTCAACTTACACGGAAGCCATTACTTCAGAACATTGCAACAAATGGATAACTGCCATGCATGATGAAATGGAATCTCTTGAAAAGAATGGCACTTGAGAGTTGGTGAAATTACCAAAAGAAAAGAAGCCTATCCGCTGCAAATGGATTTTCAAAAGAAAAGAAGGTATTACTCCTAATGAGGAAGCAAGATTTAAAGCAAGGTTAGTTGCTAAAGGCTATAGCCAAATTCCAAGTATTGATTTTACTGATGTCTTCTCTCCTGTTGTTAAGCATAGCTCAATTCGTACTTTACTTAGTATTGTTGCTGATAGGTGTATTAATATACACCTTTTATCACGTTTAATTACTTCATTTGACATCGTATTTCGCCAATAAAAGCATGCTATATGCATGTTTTCGTACTAATGTGTTTATTTCGGAGTAATACCATTTGTTTGGGTAAAATGGTATGTTTTGCAGGTATTTTGAGACTTTGAACATTAATTATATATCATTAGGAGGTTGTACGTCAAATTTCAGAAGAAACGGATCACAAACGGAAGAGTTGTGAAATAAACGACCCGAAGACAAAACAGTGTGTTACACGACCGTGTAACTTTAGGCCTAGAAGTTACACGGCCGTGTAACTTTATTTTGCTACGTGGATGCCAAGTCAGCTCAGGAAGTTGTCCAGAAAGTGTTGCAGAATTACACGGCCGTGTAACTTGGCCGTGTAATATTACACGGCTGTGTAATTTTTGTACTAAAAGTTACACGGCCGTGTAACTTTAAAAAGTGGCCAGATTTACTTTTTCCCCCACTATGAGTTTTTTATTCCATCTTGTGCTGTCATTCTCTTGGTGGACGACCAGATCCAGATCCCATCTGGATTTGAGGCCATGTGATGAAGGAAGTGGGTCTTGGAATGATGATGTTTGCTTATGATCAAATTACCATTTTACCCTTGGCATCAAACTATAAATAGATGTGTTGGGTTAGCCTTAGAGAATCCATTATTCCATTATCTTCTGAACACTCTCTAAATATACTTGTGTTTGTGTTATTTGTGCAACTTCAAGTGTGGATTATCTTCATTTTGTAAGTTTATTTCTCTTTTACTAGTCATGAGTGGCTAGTAACCTAATTATTCTGGTTTTGTATTAAGGATTATGATTGTGATTTAATATAAAGTTTGATGTTTAATTTTATTTCTTTCTAGTGATATGATTTTGAGACTTAACAAGTGTTTGGTTTTTATTTATTTCATATTGGCCATTTGATCTTAAATATAAATCAATCTAGTCATACAAATTATGAAATCCGTAATTGTTTTATAAAATGTTATTTGTGACAATCATCTTTAATTGGTGAAAATCATATCTCATGTTTTGATGCTTTAACGCTTGTTTAGGAGTATTGAACATTGTTGGGAACATTCACATAAAATATAATGCAATCTTTCATTCAAATTCTATGATCTTATCTAGATTTGATTAGTAAGATTAGTCTTAGTTAAAGAGCTTCTCTTGACTAAGGTACATTAGGTGAATGGTGTATGTGCGATCTTTCGGCATACACAAAGTACCAACTTAGAAAGATTAAAATTATAAACATCATTCTATTTGTTATTTCCAATCATATGACTAAAAATACAAAACCAGAATTTGTCCCCAAATTATAAAATACAAAAGCAATTTTTCTATTGTAACGCCCGGTTTCCCATACAAAGTACACCCAAAAATTTTCAAACAATAATACATCAAAATGGGTATACTTGTACTCAAACCAAGGATCAAGATGTTATCAACATGAATATTTACACAAAAGGTCCTTACAATCTCAACCAGGAATTACAAATAAATCTAATTCAACTAAAGGACAAAGCTCTAAACATGTCCATCTCTTTTTATCACATGCCTTCCCCTATCACAGCTATAGATACCTGCAAAACAACATACAACTCAAGTGTAAGCTTATAAAAAGCTTAGTGAGTAATCAATCACACTCTACAAATCTCTCTCAATAAATATCTTCATCATTCTCTTTTGCTAATCTCATTAGCTGAATATCCACCTTCTCTTAACTCTGAAATCTGCAAACATATTAGCTTTACAAACACCAGCTAATATTTACTAACATTAACTCAATAAAATACCACAATCAGTACTGCTCATAACTCGGCCACATTCTCACATATAATCATTTTTAACAACCAACTTATACTTAATCATAGCAATTCTCGTACCTGTAACAATTAAACTCAAGGACTCTTTAAGTCAACCAATTTATTACATACTTTACTCTTATACTCAATATAGATTGCAACTCATTCTTGTCATCCACAGATAACATAATCACTCCAACTCTATTCCAGCTCAATAGCCCTCATGGCTATACAATTAGACTCAAAACTCTTTAATGTGACTACACAAACATCTACTCAGTTTATACAATAAATATGTATGTTCAACTCAATTAATGTTATTCACAGATAACAATTTACTCCATAATTAGATTACAACAATAACAACCTAACACATATATATTTATAAACTCAGTTTACCACAAGGTAAAATTCTACTCAAGTACATAAAAGTACTCACCTGATAACGACTTAGTATTTGGAATCCTCGAATTACGCGTATCGGGCTCCTGTTTACTAGACTTGGTTATTTCACCATAGTCTAAATCAATCCTCCAATATCCACAATCAACTCAATTACATCTATCTCAAAGATATATATAAATCAAAAGAGGAAACAAAAGAGTATAAATGGTAATATTAACTCAATACTTACCGAAACCCCCAAATTCGCGGTTCTACTAATTCAACTGTAGAAACTCGACAATATTCTCACAAATAACTCTAAAGGCATCCACTAACAATCTACTAACAACATATATAGCAATATATAGCTAAAACATGAAAATGAAAGTTAGGGTTTCAAAACCCCAAAATCAAGAAATCACTCACCTCGATGAATTAGGAATCGAGAACGCGTTTACGGGATTAGATTGAAGTCTCCCCACGGTTCCTTACGCATCACCTGGCTCAATTTGGCGGAAAATCGCCTTAGGAAGCTCTGGAATCGCGTTTTGTTATGTTTCTCCCGAAATGAGGGTTTGCTGCGTAATAACCCCATCAGACGCGACCCGCGGCGCGGCCACTTAAAAACCGCGGCGTGCGCTATCAAAACACGACCCGTGTAGGCTCACACGACCCGTGTGAGGCCTACAGTAAGCCATCTTGAACCTGTACAGACTCACACGACCCGTGTAGTGGTACACGACCCGTGTGGGTCTGAAAAGCTAACTGTTTGGTTTCTTAAGGTGTTCTACACGACCCGTGTAACCATACACGACCCGTGTAGCTCTGTTTTGGCATTTTTCAAGTCCAAACTTCTCCCATTTGGGTTTCTAATCACCCAAACTCATACAACAACCAAACTAATCTTAATCATACCAACATTAACTCAAAATCTCTATAATTTAAAAACACGGTATTACATCTATATTCTGTCTCAAGTCAATTATACAATCATAATTCCAACTGATCATCAAAACCCCCCCTTTGTTACTTTCTTTACAAGTTTAAATCTCGTGAAATCAAGGTGTAATCCATTAGACCATCGCTCCCTGTGGATCGACCCTGCTTGCCATTTATACTACATAGTTAGTATTTATAACAAGTAGTGTAATCACGAAATATTGGTAATTAACAAATCATTTCAAAAACCATATTTCAACTCTTTTATTTTGTTGGTCTCACGACACTCAGCAGTTGCCATGCATAACTATGAGCTTGAGCAGTTAGATGTCAAAATTGCATTTTTACATGGTGAATTGGAGGAAGATATTTATATGGAGCAACCTGAAGGCTTCATTATCCCTGGAAAAGAGAACTTAGTATGTAGATTGAAGAAATCTCTTTATGGGTTAAAGCAATCCCCAAGGCAATGGTATAAGAGGTTTGACTCTTTTATGATATCTCATAATTTTAAAAGATCAGATTATGATAGTTGTGTTTATTTTAAGCCAGTCAATGGTTCATCAATATATCTGCTTCTTTATGTTGATGATATGTTGATTGCTGCAAAAGATAAACTAGAGATAGCAAAACTGAAAGCACAACTAAGCAAAGAGTTTGAAATGATGAACTTAGGTCCAGCCAAGAAAATTCTTGGTATGGAAATTACTCGTAACAGACAGCATGGAAAACTATACCTAAGTCAAAAGAGGTATATTGAGAAAGTTCTTCAAGGATTCAACATGCATAAAGCCAAGCCAGTGAGTACTCCGTTTGCTGCACATTTCAAACTGTCTTCAGCATATTGTCCAAAGACAGATGATGAAATTAACAACATGGCGAAAGTTCCGTATTCTAGTACAGTTGGTTCTCTAATGTATGCCATGGTATGTTCTCTAATGTATGCCATGGTATTTATGCGGTACTTCCAATGCATGTTTACAATTTGGAAATTCTTGTGAAGGACTGGTTGGTTATGTAGATTTTGATTATGTTGGAGATTTAGATAAAAGAAGATCTTTGACAGGTTACGTCTTTACCATTGGTGGATGTGCTATGAGTTGGAGGGCAAGTCTACAGACCACTGTTGCCTTATCCACAACTGAAGCAGAATATATGGCAATTTCTGAAGCTTGTAAGGAAGCTATTTGGTTAAGAAATTTATACGGTGAACTTTGTGGAGACACATCTCCCACAAAGATTTTTTGTGATAGTCAAAGTGCTATTTATCTCACAAAAGATCAAATATTTCATGAGAGAACGAAACATATTGATGTACGTTATCACTTTATTCGAAATGTTATTTCCAAATGTGATATTCAAGTTCAAAAGATTAGCACTCATGACAATCCGGCGGATATGATGACGAAGCCGGTTCAAGCAACTAAGTTTGAGCTTTGCTCAAGCTTGGTTGGTATGACAATCTAATTCCAATGATTGTCGGCACACGATGATTTTATAATGAGGAGTTCTACAAGTGGAAATTCGTCTCAAGGTGGAGTTATTTGATTACTTATTGCTTTTAAAGTCAAGGTGGAGATTGTGAATCATTGCCTTCAAAAAGCAAAAAGTAAAAGAAATAATTCATGTGGACCCCACATGAATAGTAATCAAATTCGATTTCAAATTGCAATTGAGTTTTGCACGTGGAAAATTCAAAACGATGATTCTTTAACAATTGCAGCAATTCTGGCGCACACATTTGATTTTCAACAATTACGGCGCACACAATTATTTTTTCAACATCTTCGGCAACGTTTTCGGCTGTTCATCCCTATATATAGGGATGCTCATATTGCAAACATTTTTCATCCAAAAAAAAACATTCATTTAATCCATGAGTGTTATATATACATAAATATATATTGTGAGGCTCTATGTATTAAAAGAAAAAGAGAGATATATATATTTTCAGTTCCAGATCTTGTAACCTCCTCATTTTCTTCATATAGTGATTATCATCGGTTGTGCCCGTGGTTTTTTCCCGTAAGGGTTTTTCCACGTTAAATCATTGTGTCCACATTTATTTTCTTTATCGTATTATTTTTATTTTATTGTCGATATTATTATACATAACAAAGGCAACTAAATAAAATGGCAATGAAGGGTATATCAATTTAGTGATCGATTCACTAACCCATTTCTAAAAGAAAATCCAGCAATGAAAAAGAGATCGTACACAAATTACAAATATCCTAGGCCTAATAATCTTTCTAGTATTTTGAGTTCTTCTTATAATGATGATGTTGAATAAGCGGATTTGTGCTTGATGATGTTTCATAAGGGTGTTACAAATTTAAATAGGGTTAAAATTGTAGTTTCTTATTGATACTCAATAGTTATTGGAATGAATGTTTTGGATAAGTCAAGAGAATTTTTTTAACTTCCAACACAAGCTCAAGTAGGGTTAAAAATGATTTGATTTTTGGGATAGACTCATGTTAACTGAATGCAGGTCGAGTAGGGTTAAGTATTGTGAGGAGAGGGTTAATTGATTTAATGACTAAATCGAGGCCAAGAGTTTAAAATCTAATGAGCTCGTCAATTGAACAAGTTATTCAAGATCTAGAAGGGTTTCAATTTGATAGGGCTGATCTACCAATGTAGGGATAGTTTCCATGCTTTCACTTTGAGATAATGTGAAAGTTTTGGGGTGGTTATATATGAGCCTTCTATAATATGCAAAGAGAGGTTAGCCAATAAGTCAACCAGAGAAATTAAACTCAAATCAGCCAGGATGTTAATCAACAATCAAGTAGATTAGTGAAATTTTATTGTTCCTGAACTTAATGACTGAAAGGTTATTAGGATGTATGTTAGTTAAAGGGAAAGGGGAGTTAGTATAACTCGAAGAAGTCGGGAAGTAATTATCATTCAATACCTCTATAGTGAAATTGCAAAAGGGAGAGATTCTCGCATCTCGAAGGTGAGCTAGTGTAATATAAATCAAGCATTCAATTATTGCCTTCTTCAAAATTCAACCCTCTTCGAAACAAAACCAAAAACAAATACATGTTAATCTATTATAATATGTTATATTAAACAAACTAAACTTTCATGGGTTTGCCAAAAGAACATATTTTCTCCACCATTCAGCTAACAAACCATCTAAGGTCCATTTCTAATTTGTTAGCTGTTCTGCAAAGTACTCAAGTGTCTTATTCTGTTCAACAACTCCAAACTACCATTACTTAGATCTAGGCTTTCCTATCTTTAGTTGCTTCAACTCCCGTTCCAGTTCCCTCTAAATCAGTTCCTCCTTCATTTGATCTTCCCTTTATCTATTTTTAAGATGATGATGTTGTTGGATTAGGTGTCTAAGCCATGACTTATAATTGTATTTATCTTATGAATAAAAGCAAAGTCCATTTGGGTTGCCCTCATAGATGGAGGATAGATATATAGTTCAGTAGAGAGAATAGTTGATTTATTAATTGTATAATAAATCAATAGAAATTAAGTATATGGTTTATTAATATATTTAAGTGTTAATATATTAATTAGAAACTATATTAATTAATTGAGATTTAATCTAGAATTAATTGGATTTAATTTGGAGATTAAATTAATTAATTAAAAGGTGCAGGAACTGGTTTGACATTTATTCAATAGTTGAATAACTGGCCAGGTAAAACCAGGGACCAAAAGTGGCGCCAACCTGGAGGCTCCTCCAGGGTTTGGCGAAACCCTAATTAGGGTTTTGGTAAGCCTGGTCCAAGTGGTCAAAAGCCTTGTCCAGTTGGAAGCTCCTTAGGGTTTCAGGTGTAACCCTAGGAGGCTATAAAAGGAACCCCCTGGCACCTCATATTCACGCCATCTTTCTCTCTGTGTTACTCTACTGGACTGATTCTTCCATCCCTTGGGTGTGACTTGCATTTGAGGCAGGATACTTTTGCTGCTGCTTGAAAGGATCATAAGATCAAAGGTTGGTTTTTTCTAATTGTTCTTTAGAATTGAATTGTTTCCTTCAGGTTCTTAGTTCTAATCTTCATAGAAGAAAACATAGATCAATATTAGGGTTGCATGTGAACCTTAGGTATTTTTGTGTTCATTGATTGCATAGAAACCCTTCAGTGGTATCAGAGCTAGCTTGTTTTCTTGTGATTTGATTATGAATTGCTTGCATGATTCTTGGCCTTGGTGTTTTTTACGAAAATTCACCCTTGGGAAGCCTTGAAGTCGACGGCTTGGCTAGGGTTTCCTAACCCTAGCCGCCATGCCCTATTGGTCCCCCTTGAATGCTTGATTTACTTGCCTTAATTATGTGTTGTTGTTTTTGGTAACTAGATCAACTAAAATAACTTGAACCTTAATTGCTTGGCTTGTAATTTTCGAGATTCATAGGGATAATACAGATAAATTAATTTGATTAATTTGGTAATCTGTAACCTAGATTTAATTAGTTTAATTAATTGATTAATTAAAAGACCAATTAAATCAGTTTAAAGAATTAATTAAAATTTTCAAAAAATTAGTATAATTTGCAAAAATTAGAATTTAATTAATTCTAAAATATTTTAATGAGATTAAAATATATCTTATATGTATTTAAAATTAAAAGTTAATTTAATATGTATAAGAAAATTGGTTAGTCTACCGCTAGTAAGCCTCATTCACAAAAATGTCCTATAAAGAGGGTATAAGGCGACTGACAATAAAATGTTAGTCTAATGGGTATCTACTCTCACCCACCGCTCTCCTGGTCAGTCGAGTGTCGTTAGCTGAACGGGTATGATAGAACCGCTAAGCCTCTTAAAAGTATAATGCTGTAATTGAAAGTACTAGAACCCTAAAACAAATCCCAATCTAGTTACTTTAGGTTAAAAATGTGAATTGGTGCTAATCCATGAAATTGCACATTGCACTTTGTGGAACGTTGGTGGAGCGTGTGTGGCTTACCGGCACGCCAACTGGGGTCCGCAAAGAGTCGCAATGGGTTTCTTGATTTTGTCATTATTAGCGGAGCGTGTGTGGTTTACCGGCACGTTAATTAGAGATGACAATTGACTTCAAGAGTTCCAAGCAATTTGCATGGTTATTCACACCCGGTTTGTGATCCTCGGTATCCCAGTCACAAACAGCGGGGCATTCCTGAGATTAAAACATGCTATCGAATAGTTCAGTAAATCTCAAAGAAACTAGGAATTCCATTATAATATGATTATGTTTCCGCGGTGGAATTGGCTGAATCGTCATTCGCCTACCTTGTAAAATTTGCAATATTGATTACGGCATCCCTTTTCGGTATTGTAGATTGTTATTGTAGGATCCTAGCCTCGTATTTATTCTTGGGTGAATATGAGGATTATTATTATTACTCTATCTAATTAAAACTACCTTCTTCTTGTTCAGATGTCTTCTGACCAATCCGTTCCCCACTCAAATCCCGGTAGTGTCACCTCGATTCTGTCATTATGCTCAAAGGTGACGTTGGACGGCACCAACTACAATGACTGGATCCGCAACATCAAAATGGCTCTAAGGTTTGAACATAAAGAGTATGTTCTAGAAACCAAGCTTGTTGATGTGGACACTGAAACCGCTACTCCCGAGGAAATCGGTGCGTACACTAAACACTCTGATGATGCAACCAAAGTGGCTTGCATCATGATCGCTACTATGAACCCTGAACTGCAGCGTATCTATGAGGACTATTGGCCTTACGAGATGCACAAAGAGCTCACGGAAAGGTTCCGCAAGCAAGAGCGCATCGAGAGGCGTGAGGTTGTAAAAGCTTTCACTAACAGCAAGCCCAAGGAGGGCGAGTCCATCTGTGCACATGTGCAGAGGATGCATGGTTACGTGGAAAGGCTTAGAAAGCTGGAAATGCCGGTTCATGAGGATTTAGCAGTTGACATAGTGCTGAACTCCTTACCCAGTTCTTATGACCAGTTCACACTAGCGTATCATTTGAACAACAACCAGGCAAACCTAGCTGAGTTACACCGCATGCTTCGGACGACTGAGGATGGGATGAAGGGAAAAGCTGTGCTCCCTGCCAACCCGCCTGTCCTGGCTATTGGCTCCGGAAAGGGAAAGAAACGGAAAGGCCCTCCTAAGCAGAACTGGAGGGAAAAGACTCACGTCGGGTCATCTAGGGGTGCCCCGAAAGGTAAGTCTTCTGGAACCACATGTTCGGAACCCCAAAGAGGCCGACTGCTTTTACTGCAAGCAGAAGGGTCATTGGAAGAGGAGCTGCCTGACAACGCCTAGTGATATCAAGTATTTTAGGCGTTTTTGAGCCCTGTTCTTGATAAAATTATATCAAATATGTCTGGGTATTCTCACTTTTCGTGCCAGGACTTGTTTGGAGAAAAAGAATAGAAACAGGGACTAAAAGCGTGCAAAAGGAAGAAGTTGGGAAGGAATGAAAAATCAAGAGAACTCGTACGCGCGCCGCGGAAACATCATCTGCGCGACGCGGGCTTAAGGCGGTGGAACACATTCAAATGCCGAAGAATCGGGAAGAGATCAGTACGCGCGCCGCAGATTTCACTTCTGCGCGGCGCGGGTGCGGGAAATTTGTAACTATAAATAGATGCCTTTCCAGCCGAAAACCCTAGCAAAGACCGGGTGTAAAATCGACCTTGAAGCTCTTTGACTCCAGGATTTCATTTCAGCAAGCTCACAATTGGTATTTTATGATTTTTGATTTAATTTCCTTTTAGTAGCAAGTAGTTTTTGTAGCTAAAGTCTTTGGGAGTGACAACCACTGACTTTGAGCACTTAGGTTTCTGATTTTGAAACATTTGGTTACTGTTTTTGTGTTTGGAATTCAGATTTAGTGAATGAAAAGCATTTGGTTACATTTAATCTTAGCTTTTCGGTGTTTTTATGATTGTGTTTGGTTTTGATTGATTGGTTGCGTTTGAATTGTATTTTGGACCTTGTTGGGACTGTTTTCCTTAGCTGAAATCAGTAGCTAATTAGGTTAGTTTGTAAGCATTAAACCTTGGCTAGCAACTGTTCAGTGAAACTTTAGCTAGTGGCTAGTTTATGCTTTGCTTGGTTTAGCTAGTTTGGATGCCTTTGATTGCTTCTGACTCAGAGATGTACTTCTGATTTCAGAAAGTGACTAGGTTCATTTGAACATAGCTTAGCTTGGCTTGGGTGTGTTTAATCATTGCGTTTGTTTGCTAGTGATTAGGAAGATAGAAACTAGATCCTCCGACTATAGCTGTGACACTATTAGTTGGTAATCTCTCATCTAGCCTAACCACGAAGCTCCTGCGGATCGACCCTGACTACCGCTATACTAGTGTGTGTTAGGTTTTCTCTTATTTTTGACCGCACGACGACCTAGGCGTGTCAAATTTTGGCGCCGTTGCCGGGGAACTGTGAGCTTAGGATAAGTGAGTAGTAGGAACTTGTTTCTTGCTTTTTGAAAATTTCATTTTGAATTTTGATTTTTGTGGGCGTGTTGCATTAGTGCATGCGTACCCGCAGGGGTAAGCAATTATCCCCATTGCAGTTTGATTCTGAGATTGAGCGTACTGCGCGCAAACTCCGTGCCCGTAGGCGTTTAAACATCGTGAATTTTAGTCAAGTTAGCAGTAGTCCGGTAAGTGTTGCCCTGGAACCATCAGGTGAGGCAACGTGGATGTTTTCTATTCCCCTACTTTCAGAATTTCAGTTTGGGAGCACGAGTGCTTCTGGTGGTGCAGTTTCAGCCCCTGCACCCATACCATCATGAACTCCACCATCTATCCCACCATTTACACCCGCTTCACAACCACAGTCCACCAATCCATTTACTTCTGCTATGTCTTGGGGAGAGCCGACCCGAGATGGCACCCCAGCTCCTAGACAGCAGACACCAACATCTCAACCACAACCAGCCCTCTTTAAACCTCAACCCACATATCAATCAACACAACCTATACACTTTCAACAACCGCCTCAGCCACAATACCATTACCCAGAGACGGAGGAGGTGTATGACGAGGAAGATGAAGGATGGGTGCCACCAGAACCACAACCACAATGGAACCGAGGTCGGGGACCTCTTAGAAGAGCACCACAATATCCACCACCAGGTCAGCGGGAATACAATGATCATCTTTACGGTAACCCCGCTCAACCTTTACATTTTGCACAACCGAGACGGCAATCGGTTGCATCACATTTCCAACCGCGGGAATATGATGATTCGTCACCAATCTATATTCCTGATAACATTGATTCGCAAGTAGAAATTAGACCTTAGTTATTAGGAATATTACCAGAGTTTAGAGGGTATAAGCAGGACGATCCCTATAATCATTTATATGAATTCTTAGCGATCGCTAATGCTAATAATCCTAGAAACACCAATAGAAATATTTTCAGGCTTAGACTATTTCCATTCACCCTTAAGGATAAAGCCAAATATTGGTTCACGTCGTTGCCATCGAACAGCATCACTACATGGGATCAGCTCAAGGTAAAGTTCCTTCAGGAATTTTATCCAGCGAGCAAGACAACTGAAATCAGAAGAGTTATCCAGGATTTCCAGCAAAATCCTGGAGAGGCTTTTCATGAAGCCTTTGACAGACTGAAGGAGTTGTTGCGATCTTGTCCACATCACGAGATTCCTAGGTGGCAGTTGGTCAAGCTATTCTTTGAAGGAGTCAGCGAGACGCACCAGGCCATGATAAATGCCTCATCCAGTGGGACATTTATGTGGCAAGACCCAGAGGAAGCCTGGCAGTTTTTGGAGCAGTTGAGCAATGGCTCCAAAGCAAACTTTTCTACCAGGAAGACTGTAAGTACGGCGGCAGCGGTAGGAGTCGATGCTGATTGGAAAAAGGAGGTGAAAAAGGAAATCAATCAACTAAATAAGAAGTTTGACAGACTTATGTCAACATTGCAGAATGGACCGCCAAGTTCATCGCAAGGAGGTCAAGGAGGACCTAAGACTCACGAGGCAAACCAAGTTTATGGCCAGGGTCAAGGCCAGCACAATAATGGACGACCCTACAGGCCATACAACCAGGGACAGCAGCAAAACTTTAGGCAAAACAATTATCAGAGTCAATCGGCTAGTCAGCCTAGAAACCATCAGCCTGCGAACAATGGAAACAACAATAGAAATAGTAACACCAATAACAACAACAACAGGGGGTCCACTAATGCCAACAACAACGCCCCAGGGACCTAAGAGGAGATGATTGCTAGGATGTATGATATGGTCACTGCAGCACAACAACAATCTCAAGCGAATGCAAAGGCCATCGCAAACATGGAGCGACAAATAGGTCAAATGGCTGCAGATCAACAAAAGAGAGATAGTGGCAAGTTTCCAAGTGCTACTGAAGTCAATCCTACGCATAATCAACGTCCAGGGAAAGAATAAGTCAACACTATTGAATCAGGATGGCGAAAGGTCACTCTGGAGGACTTGTTCGAAGTGGGGAGTGAAATGAGACCAGGGGAATAAGGAAAGGCTCTAGAAATTGAGGAAGGTAAAGAAGGAGGAGTTTCGGTTGAGAATGGCACTCAACTGGAAACAGATAAAGAGGTCCACAAGGAAGAGCAATCAACTATAGCAGGGATCAAACAGAAGAAGAAGAATAGGAAAGAAAAGAAGAAGCAGGAAGCACCCAGATCAACGGGACCCTTAATGAATCAGCCCCTGTGGGACGAGCTTAAGGATGCCCCTGAAGACACCAGGATTCTGCAAGAAATGTGTGAACAAAATGGGAAGAGCAAAGCACCTACACCAAAAACTGTGAGATTGACTGTGAGAGCTAGCGAGGCGTTATTGGGAACACTGCCCAAAAAGGAAAAGGACACGGGATCACCATTGATCACTACAACTGTAGGGGACGTGGTTATTCGAAACACCCTATTAGATTTGGGAGCAAGTGTTAACATCTTGCCAGGATACCTGTACGACAAGTACAAAAACGAAGAAATTGAGCCAGCAAAAGTCGTCTTACAGCTGGCTGACCAATCAACCATGGTATCTAGGGGCAAGCTAACAAATGTCATAGTCAAAGTTGGGGACTTTTTCTATCCCGTAGATTTTCTGGTCATGGAATATGAGAGTCTGGACGATGCGCCTGCACTCATCTTAGGGCGTCCATTCTTAGCTACTGCCGGGTCAGTGATCGATTGCAAGACTGGAGATATGGATATTTTCTTCGGGACCAGGAAAAGAAGATTGAATATGTTTGGGAACCCGATATCATTACCTTCAGAGGAAAATGGCAAACCAGCTGACAGGAAAACATTAATGGAGCCAGGAATTAGGAGCAAGGAAAAGATCTGGACACGTACAGGAGAGGGAGGAAAAGAAGAAATTCTAAAAGAAACCAAGGACCACCCGTTGTCCGCCATCGACAAGGAACAATTGCTGGACATGATAGAAATGATGGAAGCAAGGCATCAGCAATATGAAAAAGAATCCAGAAAACGAGAGGCAAATGTTTTTAAGCTCTTGAAATCTCAACAACAATGGATCAGCGGTGTGAGTGACCGAATGACCCAACTCACATCCCTTATGACAATGATGGCCAATAATTTCATGCCAGACTACCAGTAAATGCCATCAAGGGGTCAGGAAGAAGAAGAAGAGTCAGCTTAGGAATAGAACGTCTGGCTGAAGACGTTAAACTTAGCGCTTGTTGGGAGGCAACCCATCGTGTCATAAGTTAGGATATATTTCTAGAAACAAAATACAAAAATACATCAATCTTTCTGCAGGTACTAGTGGTTTGAAATAAGTGTGGGGTCATTTGAGAAGTTTTGGAATTTTTTAAGTCCGCGCCGTGGGTATTTGAATTACGCGACACGGGATCGTAAACCAACCCGATGCGCAGGGGTTGATTTGGTGACACGCGCGACGCGCAAAGCGTAAACCCGCGACGCGGTAAACGATCAGTCGGTTTTCTCCTTTATAAGGTAAGCCGCGGCTCGCATAACCTACACGCGACTCGGAGCTCTGGTTATCGAAATTTTCTTGCAATTTTTCTTTCTCATTTTGTTCCCACTGCTAAGGTACGCCATTCTAACTATCTATTGCTCGTTAAAACTAGCGATTAGGTAGTTAATTTTAGTGATTTGCTCAAAATAGTTCAAAACTTAGAATCGCTAATGCTAGCTCATAGGGTGTTTGTTTTGCCAAATGGAGACCCTAGATGAGCTAGTCAGTACCTAGGCTACCTTGTGGTGTGATTATATTGAGTTCTAGCAGGTTAAATTGAGAGATTGGATCGGGGTTTGGAAACAGCCGCACGCCGCGCCGCGCCGTTGCTCTTGGGCCGCGCCGCGGTGCGGCAGGGAAGACAAGGACTGATTTTGCAAAATTTTTTGTTTTATGGCTATATTTTCTTTTGCAGATGATGTTCAGATTGGAGCATGCTTTCCTCCAGTTCCCCGCGGAGCTTGCTAGTTCCGCAGAGTACATTTCACGGAGGGACGCATTGACTGCTCACCGGGTTCTCGAGGCGACAGTCATTGATAGAGATATTCTGAGAGACGCTGGACTATGGGGTGCGATCGAGCCGTTCTTGCATCGCACCTGGACCCATGAGGAGGCATCATTCACATGCCGTGGCTGGGACAGGATCATGGCCACGGACGAGGACGTGGTCTATACGGAGCTTCTCCTGGAGTTCCTGTCTACTATCCATTTTGCTCCCAGGGCATCGGATCCACGATCCAGGCTCGTACGCTTTCGTTTGGGAGGTGAGCACAGGGAGTGCAACCTCCGGGAGTTCGGGAGGCGCACAGGTCTATACACTCCAGCAGACCTCCAGCATCGCTATTTCACCCGGTTCTTCGGGTCCTGCATTCAGGGGGAGCCGGACAGGGCTCCCAACATGGAGATTTGGACACCATTGTGCAACGTCAGGTACGAGGTACGGACCTCGAGGGAGAGTCACCTAAGCGATCCACTTCACCGTCTCATGCACCGGATCGTCTCCACCTCCATCATGCAGCGGGAGGGAGGCGAGAAGGTGTCGGGCGATGACATGACATTTTTGTGGGCTCTCCTCGACCCACTCTACCGGCGCCTCCTCCAGCAGCCCACTAGCCAGGGGGTATTTCATTACCCGCCTGGCCCGTTCCTATGGTATTCTTACTGCCTCCGCGGCAGCCTCCTTGACCGCTCTGCCTCCATCGCGCACTACAGCACGCACTTTGGAGAGGATGCGGCTCATTGAGCTGCAGCGCCTGGGGCAGTACATCCGGGCACCGACCGAGCCTCCTCAGGCACCTCAGCCCGCGTATGCCCAGCCTGGCAGGAGATGCAGGAGGCCAGAGCCAGTGCCCGCAGCCCCGACACAGCCGCAGGAGGACTCAACGGCCATGCATCGGTTGGAGGCCCGAGTTGCGAGGATGGAGGACCAGCTCGAGTGGATCGGGGAGGTACTTTTGGAGTTGGCCGCTCAGCAGGGCCGACGTCCCCGACCATTCCCAGCCAAGGTCCACGATCAAGAGGCCGGACCCTCCAGGCCACCTGGCAGTGATTGATGTACCTTTTTCTTTCTTTATTTTTATTTTATTTTTTTGGGATATATGTACAAACTTATGACACATCTATCTGTATATTTCTGTTCATATTTTATTTGTCATGTGTGTTTTTAATTTGTTTGTTAAGTTATGCATGATATACCAATTTGAGAAGGAGTTGTCTCAGACAAGTGTGGGGTCACCGTTCCCCCTCCACTTGTCTCGACCACCGGCGTGTTCACTGTAGCGCTACAACTCCAGAATACGAAATCGAGGATCCATTTGTACGCAATTATACCTGTGATATTGAGCACCAAGCAGTCTATCGTCCAAAAAGGTGTAACTCTTTCTCCCTTGTTTTGAAATAATTTTGTACAACGGGGACGTTGTACAGTTTTAAGTGTGGGGTGTGGACGGTCGAAAGAGAATTTTTTTTGAAATTTTTGCAGAAATGATCAATTTTTCAATTTTTAGCAATATTTTTCAAAATTTTTAATAAATTGCAATTTTGAAATGAATGATTTGTGATTGTGATAGCTTTAGTATTTTTCAAGAAATGCTATTTATTTGTGATCATGCTATTAGTTAGTCAAATAAGTTGAGTTTTATGAGTTTAGAAGATTGAGCTGTTTTAGGATTGGAATTTAGGAAGGAAAAGTCAATCTGTGGCCTTTGTTGTTCGAGCCGGTAGGTTTAAAATGGGTGGGCCTTATGCACCTTACCACCTAAGATCGTCTGGTCTGGGATGATATTTCTGAAAGCTCGCTACACGGACAACATCGAAAGTCATGGACAATTCCTTAATGGCCTTTAGAATCTGAATGAGTAAGTACACTTCATTGTGGACAGAAAGTTTGTAATCAATGGTTCTTTAGAAAGCCATGAATTCCAAAGAACAATTCGATTATGTTTTCGAGAACTATTTCACTCTAACTCAAATAGCAATAAACTTTGAAACTAAACACAGTCAAAAATTGTTTGATTCTTTATTATAATTTGTTAAAAACTCTCTTGCTTGGGGACAAGCAAGGCACAAATGTGGGGTGTTTGACAACGCCTAGTGATATCAAGTATTTTAGGCGTTTTTGAGCCCTGTTCTTGATAAAATTATATCAAATATGTCTGGGTATTCTCACTTTTCGTGCCAGGACTTGTTTGGAGAAAAAGAATAGAAACAGGGACTAAAAGCGTGCAAAAGGAAGAAGTTGGGAAGGAATGAAAAATCAAGAGAACTCGTACGCGCGCCGCGGAAACATCATCTGCGCGACGCGGGCTTAAGGCGGTGGAACACATTCAAATGCCGAAGAATCGGGAAGAGATCAGTACGCGCGCCGCGGATTTCACTTCTGCACGGCGCGGGTGCGGGAAATTTGCAACTATAAATAGATGCATTTCCAGCCGAAAACCCTAGCAAAGACCGGGTGTAAAATCGACCTTGAAGCTCTTTGACTCCAGGATTTCATTTCAGCAAGCTCACAATTGGTATTTTATGATTTTTGATTTAATTTCCTTTTAGTAGCAAGTAGTTTTTGTAGCTAAAGTCTTTGGGAGTGACAACCACTGACTTTGAGCACTTAGGTTTCTGATTTTGAAACATTTGGTTACTGTTTTTGTGTTTGGAATTCGGATTTAGTGAATAAAAAGCATTTGGTTACATTTAATCTTAGCTTTTCGGTGTTTTTATGATTGTGTTTGGTTTTGATTGATTGGTTGCGTTTGAATTGTATTTTGGACCTTGTTGGGACTGTTTTCCTTAGCTGAAATCAGTAGCTAATTAGGTTAGTTTGTAAGCATTAAACCTTGGCTAGCAACTGTTCAGTGAAACTTTAGCTAGTGGCTAGTTTATGCTTTGCTTGGTTTAGCTAGTTTGGATGCCTTTGATTGCTTCTGACTCAGAGATGTACTTCTGATTTCAGAAAGTGACTAGGTTCATTTGAACATAGCTTAGCTTGGCTTGGGTGTGTTTAATCATTGCGTTTGTTTGCTAGTGATTAGGAAGATAGAAACTAGATCCTCCGACTATAGCTGTGACACTATTAGTTGGTAATCTCTCATCTAGCCTAACCACGAAGCTCCTGCGGATCGACCCTGACTACCGCTATACTAGTGTGTGTTAGGTTTTCTCTTATTTTTGACCGCACGACGACCTAGGCGTGTCACTGCCCAACGTATCTGGAGGATGTCAAGGACGGTAAAGTGAAACCGTCACAGGCAGGTACATATTCTATATCTAATAACTCATCTTTTTCCCGTTCATGGGTCCTTGATACAGGATGTGGTTTTCACATCTGTTCTGATTTGCAGGGCCTAGAGGAAAGTAGGGAACTGGAGCATGGCAGACTGAACCTGGTCATGGGCAATAGGCGAACGTCACCTGTTACCAAGATTGGTGTTTATGGACTGATGCTGAGCAGTGGAGTTAGATTAGATTTACATAATTGTTGCTATGCGCCAGATATGGCAAAGAACATAATTTCTTTTCATGCACTATTTAGACAAGGCTTTTATTATGAATTCAATAAATTGAATGGTTCAATTTCGGTTTTCAAAAATGATGCTTTTATATTTAATGTTATGCCTTGTGATGGTGTTTATGAATCTATTATGTGTGTTGATAATTATGGTAAAAATGTTTGAACTATTGATGCTTTAAGCGATGTAGAAAAGGCATGTCTGTGGCATTGTCGCCTTGGCCATATAAACAAGAAACGCATCGCCCAACTCCAAAAGGATGGAGTATTGGAATCATTCGACCTCGGGTCGGATGATGTATGCGAATCTTGCTTACTTGGCAAGATGACAAAATCACCATTCAAAGGTTTCTTTGAAAGAGGTGAAGGTCTGTTGAATATCATACACACAGATGTGTGTGGTCCCTTCAGAACAACCACTAAAGATGGCACGCGGTTCTATGTGACCTTTACCGACGATTTTAGTAGATATGGGTATGTCTACTTAATCAAGAATAAGTCGGATACCTTTGAAAAGTTCAAAGAGTTCAAGAATGAAGCGGAAAATCAATTGGGCAGAAAGATAAAGATGCTTAGATCCGACAGAGGCGGTAAGTATCTTAGTATCGAGTTTCTCGATTACCTCAAGGAATGTGGAATTGTTTCACAGTTGTCGCCTCCAAGAACACCTCAGCTGAATGGTGTTGCAGAGAGACGAAACCGAACCTTGTTGGACATGGTTCGTTCCATGATGAGTCGAGCCTCACTTCCAATCCATTTCTGGGGGTATGCCTTAGAGACTGCCGCCCATATCCTAAATCTTGTCCCAACCAAGAAGGTTGCGAAAACACCACACGAGATGTGGACGGGGAAAGTTCCCTCGTTGGCACACATCAAAGTCTAGGGCTGTGAAGCATTCGTGAGATGAGATACTTCAGACAAGCTCGCAGAAAGAAGTGAGAGGTGTTACTTCATCGGATACCCGAAACAGTCCTTTGGATACTTGTTCTACAGACCGAGCGAGGACGTTGTCTTTGTAGCAAGACGGGGGTTCTTTCGAGAGAGAGAACTCATATCCAAAGAGGACAGTAGGAGTACGATCGATCTCGAAGAAATTCAGGAGACGCCCGATGAAACAACCTTAGAAGAAACTAGCAACTAACATGAGGAAGAAGTTCCTGTTGGACCCACCGACATTTCGTTGCCCCTAAGGCGCTCAGGTAGAGTTAGCATGCCTCCCGAGTTCTATGGTTTCCATATTACTTCGGACGGAGACACGTTAGTCAGTGATCGTACATTGACTAATTTGGATGAGCCAACTAACTACCGTGAAGCAGTGGCAGGCCCCGAGTCTGCAAAATGGAAAGAGGCAATGCACAGCGAGATAAAGTCCATGTATGACAATCAAGTTTGGAACTTGGTTGACAATGTACCGGGTCGAAAGACAGTCGGATGCAAGTGGATCTTCAAAAAGAAGACTGACATGAACGGAAAAGTACATACTTATAAAGCTCGGCTGGTTGCGAAGGGATTCACTCAAACCCCGGGGGTTGACTATGATGAAACCTTCTCGCCAGTAGCCAAGATTAAGTCAATCAGGATAATGCTTGCCATAGCTGCGTTTCATGATTATAAAATCTGGCAGATGGATGTCAAAACCGCTTTCCTTAATGGGAAACTGACTGAAGATGTTTACATGAGTCAGCCAGAAGGTTTTGTAGACACTGAGCACCCTGATAAAGTATGTAAGCTTGAAAGATCAATCTACGGGTTGAAGCAAGCATCTCGCAGTTGGAATCTTTGCTTCCATGAGAAAGTCAAAGAGTTTGGCTTCTCTAGGAGTGAAGATGAGTCCTGTGTATATGTCAAGGCTAGTAGGAGTATAGTCACTTTTCTGGTGTTGTATGTTGATGACATACTGCTTATGGGAAACGACATTCCGACCTTGCAGAATGTTAAGGCTTGGCTTGGGAAGTGTTTCGCCATGAAAGACCTAGGGGAAGCTGCTTATATTCTCGGGATAAGAATACATAGAGATAGAAAGAGAAAATTTATAGGCCTAAGCCAGTGTACATATTTGGAAAAGGTGTTAAAGAGGTTTAACATGGAAAGTTCCAAAAAGGGAGAGTTACCAATCCTAAGTGGTGTTAAATTGAGTAAGACTCAAAGTCCGAGTACCGATCAGGAAATAGCTGAAATGAGTCGAGTACCTTATGCTTCGGCAGTAGGGTCGATCATGTATGTTATGACATGTACTCGTCCCGACGTATCCTATGCACTAAGCATGGTTAGTCGGTACCAGGGTAATCCTGGAAAAGCACATTGGATTGCAGTCAAGAACATACTCAAGTATCTGCGAAGGACAAAGAATATGGTATTAGTCCTTGGTGGCAGTAATGAGTTAAAAGTGAGTGGATATAGAGATGCCAGTTTCTAGACAGATAGGGACAGTGGACGGTCCCAGTCGGGCTGGGTATTTCTTTTGAACGGTAGAGCGGTCACTTGGAAAAGTTCCAAGCAGGAAACGGTGGCTGATTCAACGTGCGAATCAGAGTACATCGCAGCGAGTGAAGCGTCTAAGGAGGCGGCTTGGCTGAAGAATTTCATCGGGGATCTTGGAGTTGTCCCGAGCATTCAGGAGCCGGTGGAACTTTTCTGCAATAATGAAGGAGCGGTCGCCTTGGCAAAGAAACCGCGAGACCATGGAAAGTCCAGGCATATCGAAAGAAAGTACCACTACATTCGACATCAAATAGAAGAAGGGCACTTACTGGTTAAGCGAGTGTCATCCGAGGACAATCCTGCAGATCCTTTGACTAAGGCTCTGAATAGGATCAAGCACAATCAGCATGCTCGGAGCATTGGATTGAAGGATGATATTAATTTTAGTAATTAGATAGATTAGAAACTTGTAACAGTATAAATGTAATTGACTCGGTGATTTTATAATAAAGATTTATAAATGAGTATTGTTACTACCTTTGTCAATTGTTTATTTCTGTGTTTCTATATTTGCATGTTTAACTTCCTTAATAATTAGATTATTTAAAACTCCACAGTCAATCATACTGTTAGGAAGTAAGTATGAACTAAGACTGTCATGAATTGGTTGCAGACTGTCTAAAGAGTTAGACATTGCAGTAAGACTGCTGCAACGTTCATGAGTACTTAGAAATAGAGATTTGAGTATTGGATAAACCCGCGCTTAACAGATTGCTTCATGGATTATATCACGAGCAATGTTAAGACGATAATATCCGGTGATCTTTAAGTGGAGAGATATGATCTATTATTTGCGATACAAGTGCTTATTGACAATACGAAATCGCGCCAGTAACTCGGTGCTATAAAACGCATTGTTGTTTGTGTTTGGACCCGCAAAAGTTATGGACATATGAGTCGAAACTTATCCGTCCCATGACCCGATGGGAAACAGATATCTGTAGGCCTCTCGATGATTTAGAAGTTGACTGAAAGTGTTGGCCAACCGGGACTTGATTGATGTGTTCAATTAGTAGTCTCTAAAGTCATATGCAAATCAGAAATCGAGAAACAGAGTGTCAGACCAAGATTGATGTTAATCCATGTCTTGAGTCTCAAAATATCCTGTTGGACGGAGGATCATCAGATCACTTATCTTTGGAGAGAACTGACTGGGTCAGAGTTCAGACAATTAAAGTCATAGACTTATCCAAGTGGGAGACTGTTGGATTAGGTGTCTAAGCCATGACTTATAATTGTATTTATCTTATGAATAAAAGCAAATTCCATTTGGGTTGCCCTCATAGATGGAGGATAGATATATAGTTCAGTAGAGAGAATAGTTGATTTATTAATTGTATAATAAATCAATAGAAATTAAGTATATGGTTTATTAATATATTTAAGTGTTAATATATTAATTAGAAACTATATTAATTAATTGAGATTTAATCTAGAATTAATTGGATTTAATTTGGAGATTAAATTAATTAATTAAAAGGTGCAGGGACTGGTTTGGCATTTATTCAATAGTTGAATAACTGGCCAGGTAAAACAAGGGACCAAAAGTGGCGCCAACCTGGAGGCTCCTCCAGGGTTTGGCGAAACCCTAATTAGGGTTTTGGTAAGCCTGGTCCAAGTGGTCAAAAGCCTTGTCCAGTTGGAGGCTCCTTAGGGTTTCAGGTGTAACCCTAGGAGGCTATAAAAGGAACCCCCTGGCACCTCATATTCACGCCATCTTTCTCTCTGTGTTACTCTACTGGACTGATTCTTCCATCCCTTGGGTGTGACTTGCATTTGAGGCAGGATACTTTTGCTGCTGCTTGAAAGGATCATAAGATCAAAGGTTGGTTTTTTCTAATTGTTCTTTAGAATTGAATTGTTTCCTTTAGGTTCTTAGTTCTAATCTTCATAGAAGAAAACATAGATCAATATTAGGGTTGCATGTGAACCTTAGGTATTTTTGTGTTCATTGATTGCATAGAAACCCTTCAGATGTCAAATAGGGGGAGACAATACCGGAAGGGGAGCAGCCACAACCTGAGGGGAAGCTGTCATACATAGATGAAGATGAAGGATTCTTTGATATCTCATTCTTCATGATTATCCCCTAAATGTAGTGCGCTTGGTCACTATGTTTCCTGAAGCTTCACATGCTAAGAGGGAGTCTCATGATAAGGGGAAAACAGATGAATTTGATTCTGAAGATCAAGCCTTACAGGTTAAGTCAACCGGTTCTAAGAGATGAATATACATCTTGAACAAGCCAAGGAGATTGCCAAAGACTACAATAAAGTAATCCTCAGAAAGAGACTATACAAAGAAGAAAATGGGCATTAAAGGATCTGACCAAAGAAAAAGTTGTGCCAGTTAAAGTTGTGTTGGAACAACAAAGATCTATCCAAGAGGATCTTGAGAAGGTAATGAAGAGAAAAAGTAAGTCGGATGAAATTAACCAAATATCTAATCTTCAAAAAATTGCAGATGTGGCTTCTAGGAGAATTTGTCCTAATGAGATTGTGAAGGTCAGATGTACCAAGCCCAAGAGTTTGAAGATTCTAACTGTTCATATAACCAAAAATTGTGGTCTTGATGATTTTATTGAAGAAAACTCTTGTGTATGAGCTGGTGAAGTATGGCTACTCAAAATGGAAAGAGATGCTGGCAGTTACTAAAAGATTTAAAGGGATTATATATCAAGACCTGAAGGTGGCACTGATGTCAATGGTTGAGAAAGTTCAGATTATGAAATCGGTTCCTACGGATGTTAAGCATCCGGAGGTGGTTGTTCCCCAGATGAAAAGATTCAGGAGAGTTACTGAAGTGTTCAAATCCCATTGTTTCCTTATGGCACCAAAGTGATTAATAATATACTTTGGTTTTGACATCATCAAGTCGAGGAAGATTGTTGGGTCAAACTTTATGATTTGATGATGACATGTTTTAGAGTTTTCCTATTGAAGACTTGGTGATAATGCTTTCGATGTGTGCTGATACAGAGCACCTAAGCAAAAGTTACGAAGACTGTGAATGATTGCCTTTCAAAAGCAAGAAAAAGCAGCCAATTATTTTCATGTGGGCCCCACATGAATAGTAATCAAAATCAAATTCAGATTTAAATTTAGCACGTGAAAGTTTGAACGATGGAAAATTCAATTCTTCAACAAACGACGAATACGGCGCCCGCAATTCTTTCAACAATTACGGCAAACTTCGGCTGATCATCCCTATATATAGGGATGCTTTTAGTGCAAATGAAATCGTCCAAAAACAATCAGAGTGATATATATATATATATATATATATATATATATGTATATATATATATATATATATATATATATATATATATATATATATATATATATATATATATATATATATATATATATATATATATATATATATATATATATATATATATATATATATATTGTGAGGCACCATGTATTAAAAGAAAAGAGGGATATATATTTTCAGTCCCAAATCTTGTAACCTCCTCATTTTTTCTCATATAGTGATTATCATCGGTTGTGCCCGCGGTTTTTTCCCGTAAGGGTTTTTCCACGTTAAATCCTTGTGTCCACATTTATTTTCTTTCATCGTATTATATTTTATTTTATTGTCGATATAATTATTCATAACAAGTGGTATCAGAGCCACGTTGTTTTCTATACTCATTCTCAATTTATTGAGTATTATATCGTCATGGCTACTTTGAAATACGATATTCCATTGTTGGATCGAGATACAAGATTTTCATTATGGCAAGTAAAGATGCGAGCTGTATTGGCTTAGTTAGACCTTGATGATGCTCTGTTAGGCCGAGACAAAATGCCTGCGTCTTGGTCAGATGAAGAAAAGGATCGTAAAGATCGTAAGGCTCTCTCTCATATCAATCTTAATTTATCTAACAATATTTTGCAGGAAGTTATGAAAGAAAGTACTGTCGCCGCTTTATGGATAAAATTGGAACAAATTTGTATGACCAAAGATCTCACAAGTAAGATGCACCTTAAACAAAAATTATTTTCGCTTAAGATGCAAGAAGGTGGATCGTTGCTGGATCATCTTTCGACATTTAAAGAGATCATCACTGATCTTGAAGCTATGGAGGTAAAATATGATGAAGAGGATTTGGGTTTAATTCTTTTATGTTCTTTGCCTAGTTCTTATTCAAACTTTAGAAATACCATATTATATAGTCGTGATACTTTAACACTTCACGGAGTTTATGAAGCTTTTCATGCAAAAGAAAATATGAAAGATATGGTATCCACTGAAGGTTCAAGTGCTAAAGGAGAAAGTCTGGCAGTTCGTGGCAGACCAACAGATAAGAATGATTCCAAAGGCAAGAACAAAAGAAATTCTAGAAGCAAATCTAGATCCAGACGTTCCAAGTCATGCAACTATTGCCAAAACAATGGACATGATATCTCTGAATGTTACAAGTTAAAAAACAAGGAGAAAAGAGCTTCTAATCAAAATCACAAACCAAATCAAGATGATGAAGGAAAACCTACTTATGCTACTGAAAATAATTCTAACGGTGATGTTCTTGTAGCTTTTGCAGGAATCCTAAAAACCAATGATGAATGGATTCTTGATTTAGCTTGTACTTTTCATATGAGTCCAAACAAAAGCTGGTTTACAAATTATCAACCTATAGAAGGCGGCTCCGTATTGGTGGGTGATAATGCACCATATAAAGTCACTGGAATCGATTCAATTCAAATCAAGATGTTTGATGGTGTTGTCAGAACTTTGTCTGATGTTCGACACGTTCCAGGTTTGAAAAGAAACCTTATTTCTTTAAGTACTCTTGACCTTAAAGGGTACAAATATTCCGGTGAAGGTGGAGTTTTAAAGGTTTCAAAAGGCGCTATGATTGTCATGAAAGCCGATATCAAATCAGCAAACCTGTATCATCTTCGGGGTACACAGTAACAGGTGATTCTAATGTTACTTCAAATTCATCTACTGATACTACTAATCTATGGCATATGCGTCTTGGGCATATGAGTGAACTTGGTTTAACAAAGCCGATATCAAATCAGCAAACCTGTATCATCTTCGGGGTACAACAGTAACAGGTGATTCTAATGTTACTTCAAATTCATCTACTGATACTACTAATCTATGGCATATGCGTCTTGGGCATATGAGTGAACTTGGTTTAACAGCATTAAGCAAAAGAGGATTGCTTGATGGCCAATGCGTTGGCAAACTGGAATTCTGTGAACATTGTATTTTTGGCAAGCACAAGAGGGTAAAATTTAACACCTCAGTACATACTACAAAAGGCATTTTGGAGTATGTACATGCTGATTTATGGGGACCATCTCAAGAAGCATCACTAGGAGGTGCTCGTTATATCTTGACAATTATTGATGATTATTCAAGAAGAGTTTGGCCATATTTCTTGAAGCTTAAATCTGAAGCATTCTCTGCATTCAAAGAATGGAAAGTCATGGTGGAAAACCAGACTGGTAAGAAGGTCAAAAAGCTTCGCACAGATAATGGTATGGAGTTTTGTTCAAATGAATTTAATTCATATTGTAAACTAGAAGGAATTGTTAGACACTACACCGTTTCCCACACACCTCAACAGAATGGTGTAGCTGAACGTATGAACAGAACCATTATTTCAAAAGCTCGTTGTATGTTATCTAACGCAGGATTATCTAAGCGTTTTTGGGCAGAAGCTGCTTCTACTGCATGTTATCTAATTAACATGTCACCTTCTATTCCACTTGATAAAAAGACTCCTATTAAGGTATGGTCTGGCTCCCCAGCAAACTATTCAGATTTAAGAATTTTTGGTTGCCCTACTTATGCTCATGTTGATAATGGAAAATTAGAGCCCATGGCAATTAAATGTATCTTTCTTGGTTACAAGTCTGGTGTGAAAGGATATAAGTTATGGTGTCCTGAAACTAAAAAGATCGTAATTAGTAGAAATGTAGTATTTAATAAATCAGCTATGCTACATAAATATTCTTCTACTAATATTCCTGTTGAGAGTCAACAACAGACAAGTGTGCAGGTGGAGCAATCTGTTAACTCAGAACATACACCAGAAAAAGAAAACTCTATTGATCAAAATCCATCAGTTGATCAAGAGTCTTCTACTCCTACTCCTACTCACCAACCACAACGTTCTATAGCAACTGATAGACCTAGAAGGGTCATTCATCCTCCCAAGAGACTGATAGAAGAAGCAAATATTGTTGCTTATGCTTTAAATGTTGCTGAAGAAATTGAAGGTATCAAAGAACCTTCAACTTACACGGAAGCCATTACTTCAGAACATTGCAACAAATGGATAACTGCCATGCATGATGAAATGGAATCTCTTGAAAAAAATGGCACTTGGGAGTTGGTGAAATTACCAAAAGAAAAGAAGCCTATCCGCTGCAAATGGATTTTCAAAAGAAAAGAAGGTATTACTCCTAATGAGGAAGCAAGATTTAAAGCAAGGTTAGTTGCTAAGGGCTATATCCAAATTCCAGGCATTGATTTTACTGATGTCTTCTCTCCTGTTGTTAAGCATAGCTCAATTCGTACTTTACTTAGTATTGTTGACATGCATAACTATGAGCTTGAGCAGTTAGATGTCAAAACTGCATTTTTACATGGTGAATTGGAGGAAGATATTTATATGGAGCAACCTGAAGGCTTCATTATCCCTAGAAAAGAGAACTTAGTATGTAGATTGAAGAAATCTCTTTATGGGTTAAAGCAATCCCCAAGGCAATGGTATCAGAGGTTTGACTCTTTTATGCTATCTCAGAATTTTAAAAGATCAGATTATGATAGTTGTGTTTATTTTAAGTCAGTCAATGGTTCATCAATATATCTGCTTCTTTATGTTGATGATATGTTGATTGCTACAAAATATAAACTAGAGATAGCAAAACTGAAAGCACAACTAAGCAAAGAGTTTGAAATGACGGACTTAGGTCCAACCAAGAAAATTCTTGGTATGGAAATTACTCGTAACAGACAGCATGGAAAACTATACCTAAGTCAAAAGAGGTATATTGAGAAAATTCTTCAAAGATTCAACATGCATAAAGCCAAACCAGTGAGTACTCCGTTAGCTGCACATTTCAAACTGTCTTCAGCATATTGTCCAAAGACAGATGATGAAACTAACAACATGGCGAAAGTTCCGTATTCTAGTGAAGTTGGTTCTCTAATGTATGCCATGGTATGTTCTCGCCCTGATTTATCTCACGCTTTAAGTGTTGTTAGCAGATATATGGCTAACCCAGGAAAAGAGCATTGGAAAGCTGTTCAATGGATTCTTAGATATTTATGCGGTATTTCCAATGCATGTTTACAATTTGGAAATTCTGGTGAAGGACTGGTTGGTTATGTAGATTCTGATTATGCTGGAGATTTAGATAAAAGAAGATCTTTGACAGGTTATGTCTTTACCATTGGTGGATGTGTTGTGAGTTGGAAGGCAAGTCTACAGACCACTGTTGCCTTATCCACAACTGAAGCAGAATATATGGCAATTTCTGAAGCTTGTAAGGAAGCTATTTGGTTAAGAAATTTATACGGTGAACTTTGTGGAGACACATCTCCTACAAAGATTTTTTGTGATAGTCAAAGTGCTATTTATCTTACAAAAGATCAAATGTTTCATGAGAGAACGAAACATATTGATGTACGTTATCACTTTATTCGAGATGTTATTTCCAAAGGTGATATTCAAGTTCAAAAGATTAGCACTCATGACAATCCGGCGGATATGATGACGAAGCCGGTTCCAGCAACTAAGTTTGAGCTTTGCTCAAGCTTGGTTGGTATGACAATCTAATTCCAAGGATTGTCGGCACACGATGATTTTATAATGAGGAGTTCTACAAGTGTAAATTCGTCTCAAGGTGGAGTTGTTTGATTACTTATTGCTTTTAAAGTCAAGGTGGAGATTGTGAATGATTGCCTTTCAAAAGCAAGAAAAAGCAGCCAATTATTGCCTTTGAACGATGGAAAATTCAATTCTTCAACAAATGACGAATACGGCGCCCGCAATTCTTTCAACAATTACGGCAAACTTCGGCTGATCATCGCTATATATAGGGATGCTTTTAGTGCAAATGAAATCGTCCAAAAACAATCAGAGTGATATATATATATATATATATATATATATATATATATATATATATATATATATATATATATATATATATATATATATATATATATATATATATATATATATATATATATACATAGATATATATATTGTGAGGCACCATGTATTAAAAGAAAAGAGGGATATATATTTTCAGTCCCAAATCTTGTAACCTCCTCATTTTTTCTCATATAGTGATTATCATCGGTTGTGCCCGTGGTTTTTTCCCGTAAGGGTTTTTCCACGTTAAATCCTTGTGTCCACATTTATTTTCTTTCATTGTATTATATTTTATTTTATTGTCGATATAATTATTCATAACAAAGACATTTCACCATGACTCAAATTTACAAGAATGAATCTTTTTGTTCGTGATTCAAATCAATTTGAATATAAGAATACCAAAAACAATTAAAGGCTCCCTAATTATTAGAAATTGAACCGATGGCTACCCTAGTCTTTATGTAAAACTAAGAATTTGTTAGTCTGCAATTATAAATAAATGATAAAGTTTTATGTGAATAATCATATAATAGTGTGTCTATTAATTGAAGTCTTTTATCTGTTTAATTTCCTGTATTGCAAACCATTTCTATCAATATGAGAATTATTATTCTATTATTTAAAAACCGTTCTTTTTTTTGGTACGTTACGTGTTTTCGATTTTAGTTTTGTGTCACGTGGATCTTCCGCCGGGTACGGGTCCTCCTGTGGATCCAGTTTACCTGATTCTGAAGTTTCTGGAGCTTGCGTCTTTTATAATGCCTCTGTGTTGAATTTGCGTCTTCTCCACTAGCATAGCCGCTCCACCGCTTCCGGTTAATCCACGCTCTCCTCCAGGTGCTCATCGACTGTTTGTGGTCTCTGTGGGGTGTGGCTTCGACCAAGGTGCTCATAGCCTGCTTAGGTATGTTCCTAAACGATCTTCATCATAACTAGATTAGAAGGAGGCCCTATGATCATCACCCACCTTTTTCTGTAAAATCAAAAGCAAACCCCAATAACCCTCTCTCTTTCTCTCTCTACTACACCTACAAACATCCCCAATTGAAGAGAGAGAGAGCGAAAAAGTAGAAAAAAGTTGGCGGTAGTCGGTTCAGGCAACGGCGGAAGGGTTTCCCGTTCGATTGTAAGTGTTTTGAAAACCCTTTTGTTCATTTCGTCTCCATGTTTTAGTAGGATTTCTATGGCAACTTTTTTGGATGGATCATTTAGACTTCGTAGAAAAAAGAATCCGATTCCACAATTTTGCTATTTTTTTCGTTTAATTAACGCAGCATGTTTTCGTCTATGAAGCTAAGCTTTAGCTGCGATTTGGGTTCTGTTGTGTACTAAATTCATGCTTAATTTCATAAACTAGGGCAGCTTTTAGAGAATTCAAGTGGAATCTGTGATACCTAAAAGCAAAACGTTTACTCGCTCAGGTCCAATCTACTTTTAATTTTTGAAATCTAAACTTTTTATTTCTAATCTGTAATTAGATAAGATGATTTCGGTTTTAGTTAGCATCGTGAAGGCAATGAGTGGTGACGAAATGGCATCGTAACATGAGCTAACAAGTTTATGTTCTCTTTCAGTGGGCTTGCTGCTGCCTATAAGTTAAAGGTACATGGATTGAATGTCGCTGTATAAGTTAAAGGTACATGGATTGAATGTCAGTGATTCTCTTTAACATGAATTTATGCTTTTTAGTTGTAAAATTGTAAATTATGTAGATTTGTTTTGTGCTTTTGATGGCAGATTTTTGCAACTGTGTGTGAGGAGCTCCCTCCTGATGGAGTTCTCTTGCTCTATAAATCTGCCCCAGGTCACATTTTTATTGCTTTTCTTTTTACTTTTTATTATGTCAATTACTTCATGTCTTGATCGCTTATTGAAAGTTCTTTGAGGACATGTATATTCTTTCGTTTATTTATGCTTATGGGATCTACTTCTATTTATTTTTTTCAATAAATTATCTATACACACTAACTACTATTTCAGATATCTTTCCAAAGAATTCAACCATATATTGAACATATTGATTCAGAACAGATAAGGTGAGACACATAACTACTATTGAAACGGTCCATGTGGTATATTATATTTACGAGTTTTGTCCAAGGGTAAATTGGTTATTTTAAGAAATTAGCAGCAAATTAGCAAGTTGAATGCTATAATAAACAAATAATTAGAAGTACATTGCCATATCATGCATTTAACCATTTAAGTTTGGGATGAATGCAAGAAATAGAAACAACTTTCATTTGTTTATCTGATACAACATTCCACTTTCATTTCTTCTTTCATAAGATTGTACTTTTAATAATATACTTCTTATCGTAGTTGCTTTCTAAAAGATTTTAATCTTACATATGGTACTTTGATTAATGGTAAAATACACAACAGTTATGTGTTGTTGATTTAAATACTCCACATATATAAAATTTAAGATTTGTTGATTTTTAAAAACAAGGGAAGAAGTTTACTAATGCAATATTTTCGATGGAGATTAAAAAGATAAATTTGGCCAAGCATGGTAGTGATGTGGGTGTTTACTAAGCTAATATCCTAATAAGAAAGTGGCCTAAATAAGTAAATAGCAATATATTTTCGTTTGTTCATTTATTATAACATCCCACTTTTAACGCTTCCCACTACAACATTGTACTTTGAAAAGATGCTATAATTTAGTACTTCTCTAAAAGTCAAAATTACAATGCTATATTCGGTTAAATCTCACCAAATCACTTACTGTTTTTTTATTTTCTCTTCTCCTACATCTCACCTGCTATTAAATTCATTTTTTTTCGACCGAGTTGTCTAAATATTTTTGTTTTTGTTGTTTCTTTTGATCTATTTTTGGTAGATCCCCGGTTACAGACACGAAGCATTACTGAATTCTGATACATGTCAAGTTGGAACACTCAAGTACTAATTTCTCTTTCTTGATGTTTTATCCATAAAGAGATATATATTAGCTTATTACTAACAAAAATCAATGCAATGAATGATAACTTTTACCACTCACGTTTGGCCACGTCATGCACCTTTATGGATCCAATTGACGGTAAAAAGCTGGGTTATAGAGTGCAATTACGTACGATATATTCCCCAAAGGTAATAAAACATCATAATTTAAAAATCAATATCTAATTAGAATACATAATTAAAACTAAGCACCTGAACTTTATAAATGAGGTTGGATTGCAGGTGAGTGATAACCAACAAAGAATGAAAGCTGTCAAATTTCAATTAATGAACAACACGACGACATCAAATATCGACTGGAGTTCATAAATCCTTCTATACCGACATGTATACACCCTTTTAGTTTACCTCCTGTATGTACATTTCTCTTCCGTGTTTTTTTTTTCAGAAAATTCTCTAGGGGGTAACAAATATTCATTTAGCAATTAATCTCAAGATCCGGGGAGAGGCATTGCTTGCAAAATGCATTGGTAAAAGGACTTGCAGTGGGTCTGATAGAAAGAGTAATTGAATTATCTAACTTCATATTTGTTTTATTCATTCCTCCTTCGTGATCTCTTTGATTCATTCGATGCACATACATTTTTAGTGTGAGGAAAGAGCAATTGAGACCCACTATGTCCTTTCAAGACTTTTACCCCTGGGTCTATGAGTCGCAGATGCTCATGTAAAATGAAGCAAAAGGTTTGAAAAAATTTGTATTTTTTCTCATTTTCTTGAATCTCTTGATACTTACCCATATATGTTTAACTATTATTTTGTCTTTTTCTGATGTAGATGAAGCTCTATTGATCTTGGTTTTGGACATTAGGACACTACCAAGGTACTTCTAAAGTTCCAATTAATGTTTATTGATTACCGACAAAGGTTCTTGAGATACATGCATCCTTGATTACTTACTTGATACTAATGCAATTTCTTGATATTTTGATGGGGATATAGGTGTGAAATGTATCAGTCCTGAAATTGGAGGTGCCAAAATGCTTTGTCAGAGCTGACCTTAGCTTTTGAGGCAAAACAAAACAGTGATGACGTAACGATGAAATTTATTTCGTTATATAAATTATAGGACAATTCTGTAAAACTACATACATTTCCACTTTTTATATTTATTACTTTCCGGGGTTCCCACCGCAACGCGCGGGGTGGAAACCCCTAGTTCTTTATATTAAAATGCGTAATTTTAAGAAACGTAACATGGGGAACTTATTTTTTAGGGTGTAACGCGGGTCCTTACCCGGGTCCGGGTTTTGTATTCGGATCCATAAACTTCCCGTCTTCCCGTTGATCTGTGGTGAATTCTTTTCGCCTTCTCTTCTTCTTTCTTCTCTTCTTTCAGTCGGTTCATCACCATGTTTTCCCTCCGTCGATCTGTGGTGAATTCCCGTCTTCCCGTCAGCTATTATTGAGTATCGGTGGGTTTGTGCTTCAGCGATTACGATTTCATTACTGTTCGCCGCTATGTGGGTTTCCCATCTTCCGGTCGGTGTCTCTGCAAATCAATTTTCGGAAAAGGCTTCATCGCACTCTTCATCCACTCTGACTCATCTACCTCCGCCACCGCTGCCACCCCTTCCTCCCTCCTTCTTCCTTGTCTGTAAACCCCTAGGTCTCAATTCGGCTACTGGGTGGTGCAGAGCAACAAGAGGTGTCTAACCCATTCTCCATCGAGGGCAGCTGGTCTCCATCGATGACACCTGGTCTTCACCGCCACATTTTGTTCGCCTCTTTCCACTCCTGCATATACCAGCGCCGTTTCCCTCTTTTCTTACTACGTCTCTCTTAGAAAATGAGATCGGTTTTTTTAGTCGCCGACTTCAAATTAACTTTTTTCTCCTCTATCAAACTAGCGATTTCAAGTGGAGGACGCATGGAATAAGCATCCTTGAAAGGTAAAAATTTGTTCGACTTGGCTTTTTTTCAAAATAGGGTTTCTCTAATTTTTGTCTGTGAAATGTCGAGTTTATACTCTCATGAGGATGAAAAGTTAAGCCTATCGATTGTGGATTATGTATCTTCTAAGAACCAAAACTTTTACCATCTACAACGCTTTAATCAAGTTATCTCAACCCCTCTTTTGTCTTTGCATATTTGACTTCTTTATCTTTTTGCGGTTGTAGATTCAGTTTCAGTTTCATGTTCATATATATGGGTCTATCAAGTCCAGGTGTGGATCTTCAAGAGGAGGAGTTGGTGTTATTGATCAATCTAATTCGCTGTTGCTACCCAAGTTGAAGAAGGTACCATTTATTTCAGTTTGAGTAAGCTTTTCCTGTCCTTTTGCATTCATATACATGTTTTAATTTCAGTTTATGCGTAGCTATTTATAGGGTTACTTTCTTTTGGGTGCAAACTATCATTAACATGCCAAAACAGTTAACAAGGTACAACATACTATACCAACAACTGCAAGA
Source organism: Cichorium intybus (assembly GCA_023525715.1). Taxonomy (NCBI): domain Eukaryota; kingdom Viridiplantae; phylum Streptophyta; class Magnoliopsida; order Asterales; family Asteraceae; genus Cichorium; species Cichorium intybus. Next base: position 129,584,246 of record CM042009.1, read on the forward strand.
AAAAGTTTCCGAATCTTTAAAACATGGAGTTCCATCGTAATCTTTTAACAAAGAATATAAAAATGAATTGATGGTCATTTGAAAATGTTTAAACAGTACACCAATAATTGAAGCATACAAAGATGGATACACAAGTAAACGATATATTCCTTGTATTTTGAAAATTAAATACGTATGAGATGAAGAGGAGAATAGATGTTGGAGATGGTTGCTTTAAACATAACGATGAGGCAATGCAGCTTTTAAATCCGAATTCCTTGATGAAAACAAAGAAACCACTTCTTCTTTTTTTATAAAAAAATCTATGAATTTTATTTAAATTTGCAAGTCTGAATTGTTAGAAGTCCGCATAATCTTGAAAGATAATATGTTGTTCAGCTGTCCTGGGTTATGAAATTTGGTTCTTATTTCAAGGTTCCAAAGAAAAAATCTGTCATGAAACTTTGAATAAGGGCTAAAATTGAAAAATGTATTTACATCATTTTTTTGCATCTTGAATATGTTATTGGAAATTATTTAAACTAATACCTTAAAATGTATAAAAGAAAGACGGATTCAGAGTCAACATGATCAGATGAACGGCACAACTAATCGTCTTGATTTGGTTCAGGTGGGTATTCTCTTATAAACATCCATTTCATTATAATATCAAGTTTTACAGTTTGATCAAATTTCTGCAGAAAAAAGTGGCTACGGTTATGAAGAAGGCCAGTGCCAAGGGTCAGATGATGATGATCTTATTCTTGATCGTCCTCTTCATCATCTTATTCGTTTCGGTTTTCTTTACCTAACCTCATCATCGTGTTGATTTCAAGAAAAAAGTGTGGTTTTCTCTAGACTTTTGGTTCCAATATCCTTGCTTGATGTGGTAAATTGAAAAAAGTTCCTCATATTGTACTGTTTTTGAACATAATTTTAATACTTGTACCAGTTTTTGAAACAGTATGTTTGGAAAAGGTGAGGCTCGAAGGGCGGTAAAGTCTTTGCAGTTGCCGGCGTCCAATTAGGCTATCTCCAAGCCCGATCTGTCGTTTATGTCCACAACATTCTCATTCAAAAGCCTAAAACTGAAAATGAAGCAACAAGAGTTGTTGGACCTGGACTAAAGTGGCGATGTTGTTGATAGGTATGCCAAAGAAACACTAAGAAAGGTTATCAATCTCACTCATTTTTTCAATGTATCTCAATAGTATTATCTTTCACAAGTTTAATTTGTGGGTTTTCTTAAACTTGTAGGTGTGGCCACCATGGATGTTTCAGCCTTCAAGTATATACTTTGTAAGTCTTGTCATCCTTTATGCACTCCAAGTGTTTGCTGTAATGCCTTACTGGATTTTCAATCAGTTATCTATGTGTATTTTCGCTACTTTTGATTTAAATTCTTATCCCCCTGTAATTTAGGATGATTCTATAATATAATTTATGAACGAGACCCTCTAAGCGCCATCCATAGGTAGTTGAGAACAGAGGGGATAATGCTAGCATCTTTTTCCTTCTTTCTTTTCTTTTCTATTATACTATGTGAATGGTCTTTTGCAGAAAAATTTGATGGGCAACTTTGGATAATGAGTTAATATATTTATGCAATGGCAACTACCCATTTCCTCTTGAGTTATAGAATTGAGATTTACATCATCTTGAAAATAAATTCTTCCAAAAGGAAGTTTATTTAAATTTAATATCGAAGAACAAAGAAAAAAATTACTTAATTAGTGAATATGTTCTACCTGAGGAGTTCAGACGACTGAATCAATATTTTAGTTAGAATAAAAAAGTAATAAGATACAATAAAACAGCTAAAGTTCTTGGAGGATGGATTCACGTGGAGTTCTTGCAACTCGAAAGCTCCATGTAAATATGGAAGGGTAAAACTTCGCAGAGGAAGCCTGCAACAAATTTGACTCTCCGCGAATATTTTTGTTTTTGAATTTGTTATCTTATACTATAAATTTGTTATTTATAAAATCTAATGCTTTTATTTGACTATGTAGTTGAAAGATGCAAGTCTTCAACGTGGTTTCACAGAAGTTGACTGTATGTTCTTTATGCAAGGTGATGTTTATTTTTTCTCCATTTATGCTACAGTTTATTCATTTACAACATTATTTTTAGAGTAACAATTTTACATCTTATCTTGATTTTTCAAACCTTTTGATGTACGAACATGTTAAGTTCTTAGTTATAATGTTCAGGTCATTACTAACAAATCAACGATGTCTATAATAGTCTCTTTTACATTGATCTATCTTATACTTTATCATCTTTTTATTTTCTTGATTTAATTAATCTGATGTTTTTTGTACTTTCGGAACTATGAGACAACCACCAATTTAACTGTCTCTAAGAGAAAAATTGATTTAGTCTCTTTATATTTTCATTTTTTAACCACGTTTTTGTTTTTATATTTTTGGTAGTAATTTCTTTTGTCATTTGGCAGAATGATAGAGAATTTTCAATCATGGAAAGAAAGATGGGCAAGCTGTGTGAATCCTGAAAGCGACTTTACACAAAAGATACTGAGGTTAAATTTAATTGTTCTTTTTACTACTTTTAGTTTTATTTTGAAAACTTTGTTCAAAAGATATTGAGGTTAGTTGCTCATTTTACTATCGAGTGAGTGATTCTTTGCTCAAAACTACGTCATTTTGAGCTGTTCAATGCTTGGAAAAAACTAAAATTAAAATGAACCAGTTAAGATTTAGGTTTGAAACTAAAATATTATTATGAGTTAAATGCAAGAAATAACAACATAGTGTCATTTGTTTTGTTTATTATGGCAGTAAGCAATTTTTCTAGCTATAATTGGATAGATTTTTCAATCATGTGTATATCGTATTTACTAGCATAAGTTTGAATATTAACTTGGCGGGGATTCTATTCGAGTCAAATTTTGTGTATTTAACTCACTTTAAAGTGTTTTCGGTCAATGTGTTTCTGAATGAAAGTTTTTGGGTTTGTGTGTGTGTTTGTGAATGCACAGATTACAAGAAGAATGGTACGATATGAACATCAGGTTATTTCTTCGTTCATTTTTTTATGGTTTTTTCTCCATATATTCCCCGATCAGTTCTATATGTTATAAAAAAGCAATTTCTTCAGTTTTTATGCACGCCCTTAATGTTACTTATTTTGCCCGCCTGGCACAAGGAATCGAGACTTTGACTGACTTTGCAGAACACCTAGCTGCTTTTGTGGACATAGTTTTCCGTGTTATACATGGTCGTTTTGGAAAAGATGGTGACATTTAGGTTAAAACCATTCATGGGAATCAATTAGGTTAATCTGGTTTGTCAAGATGGTTTTCCAACAATCACCTACATGCTAACTCAGGAAAAGTCGTGGTATTTATTTTTCCTTTTAAGCATCAATAAGTCTGAGGGCATTCTCAACTTTTGCACATACTCAAAAAATAACGTTTACTCACATAATTTCAGGTAAAACCAACACGAGCAGGATCAAGTATTGGAGTTACAGTTGCATATGGTGTTGCTGATTTCCTAACAAAAGTTCGAGAAATTATTCTGAGGTACATATCTTTTCCACTTTCTTATATTTTTAAATTATTCGCTATAAATTTATTGATATGATTTAATCTTTCTTCAACTTGTAAGGGGATTGATGATAAGGTTATTGTTGAAATTTTTCTTGGAGGTGGAAGAGAGTTTACAGCCATTGTTCTTGATGTTGGTTCTGATTTAAAGTCAATTATTTTTTTTTGTTGATAAACCAAAAATTTTAATGAGCTTCTGAGACTAAGATATACATGAGTTGAATTATGAAAATGTACATATCATAGGAAAGGGGTTAAATACGTAATTGTTGAATTAGAAGATAAACATCGCATTCGCACCGGTGTTTATTAAACTTTTTTACTCATCATTCTTACAATACAAATTTTTAATAATTTATAAACAACTAAAAAGTAGATAAGGGGTATTTATTTTTTCGTTCTTCAAATGGTTATATGATACAATGTAATCAAATAAGATAATTAGCTGTAATATTACGTCTTGCAAAATATCATTTTCTTTTTATTGCTTGAAATTAGATTTAAGAGATAATCAGTTGTTTAAATGTTTAATAAATTCTGATTATTTCGAAAAACTATCATATAGTTGCTAAGTTTTTAACTTAACATATGACGAGTTTCTTTTATCAGATTTCATACAAATAAAATTTTACAAATTATTAGTTTCTATGTCTGAAGAGGCAATTTCAAAAGTGAAAACTCTTTCAGATGTAGAAGGTTTATGTGTTTCCTTTGCAGGCTCTCACGGATCTTCCGATCCTACCCTTGATGTTAAGGTATTCTACTACCACACTTTGAAACCTATAAAAAAGGATGGCGTGGCATGATTGTTGCCATGTCATCCACATAAGCAAAGAAAATGTAAGTTAGTTGCTATTTCAAGTAAGAAATACAGTATGTTGTCTATAGTGGTAAAAAGATGTAAGTATGTTGCTATTTCTGCAATTTGTGGTTTTAATATTGGTCATTAAAACTTTTATTATTACAGGAATTTCTGAAAGAGGAAGCATATACAGCTGAAGAAATTGAGAAAATCACTGGTAAAAGTTTGAACCTGATATTTGCTGACTCAGCTTCTTCACTGGATGTGATAAAAGCTGCCAAACATTACAAGTTATTCCGGGTAATAATTTATCTAATCTGATTAGTTAAAGGGTTAGGTTCACAATCAAAATTTATGCTCTATGTATCTAAAAACATCGTCATTTGAAATTTAAAAATACTCGACTATTGATTACATGTCAACTTTTTTAATTCTTGACTTTAAAAAGGAAAAAAAATTGTTAAATGTTTTATACATTCTTCTTATCATAGAGCCTCTCATGTTTACTCTGAAGCCATGTGTCTATATGCTTTCAAGGATGCAGTGTCATCAAATTCTGAGTCAGTCTTAAACATATAAATTAATTTATACATAATTTATATATTCAAGAATTTGGAGGGTAATATCGGAAGAGTTTTTGCAGTGAAGAAGAGAAGCTGAAGAAGCTTGGAGACCTTATGAATGAGAGCCACCATAGTTGCAGCGTTCTATTTGAGTGCAGGTATAATAAACTCATTTAAAAAATCCTTCATATAAAATTACAATTAAACCCCCTCTATTTCCAATATTTGAAAAAAAATATAAAAATTTAGTTCATGATAAATGGCCCATATATAAATGACGGCATTACGTTCGCTCCTTTTAGTTGTCAATTTTTTGTTCCACTGACGCCAGTTCAATGCATGCCAAACGCAGTACATGACTGTCTGTTTAATTATTGGTTTTACATATTGAAACAGTTGTCCGGAGCTTGAAGAATTGGTTGAAGTGTGTAAGGGAAATGGTGCCCTCGGAGCACGGCTCACTGGCGCAGGATGGGGCGCATTTGAAAACATGTGTTTGTGCCCTCCCCCCTACCAAAACCAAATAAGGTATATATTTTATCACATACACATGTGCAATACTTCCTATTTCATGCGTGTACCACAAATAAATGCTGATTGATTGCCCTTTTTCTTGCATATATGCTAATATGTTGGCTGAAGTAGGAAGAGTATTTGACTCATTGAAACACGCACACAAAAACTGGAAAAAAATATTTTTTTCTTCAATATCGTTATCTTATTCTTTTTCCTTAAAAGAGGTTTCTTTATTTAAGGTATTGTCAAGTGATATCAAAATCTTTGAAAACTGGACGAGCCCCTGAAGTACAGACATGGAGACATATAGTTACATCCTTAGAAGATCGCTTAAAAACTTACCAACAGGTAAACCATTTGTTCTATAGTTATCTTTTTTTTTTCATCAAGATTAAATGACTATTTTACCCTTCTCATCCATCAAGTATTGTATAAAGTGGCTGAATGCATTAATGATGTCAGTCTTGCCGTCTAAACAAACACTGTTTCTTTCTTACACTTAATGAAAATTTTTACAAGTATTTTAAGAAATGGTAAACATACTTTCATTTATTTGTTTACGGCTGATTGCAACTAATAGCAACATACTATCGGTTATTTGTCTGTTATCGCTAATTATAGCATTGAGTATTCTTTTCTTTTTTAATTAACTAATTGTAGTTTAAAAAATCAACAAAATTATTTTGCAAGTACGCAATAGGTATGTACTTAGCATGTAATGGTAACGAACTTCAACTATTATTTCTGCCCATAACAACCACGAACCAGCGCATCCGGACCCGTGCTCCAGCACTTCCGAACCCGTGCGGAGCACGGGGCCCCACTAGTTACTTTGAAATATCGTGTTTTTCCCTTTAGTTGTCTTATATTTGTTTATGGGACCAACAATTATCAGAACATTATTGACAATCTAAAATTTGTTAAAATAAATAAAGCAATAGGATATGACTATGTGCAGGAGAGAAAATCGGCCATGCAATACCTTGTTAGACTCTAGGGTATGGTCACTCCATAGTCCATATCCACAAAAATGTTGTCACCTCACCGCCACATCATCTTCACTTCTTTACCACACCTTCAAGGAAATAATCGCCCCTCTACATCACATAAAATATTACTTTTAAATTATATTTAATGAAAAAATATATAAAATAGAAATTACATTAATTAAAAAAGTATATGTTTAAAGTTTAAAAATTACATTAACTTAAAATTAAAAATTACATAATTAAAAATTAAAAATTACATAATTAAAAATTAAAAATTACTCCTCCTCCTCATCGTTACCGTTCCATATTTGCTGTAGACACTTCGACAAATCGTGGCAAAAATTATCATGTGTTTCGACGCTATGTATTTTCATAACTCTTGCGAAGTATTGGGGATTGTCCGACCATTTTCTTCTATTATCATATTGTATAATATGATACACTAGTATATAATGTTGGTTATTTTATCCTTATCTCATGCACGTGTGAGATATTTCACTATATGGAATTTTTCTTTAAAACACCAAAAACACATTTGACATCCTTCCTTTCCGATTCTTGTGTTGTCTTAAACAATTTTCATTTTTCATCGTGTGGATGTTGGTACTCTTTGACAAATGAAAAGTACTCGAGAGATATCTCATGCTTATATTCATTCTCATTCACCACGAATAGACAATCAGGCGTATTTGTCACACCCCGACCGAGGCGGCGGAATACGACGGGCTGTGCGACTTAGTTCATGGATCATAAGCAGTTGAATATACAGCACAAGTACAACGATAAACAAAAGGATAGTTGTATATCATCTTGAAGTTTTGAACACAGGTTTCTTATGTAACATCCGTGTTTTGGGCCTAGGAGTTTTGGGCTTAAACCGACAAACAAATTTATTTTGTAAATAAAGAATAACTAAATTTAATATTTTGTTATGTTTTTATATTGTGTATAAATGAGCCAAATATAGTTTTAAAATCAATTTGTAACCAAATGTGAAAAATTTTGTCATAAGGACTAAAAGTGTCAATTTGGCCAAACTTACCCTAAGTAGAGTTGACTAGTCATGGATTTGGAAAATTAGGAGATATTATGAAGGAATTGATGTGGAGTTTAAATTAGGTCAAATAATTCCTTGAATTAATATTAAGGACCTAAATTGTGAAGAATTTTAGTGTAAGGGACCATTTGTGTAAAATTAGGAAACTAAGGGCTAGTGTTGACCTAGACTATGACTAAAGTGGAATAAATAATTGTATTTGGGGCATACGTGTGAATTTAGATACTTTTAGCTAGAATAATGGACTTTATGGGTGTTGGGTGAAGTAAGACCAAACTCTAGGGACCCTTCTTGCCAAATCTTTAAGTAGGTGAGCTTTTGATGGGGGTTCTTCCCCATTTCAGCCAAATCACGATTTGGAGAGAATGAGAGGGTGAGAGTGGCGATTTTTTCTAGGGTTCTTGAGGATTTGATGCTAGAGATGGAAGATGGTTCAAGCTCTTCAAGTTCCTAGCCAATCTAAGGTATAAAACCTTCATCTTCTAGCTTTGAATTCGAGTTAGGGTTTGGGGTTTTGGCCCAATTCGAGATTTATGGTGGGATGAGGTTATTCCTATGATTCCCCAATGTTTATTTGATGTTTCTAAGTTATTGGAGTCTACATTCAATCCATGGATGCTCTAGATTCAACTACTTGATTAATTTGGGTGTTATGAACCCTAGAATTTGGGGATTTGATGAATAGAGGAGGAATATTGAAATTGATGGATAATTATGGTGGTTTTGGATGAGGGGATTCATTTCTAATGATTCCCTAAGGATTCCAACCTTTGATTTGTAGTCATTAACCTTGAATCACTAGAAAATGGGAGTTGGGTGTTTAAATGGGTTTTGTTCATGTAGATGATGATTGGATCTCTTGTTTAATGGATGGATGAATGAGTTTAATGTATCAATTTGGATGTATAAGTGGAGTGAGGATCATTTCCTAATGATTCCATGGAATGGAAGAAGGAATCTCCACTTGTAATCATCAATTGTAAGAATGGAATTGGGTATTCCATGGTTTAAGCTTATAGAGTGAAGTTGTGATCATGGCATGTAATTGATCCATTTGAAATGGTTTTTAATAGTTTAATTGAGTCTAATGATGTGTATTTTGAGAAGGAATAATGTCCTTTTGATGTCCATGAGTTTTGGGAAGAATCGGAACTTGAATCGGGTCAAAAATGAGTGAAAATGACCAAAATCGGAGCTGCACCTGGGCATTACACGACCCGTGCTGTATAAGCACGACCCGTGTTGTCCTTACAGTGAGTTACACGACCCGTGTAACCATTTACACGACCCGTGTTAGTCTCTGTCCGGATTTTGGGCACTTTTTGGGTTTTGAGCTTTACGGTTTGGGCTTTGGGTCCTTGTTTTAATGCCAATCTTTGGAGATGTTTTAATTAAGATTTTCCTTATATTAAAGAGTCAAGGACTTCATTTTTGATGATGGATGATTGTTCCTTCTTAGTTCTAAAGAAGTAATTATAGTGTGACTTTTAGATGAATCGAGTATGATATCTTCCGTTCTTGTATTGTAGGAAAGGGATATGTTGTAGTGACTTGGAAGTAAGACTAAGGACTTGAGCTAACACTCAATTAAGAGGATGTGATGGATGAGATGATGTCTAGGAGCGCCTTCAGATGCTTCAACCTTGTGCGGAGTTAGTGTTGACTCGTCAGTTGACCTTGGGTGAGTTTACCGGGAGTACACATCCCAACTAATATCTTTTGTGTGTGTTATCAAATACTTTTCATGCATAATATTATGTGCAATGTGTTATATGATTACTACTTGTGCATTGCATGAAAATGTGTTTCTAAAGATGTTTTCAAATGAAGATTATGATGATGTTTTGAAAGATGTTTTGAGCATTCTATTTGTGCATCACATTGCATATAGGATGGGATTGACCGAGTGAACCTTATGACGAAGATGAAATGATTGTCCCGGATTTAGGGAAATCATGATTGTCCCGGATTTAGGGAAATCACGGGTTAATACCCAAACGAGTTGTTGTCCCGGATTTAGGGAAATCGTTCCCGACAATAGGGAACCGCATGAGGGACTTGCTAACCCTCATGGGGCTAGTGTGATGGCCACTAGTCCTAGTTTTGCCTATACGGGGATCGAGTGGCATGCTTCGTGCGTGTCATTCGTGAACTTAGGTAGGTGCCATTGAGGTGAGTTGGACTTTATGAGATGGACGTGGGTTTGGGATAGTTGCATCATGCATTACATTTGCATATCATAACTATCTATTTTAAGTAAATCCTTATGATGTTTTAAGTAACTTTTGAAGTGTGTTTAAAATCTATTTTTGGGGGTTGTTCCGAGTGTGGTAGTTCACTACCCACTCAAAATGGGTCAACCTCGGGTAAACTCACTAGGCATTTCAATTGCCTAACTTATTTTGATGTGTACTCAGGTTGAGAGGTTTAGACGACTTTAGAAGAGTTGGATGTTTAGAAGGCCACGGTTTGTGTGGTATCATTTAAGCTGTGTAATGGTATTTGAATTGTTACAACCTCGCTACTTTATAAACTAAAATGCTTTATCTAAAATGGGACCAAACGATGTTTTCCGCAACTTAAACCTAAATTTATTTCTCATTAAACCCCATGTGTTTTAAAAATGATTTTGAAAGGAGATGACTTATTTGAAGATGTTGAAATTGAAGTTTTCACTATAGGGTGATTTTTGGAACAATAATGTTAAACTTGTGTTAAAATGATGTTTTATGAAAAGCCTTAAGCGAGGGTGTTTCATCTTACATGTAATAATAGTAAAGTACATGAAATGCCTTAACAGTAGACAGATATAACAAAAACCGGTAAACTAAGTTGCCTGAAATCCATGAATATTTCCATCTTCCGAAAGGGTTATTGATTTCTTGAGAATAAATGTAGTTTTGAAGGTCAACACAAGGTTGGTGAGAGTTACATGTTTTCTGCTAAACACAACATTGATACTTTTAAAAACAATTAAAAGTATTTTCTTTGTAAGTAAAATCATACTTATAAATGAGTTTGTAAAAAACCATTGAAAAATCATAAGTAATACCATACTTATAAATGAGTTTGTAAAGAACCTTTGAAAAACCATAATTAATACCATACTTATAAATAATGTGTGAGTTTTTGAGAAACCATCAATGTTTATAGTGAGTCCTATAACCGAGCTATGCGACTAGAATGTCCCCCTACAATGCTTCATGGACGTCGTAGTAATGAAAAAGATAAGTATCACCTACTTCGATTTGCCGTCGGGGTTGTAGCTAGCAACCATAGGTGGGGGTGTCAACCCGTATAGATCTATACATATGTATCTCACTCCGATGATTAACAATTATAGTAGTGTGGGTTCTAAGTATTTTTACTTAGGTCATGAATAGTGTCTCACTATAAAAGCCATTGATAAATCAAAGATAGATAATTCTCAACCCAAACTTATACATGGATAAATCACTAGGCACAATAAAAGTTTTGCTACAAAAGCAGAGTATTATTGTCAAGTATTTACGTAAAAATGTACGATACTCGTTTAAATAGTTGGTAAATCTTGTAAGTGTTGTAATACTGCAAAGGTGGTAACTTTTTATAATATTTTCACATGAAATCATCAGTTTATGCTTCACATAAAATGATAAGTTTTTGGTAGTAAAGTGATGTATCATCTCATCTAGTTGTATTACTTAAAAAAAACTATAACATATCAACGTCAAGTTTATAACTAGGTTTTAGCAAAATACGTGTTATTAACGAATAACATTTATAAAACTAAATATGAAATCGGCAAGTGTTTATCATCAATAAACTAATATATTGCACATGTATTCTCCCCCGAAATATATAAAACCATAGAAAAAGGGGCCGTAACACTCACTTTTGAAGCGTGAATTCGGTTTAGAATCGAGAATAATCGCGTTTGAGAAGCACCGCGAAATAACACCAACGAGCTTCGACTAGGGTTTAGACTTGAACTAACACCACAAAACAATAAGGTCTTAAGCGGCAAAATTGTGGCCGACGGTGGGATGGTGGCCGACGGTGGTGGTGTGGTGGTTGGCAGCGGTCAGGGGGTGTTTTTGGGGCCGGTTGGAAGGGCAAAGAGAGGGAGGAAAAAGCAAATTGCTTGGTGAATTGGTGAAAAAAATGGGTGGTGGAACCTCCTATTTATACTCTCACGGGGGAAATAGAAGTATGGCTCTTTGATTTGTTTATAATATAAGTTGGAAGCTTTTTTTATGATGTCATAATAGTGATGTCATAATAGTCTTCCAATTTTCCTAAATTCGTATGTCAAGATCCCGACGTCTAATATTTTTTTCGAGAGTGGAGAATTGTCGAGCCGAGTGAACCGATTCCAGAAACCCAAACGGATTAGTTTTTCGAGTTGTAGAACTTCGAGAAATTGCGTTTAAATATTTGCGTTCGTTTATCCGGAACGTCCAAATTTTCAACTTTTATAAATATTTTTACTAAAAATATTTCAAGTATGGAATCAAATAATAGACCATAGTATGAGTCCAAAAACGTTGTCGGATTTTCCATCTGAGGTGTGCAAGTGCCTCAACAGATCGAAACAGTTTATGTAGTTAAAGAAAATTAGTGTTATACTGGCTTCTTTCTTATAACAACCATATCTTTTGCATACGAGCTCCATTTTGAACATTTTTATACTTTTAGAATCAGGGAAACATGTACTACGAGGTTAGAGTGTTTGTTTATGTTTACGAGCGCTTAATACTTATTTTTAGTTTTTCATACGTATTAATTAGGGTTTCAGTTTGTGCTTGAGATTTTTCACCATAGGAAGTAAGATTTCATCTCGTATATTATTTTAATTGTAATGAAACTATATATATATTTTCCAAAATATGCATTAAAGCTCAATAAGAGAGGTTACAAAAATGTTCGCGGTGAATTGACTGTTTATAGTTCTAGATCTAAATTTCTGGGATGTCACAGTACTGCTAGTCAATATATCATTGAATATCGGCGATTCATTAAGAACGTTTCTATCGTTGTCTGACCCAGCAACACCAAATAACACATGTTAAATGCATAGATCATTTTATGCCACCGCTTCCAATATTATTTTTGGTACTCCATGATCACCTTGTTTGAATTGACATCGCCATGCATTTGTGCAATCCTCTCAATCTCAATGTACACAATCTAGGCTTCCGAACAAAACTGGAAAACTATAGGCTATATGATGTGCCTCCTACAATTGTTCAACACCAATTATCGTAGGTTTGCACAAATATATGGTGTAGTGAAGCGCAATAACATATTCAACAAACAAATACGTACATCCACGTGTTGTTCTCTCTCACATCTTCAAATATCCATTCACTTTGTCCACAGTGATGCCCAAAGCTAAAAACTGAAATGCATCTGTTAACTTCTGATACGTAGTAAAACCCCTTTTGCCTCTAGTATCACATGTCAATTGAAAAAATTCGTAATTCTTTAACAAATCGTTAGTTGGATGTAGGAAATCCGATTTACTCAATCATAACCGTCTCTTGAAAGCCTTCTCGTCATACAAGCAATCATCTACAAAGTAATCACGTACCACACAATGGTGTACATCCTCTCGATCTGTATTTATAAATGTTCTTCTCCTTCAGACGACAGCTAAATTTTGTCTTCGTTGATGAAAATAATGAGATACCACAGTCACTTGGGCATGATCCACACCGTTAGGGGCGGTATTCTACACCACGACAACATGTTACGTCATTCCCACGATGGTCGTATCGGTTCACAATCTTAAGACGTCACTCAAGCTAAATCACCACAATTGCATCCATTTTTCTTTTTCTTTAGTCAAATGGACTGTGAAAGCTCGCAAGAAGCCCTAGATAGGGATAGTCTATTAGGCTAGGGGGAGTGGCTTCGCCAAACTCCTCACCATCCCCCTCGCCAACCATGCTAAACCACACCGCCTCCCCTCGCTGACCATCTCGCTGAAGACATCCTCGCCAAGGAATCGACGAGCTCGCCATCAACAAGCTATAGCAACATGACTTATACCTTTTAGCATAAGAGTTGTACATTTTAGCATGGTTAGCACATGCTGACTACTCCCACCAAATTTGGTTAGCATGTGCTAAGCTGATGTGGCAAGTTTAGCATGTTCAGCACATGCTAACCACTCTTTCCAGCCTTAAGCTTTTGAATTAGGAAATTAAATGTAGATTGCTGTTTTTTATTTTTAAATAATTATTACTACACCTCTCGTTCTTTTTACTATATCCACCAATGATTGCAGTATTCTAACGCAAACACTTTAATAGCCCAAAAGATTCATTTGTTGCACTTTGGTCCCTTATTCGGAGTTTGGCTGCACCGTTTGTCCCACCGTTTGTCCCACACTTGATACACCTCATTTTTCTTAAAAAGAACTCCAATAGTTGTAGAAGATGCAAATTTCCATTAAGACTTTGATAAGCTTATCCAAAGGAGAAGATTATGGACCAAGAATGTAACAATTGTAAATTGTGGACTAAAGGTGTTAGTTTATCAAACAACAGTAACCATGTAATTTACTCTTTCTTAAATGCTGTAGTCTTCTCGATTATTCCTTGCAAATTTCCATGTCTCTTTCAAAGAAAAAAGAAAGAGTAACCATGTAATTTACTATTTTTAAAGCTTAATTCGCCCCATCAGAAAATAGATCGTCAGCCGTTCAAAAAAATATAAAGAAAAGATGGTCAAGTGTCACAAACGTTAGAAATTATACTTTATGACATTAACCTCAACTCTATCTATAGCTGATAGCTGATAGCTCAGCTATAGAAAGATTCCAATCCAATTTGAAAGCTCAAATATAATAAGCTCAAACCAAAACCTTAAATAGCTAAAAGATATCTATATAAAGTATAAACCGTGTTTTATAAAACGACTTGGATTCATGGTCGATCAAATGCATAATACTCCAAGTATTCCATAAAAATGAGTTGTCGTATTATATGTCCGAGCTTGTTTTTCGTGCTTGATCACAAACCCCATTAAGTCCACAAATCAATGTTCGTGTATGTATCGATCTTGACAAAAGAAAGTTCACACATAATCGAACAATCTTGGTCAGATGATCGACAAATCAACGAATTTCAGATTTATTTTTGATATAGCTGGTCCTCAGGGAGCATCCATTCCTTGCAGGAATCTCAGGACGCCGCTTTACCAGCAAGATCAAATTTGGGGATCGTTTTCAACAAATCATCATAAAATTTTCCAGAAGAAATGAATATGAAAAAAAAAATGTCTGAATCAATCTAGGCGAAAGAACTTATCTATCGAAGTTCCCTACCCTTAAACCGATTCAACAGATTCGAAATCTCCTGTTCTACGCCCCTGTCTGAACCGAATGAAGCTTGTATTGTTCTCCCAAAAAATCCGGTTATTCTGAGGCAATTTCAGCAAGCACACAAATTAACAGACACTATAAACACATAGCATCAGGAAGAATTCCCGAAAATTGAGAGATGATTAACGATGGAGATGAATTATTATATTCAAGAGCAAAAGCAAGTTCCGTTTGATAGTGTGAACTAGAAATCTTTAACCTCACAATAATCGCTTTGGGAATCGTTTCATTGGCGATGAGATTTAAAAAGCGAGCAAAGGTTTCGAGTATGTTCTGTGAAATAACGCGTAGGGCCCACTTAGGGCCGCTCTAGCCGTATAGGCCCATAACGGATGAGTCACGAGATTGAAATGAGGCATGCTTTCAGCCGAATTTGGTTTGTATTTATTTTTATATGATTTTAATTTCTATTTTGCTTTATATTATTGTTGGATGAAATTTTCTCTAAATTCGTATTTTTTTAAAAGGCATGTAACTTCGAGGTAACAAAACAACTTTTGAAGTAGAAACGGTCAAAATAAAGTCTGGGTCCTCGAAATATTGTTTCTAAGTTTCTGGAAATTTATTATTTTCTTGAATAAATATCAAAAACCATATAGAGTTGGTAAATGGGTAAGTAAGGATTGTTCGAATCATTTTAATAAAATATTAGTTAAATGATTGAAATGGGAATAACAGACGTGGGATAGGTGTGACCTGTATAGATAAGCAAGTTTTTAAGTTACGACTTACGAGTCCAAGGGGGAGAACTTGCCATTTTGCCGGTTATTTTAAAATTTAATGCCGTAAACTGAACGTTTTAAGTGTTATATTTATAAAAATCAGGAAAGTTTTTAGTTTTTTTGTTGTTGTTTCACTGTAATTTATTCAACTTTGTCGTATAAATTTTTTAATATTTTGGTTCAAAAAAAATGTTAGCAAAAAAATAAAACACTATCTTTATAACAGCTTTAATTGTGGTTTTGGTTCATTTTTGAAGTAAATTTACTATTTTACTTTTTAAATATATTTTTAAGGTTTGCTTTTATTTGATTTTATATCTAGAGAAAATTCTACAATTTGTCACTTGGTTTGCAAAAATTATAACGTTGTATCGAAATGTTACACCACTGGTCTGTTAGAATTTGGGGATTGAAATGGCTTGTATCCTTTCAAAATCGTGTTTGAAACACTTTCAAATCAAATTATTTCGATGGTACTATCGAATCTTTGATTGGATAAGATTCAAAAGTTTTCTACAACAGAGAAATGTGAAGAAGATATGATTTTCATACCATAAAAAATGACCAAAAAACGGCTCTAAAACCTGTCAAATACTATCATTGGGAGCGTTACACTGGTCGTGTGATGTTTCTGATTCAAATTGCTTTGTCCCGCATGTTGGTGATTTTAGAGTCATCAAGTCATTTTATGTAACTGGAATAACATGTGAGCTAAGGGGCCATTTAGTTTGTACACTAATATATGTTCGGGTATGGCGGAATGCACGCATGTATAAGATCGAATGAATAGCCAGTTCAACGACAAGTTGTGGTCCGGGGGCAGCGCCCCCGGGTTCGGGGTTTCCATAGGGGCAGCGCCCCTTTGATGAGGTCTAGGGACAGAGCTCATAGCTGGGGCCCTACTGCCAGGTCAGCAGGCGGGGTCGAGGGGCAGCGCCCCAAAAGGTCTTCGGAATTTCCAAGTGGGTACATAGTGGAAAAATCGAATTTCTTGATGGTGATTATGGTAAAACTGACTAATCTCGTCAATTTTGGAAACCATCGATTCCTTCATTAATTCGTGACTTGTTCCCAAAGAAACCGACGATGGCAACCCTAAAGCCCATGACAGCTAACCCTAGATGAAACCCTCTGACTCGTTTATTATATAAACAGCTCTCCTCTTTGAGGAGAGATATACCTTTTAGCTCTCGTTTCATAACACGATCTCAAATCTCCATAGCAATTTGACTTACGTTTCTGTGCCTAGATTCGTGAGTGTCCCCTTGGGATTATCCAAGGCTGAATTTCTTGTTGTAATTCCCGGTTTCTCATATATGAATTACACCTTGATTTTCTCAAATTAATACAACATTAAAAGGGTGTAACTCAAGTTAAGAAACAAGTAATACAAAGTTGTTACCAAAAGCATAGTTTAAGTCCTAAAATATTTACATCAACCATTTACAACCGTCATACAAAAACCGGGTTAATTACACATTTCAAACAACAATTAAGTCCAAGTCCAACTATCCGTCCATATTACGTTTCCCACGGTCACCAATACTAGAACCTAAACAAAAACAACATTAACAAACAATTTATGAGCTATGAGAGCTCAGTGAGTAATTAAGAATTAACCGGATTATATCATCCAATATCTCGTTTAAATAAATCTCAATGGACTATCTCAGTCTTTACTGTGTCACACACACTATAACTCTTTATTTCGAACACTTAAAATTGGTTATAATCAACCAAATCAAAACATAGCTTACTTCTTATCTGCAATCAACATCTCAAAAGGCATAAATCATCTAATACGTAACTACTCACCTGATGCCGGGTCACTCTGTGGAATTCCAGAACCGCATGTATCGTGCTCCTGTCTAGCCTTAGCTGTATCATAATAGCTCGGGTCAAAACTCAATATTTAACAATCTCAACATCAACACATCTCAAAAGTATAGAAAACTTGTTAAAAGAACTAAGTTACACCTATAATTTCTGCAACCGTTACTCAAACGACCACAAATACACAATAACTATTACACCCGAGACAAAAGCTCAAGATTAGAACTCATTTCTACGTACAATTCAAAGGAATTTATCCAACTCATGCTTAGTTGTCGGTGGTTCATCAATACCACTTGAAACCATTTCAAATCAAGAAATTCAACCATCCAATTGAAGTTAAAATCGAAGGGAATTACCTTTCAACCGTAAGGAATCAAATCCTAGCTTCAATTCTTGGATTATAAGCTTCAATTTCGAGTTTAGAGACTTAAAATCAAGTTTCTAGGGTTTAGAGAGGGTTTTGGACGAAGTGGGTTTTCCCAAAAATGAAAGAAAATCAACTTTAAAAAGTGGGCCTGCTGCGACACACGGTCCCGTGTGGATCCACCGCTTCTACTGATTGCTACTGCAGGATTCTACACGACCCCATGTAAGTCTGGAAGGCTTACTGGTTGATTCTACACGAGCCCGTGTAGAATCACACGACCCCGTGTATCCCTGTTTAGAACGTTTCAAGCTCAAACTCCTCGCAAATGAGTTTCTAACCACCCTAACTCATATAACAACCTATTTAACCATAATTACACTTAGATTAACAAAATCTCATTACTAATTAGTATTTCGGTATTACACTTGTAACCCGGGCATAGGGTAGAAATATCAGTTCGGAAAGTGTTCACACGATCCAAGGGGTATCCAGATCTCTACTCAAACCCTACTCAATTTCTAACACCGTACACGGGTCGTGTACTTTCTCGGAAATGTTTCTGTCACAAATTGTCTTGACATTCACACGGGCCGTGTGATGTCAAAATACAATTTGTTTTCATTTAACTTTGTACTCACACGGGTCGTGTAATCCTACACGGGGCGTGCGACCACAAAGTTTAGAAAACAGACCATTTTTGGAAAAAAAATTCTGATGTGTTTTTGATATAGCAACAATTTTCCCAGCCAGGGCTTCTGCCTTTTGGACCTCGCCAGGGGTGCCACCCTTGGACCCCGCTTCCAGAGGCGCTGCCCCCAGACCCCCGTTAGTTTAATGGAAATGACAATGTACTTTGAATCTTGACCAAACTCAACACAAGTGTGCACTCCGCACCTACCTTACTTGTTTGATGTTTGTCAAGACCCAATTTGGTCAATAAATTAATCCATTACACTTAAATACACATTGGTAATATACAATTACCAACATGGTCCTTGTTGTTTCAACATCTTTCATTATCGGTCATTTTGACTAACTTTTTAAGCAAATAGGGGTTGAATACTTGTGAAATAACCAACTTTACACCCCTTTAATTATTTTTTTATTTTTCATTTAAGGAGTGTGCTAAAAAAAACTTATCATAATGTGACATATGTGTGAGAGGGTTAACACACACACTCTCTCTCTCACTGTAAGACCCTGTTCATTTGAGATGCTTATTAAGGTAAGAAGAGTTATTACCTTATAGTTGATATGATTCTAGCCATGCATTGCTTAGAATAAGGGTGTGGCAATCTTTAGTGATTGCCTTTGAGTTTTGAGTTGTTGATGAGTAAGAAGAGGTTAAAACCTCTCTTATGTACTAATCTTGGTGTGATTAAGATTAGTTAAGTTGATGTATGAATTTGGGTGATTAGAAACCTATTTGAAAGAAGTTTGAGCCTTAAAAATGCCAAAAAAAGAGGCTACACGGGTCGTGTAAAGAGGCTTTAGAAACTGTTTTTAGCCTCTGCTAGACCCACACCGGTCGTGTCCAAGTACACGGGTCGTGTACAAGTTTTAGTAAGCAAGTAGTGTATCACACGGGGCGTGCAAAACAAACACGATATGATTTTTAAAAGTTATCGACGCTAACTTTAAAGGTTAGCGCCGCTAACCTGCGCTAAGTGGTGTATATCTTGCTGCAAACCTTCATTTCGAGGAAAGAAAACCCAAAATCGATTTTCAGAGCTTTAAAGGCGAAATTAGGTCAATTTGAGCCGAGGGTTTGCGTAGGAAAGCTTGAAGAAGTCGAATCTAACCCTGTAAACGCGCTTATGGTTCCTAATTCATCGAGGTGAGTAATTTCTTGGTTTTGGGGGTTTTGAAACCCTAGTTTTAAATCTTAAGATTTAGCTATATGTTGTTATATATGTTGTTAGTAGATTGTTAGTGGATGCCTTTTGAGTTATTGGTGTGATTATTGTCGAGTTTGTACGGTTGAATGAGTAGAACCGCGGATTTAGGGGTTTCGGTAAATATAGAGTTGATATTTACCGTTTATGCTCCTTTTTCCTTCTTTCAAATTCTACATCTTTGAGATAGATGTTGTTGAGATGATTTTGGATGTTTGAGAATTGATTTAGACTGTGGCGATACAACTAAGTTTAGTGAATAGGAGAACGGTACGCAAAATTTGGAGATTTCATATACTAAGCTAATATCAGGTGAGTACTTTTTAGTACTTGAGTAGAATTATACTTGCTTTTTGCAGAGTATATATGTTTGTATATGTATATCTATGTGTTGTGTTGTTATTATAAAGATTGAGTAGTAGAGTAATATTGTTACTTATGGATAATAAACGATGAATTGGATATGAACACTGAGTAATAGAGATGAGTAAATATTAGCGTGACTAAGGTAAAGTGTTCTTGTGTTGATTGTTATAATCATGAGGGTTGTTATAATTGAGTATATTTGATTGTGGGATGAGTATACGTGAGTGTGTGATTGAGTTTATAATAGTATCGGTTGTGATACTTATTATTGAGTTGATGATGCTAATAATTAGCTGGTGTTGTAAAGTTAATATGTTACAGGTTTCAGAGTTAAGAGAAGATGGATATTTGTTAATGAGATTAGCAAAGGAGAATGATGAGAATGTTTATTGAGAGAGTCGTGGAGTGTGATTGAGATTACTCACTAAACTTTTTATAAGCTTACACTTGAGTGTTATGTTGTTTTGTAGGTATCTGTAGCTTTAATAGGGGAAGGCATGTGATAAAGAATGATGAACAAGTTTAGAGCTTGTCATTTATATGTGTTAGATTTATTTGTAATGCCTGGTCAAATTGTAAGGACCTTTTGTGTAATTATTTATGTTGATAACATCTTGTTTATGTGTTTGAGTACAAGTCTACCCATTTTGATGTATATTTATTTGAAAATTTTTTGGGTGTACTTCGTATTAGAAACCGGGCGTTACACACACAGAGAGGAAGGTTTATTTAAGATTACCCTTCATTTGATTATATTTCTTTTAGGGTAATCTTAAATAAATCCCGTCTTGATGTGACATATGTGTGTATGTGTGTCTGTGTGTGTTTGACTTTACACACACATGTGTGTCAGGCATGTCTCATCAGATGGGTTTTTTTAAGCACCACCATTCTTTTATCATTTTTCATTGTTCAAAGATATTAACATCTACACCACCCCAACCCCACTCCCCTATTACCAGACGCCCCTCCCTCTCCCCTCTCTCTCACTCCTCATTTATTCTCCCTATGTTCGTCTTATTCAACGATGGCATGCAACTCTACGACCATTTAAACGACCTGTATATTTTTTAAGCAAAAGAACGAAAACGAGAAAATACAACTCTATGATAAAAAAAACATACAACAAAACCAACTCAAATGAGCACCAAAACTTGAAAATATTGATTAGATTTCTGGAATAAGTGATTAGCATCACCAGATGTTAGAAACTATCAACATCTGGGGACTACAAAACTGATAACAGCATATGATTCATGCCATGAAAAAAAGGAACAAATAAAGAAGTGATTATCATCACCTTCAACTCCAAATTGAAATCTAATATAATTGATCTCTAAAGTACACTAACTTGAATCGGAAACAAATAATGAACCAATAATTATTAAGAAAAATCATATACATTGTATTTCAATTAATGATTGTGAAAACCCTAATTCTGAAAAGCCCAAAGCATTACCATTCAAAACAACAGGATTAACTAACTACGTAACATAACTACGTAACATAACCATAGATGAGGACTAAATGTGAATAGAAGTGTTAAAAAGGAATGCATGTTTTGTAAAAGAAATGACTAAGGTGATGTTTGGGCCTCAGAGGCGATGATTGTAAGAGGCGAAGGGTATCTGAGGCGTTATGGCCTGTAATCATCATATTGATATGTGAATTATTTATGGTTAAGAATTATCATACTAAAAATCATCAGACTGATATGTGAAGGATTCTGGATTGATACATAGATGAGCCATTATGGCTTGAGATCTTACTGCTACCACCTTCATTATTCATTTGCCTTCTTCTCCTTCCCTTTTGCTCCTATTGTCTACAAGGATGAAAGTCTAATTTATCTAAACATTTTTGGGTTGAAACCGTCAATATGACTTGCTATCTGGATCTGAGGGCAATAAAGTGTATATTTATAGGATATACAATGGAAGACGCTCTTTAAGAAGGAAAAAAAGTGTTGAAAACGACTTCTATGTTGTCGAAGACATCGCTTTAGTGATTTATATATGTTTTTATTTGTACTTATATGGATTTTGTTTGATTGTAAGATTTATTGCACTTTTGTCTTATAATTTTTTTATATGTGTTTAATCTATCACACGTTATAAACATATAGGCATTATTTTATTATCTCACCATGTACATGAAAAACCAATGAACCGACCCTGATGGTAAGCATCAATGAAGGTTTTGTGATCCGTTCACAATCTACAGATTTTGTGATACATGTTTCAAATCGAGATAAATGTGTTTGTGATATTGATTTCGTGAAATCAGTTTGGTCTCACTATGTTGTGATTGTATGGCTAAGAGATACATGGACTATACGAAGACGGAGGTCACAAATAAAAGGCCCATTCCGATCTCAGTTATAACATCTATTTGGATTCCATTCTCACTCTCTACGTGAAATCCATTATCATTTATAGTGTTGATGGGGTGTAACTAGAAGAACAAAAACTTATCACTATTGACGTAGACTTCTTGAATTCGTTTATGTGTTTATTAAAATTATTTTTTCTTGGAAGGGGATGTTTGTATAAAGTTGGATTTTTCGTACAATAAATTGAGTTTTAATGGAGATAATAGTGGTGTGCAATGTTTTGTGTTCTTTTTTCAAAAATGTGACGATGATGGTGCTGGTCATCGAAGGAAAGGGTGACGATAGTGATGGTCACCATTTCCTGAAATTTTGATAAAAAATACAAGATAGATGGTGTGGTGTGTTGGGATCCTAATTTAATAATAATATAAATATTGAAATAAAATGATAAAAATATAAAAAAATTATAAGATAGGTAATTAGTCATGTCACCTTGGACATAGAAAAAACAACAACAAAACACTAGGAAAATAATTGTCTTTTAAGAAAAATTTCCTTTTATATCAAAACCCAAAAAGATAGATACCATAGAGACTTTTTTTGCATTCTACTTGCATATTGTATGTTTGAATGAATATGTAGGGGTGTTCGTTTGAATGAATATGTTAATCTAATTTAATCAACTGAATTTATGGTTTTTACTATACGGATTCGAATATGTCAAACTTAAAAATCTGTTTTGAATCAATCAAATTACTATTCGGTTGGACCGGTTGTAAAAATCGAGTCATTCCTAAAAAAATATAGAACCTTAATGTTTATAAACTTGAGTTATCAAGATTAAACTCCACAAAATCAATTTAACCAACTCTAATGAAAGAAATAAAATCAAATGGCTTAGTGAACTAAAATTTGCAAATTTTTTTGAGAAAATAGCACATTAATTTAATATTATACATAAAAAAGCGCTACGGTAGTAGGGGCGAGCATGACGTGGTTTGGTGCGGTTTTTGGCAATAACTGCACTGCAACCGCCAACCGGCAAATATGATTTTTTTCTACCAAATAACCAAACAATGCGGTGCAATTTTACGGTCTTTTTTGCGGTTCGATTTCTTGTGGTTTTTAACCGCAATTAAAATTTTAGATTACGCATAACTTTTCTGGACATTTCAGATTTTTTTTTTTTGTGGTTTTAAAAGAAGTGGTAAAGATTATCAAACCATTAAAGTAAGTAATTAACAAATACCATCTTAAATATCAAATTACCTAAACACCACAGAGAGACGAGAGTGAGAACTGAAGCGTGAAGTCGTGAACGACCTACTGAAAAAGGATTTTTTTGGAACCCTACTTGTAATCATATATTCGTATGCATGCTTCATAATTTTTATTAACTTTTAATATAACAATAATTAGATAATAGTTATCTATATATAATTAATTAGTATTTTAATATAAAATACGCGGTGCGGTTCGGTTTGTATTGCGGATTGCGGTTCCGTTCCAACAAGCGATGCGGTTCGGTTTTTTGCGGTTGTTATAAAATTAAAACCCGCACTGTACCGAATTTTTTTGGTTTTTGCAAAATAGAAACCGCATGTTCCGTTTTTGTGTCGGTTTCGGTTAATGCGGGTTTTTTCGGTTTTGTTTGTTGCCGTTCAGTTTAGTAGAGTTTAACGAAGCAAGAGTTGTGTGCGAATATTGTGTTTAACGACTCAAAATTTGTTATATAGAGTTATTTTGGGACTATTCTCGTTTTAACTTTTAATAGCTAAAATCAATCCGAAATACAAAATATTTATTTGGTCTTGTTCCAAACCAATTTAAAAATCGAAATATCAAAACCACATGCTTCTACCCATAATGTAAAATTGAACAAATTCATTTTTATTGAAATAGGGGACAACCATAGTATGCAAGAGGTTTATAAAAAACATGTACTATGCATTTCCAAAATAAACGAAATATTATTTGGGGTTGTTTTAAAACTTATGCTGCAGTTATCATTTTAGGTTTATTTTGTTGTGTTAATTCTGCTATACTTGCATCAATAACATCAAAAATAATAAATAACAAAACAAGATCAACAACGTTGTTTTGTGTCCTTATTAAATAAACATTTTCCTAAAGTCAATTAAAATTTTGGTCAACATGCTTGTATGTTGTAACGTAAAATGGATGAATCGAAAACAAAAATCAATAAAATATAAGCTAACAATTATTAAAGCCTTTCACAGCGTCACATAGACATCCTTCATTTTTTGATATTTCATGTTTTGATTAGGAAATATGATTTCTCCAACATATAATTTTTTATCAAATTAATAATTTCTTTATTTTTAAATAAGCCATATTAATATAAATTTAATTAAAAAACTTAATATTTCATTATTTAAAAATATAAAATGACATAAACCAAAGATACTCGAATACAATATTCCTGAGCAACATTAAATGTTACATCGGATGCCGCCATCGTTTTAGTTTGTCACTCCTTTTAGCCAGGCCCGGCCCTGAGATTTTGGAGGCCTGGTGCGAAAATAAAAAAGAGGCCCCGTAAATCTTTTTGTAAAGTATTATTAAGTAAACTTTTTACCGCTAAATTCAAAACTCAATGTTGATAACAAACAACTTGCAAATTCACTACCTCAACATCATATACGAGTCTTCACCCATTAATAATAACCTGAAACTCTTATAAGAAACATTATAAAAGAAGATAACCAGGTAGTACATTACTAATTTCTAAACATCAACATTCCAGTATTTATTAGAAGCAAATTTATTTATTACAATTTCGTAATCAATATTCTCAAGACACTCATTCTCAATTGAAATCAAATCCAAAACATTTAATTTGTCCTGAGACATGGTAAATCGCAAATAAAATTTTAAAAGTTTTAGTTTTGAAAAGATTCCATTGTTATTTTAATATTTTTAATGATTAGAGACAGTGATAAACACAAGACATACCGTAACAAACGGAAAAACCAATAACCTTTTTTTTATTACTTTTTGTACATCATTATGAATTCACAAATAAATCATTCAAATATACATGAGCCTTTATCCTTAGAGAGAAAGTATGGTACTACGGTCACAAGATTGAAAGAAATTGAAGATACTAACCTACAACAAGTCAATGAGAGGCTGACGAAGTGTAAGATATCAAACAATAAAAACAATAGTTTCTGATGAAGATATAAGCAACAGCTTCTGACGATTCATTGGTGTCGTAACTTCTCATAGTTAGGTTTCTTAGGTTTTATTTTTTAAATTTGTTTTCTTTAGTTTCTAGTGAATTTTATAGAAATTAAAAAACACTGCTGGAAATTGTTTTTAGAAATGGAATCTATATTTTTCTTGGATGTAAATTATATTCTTAAATTACTAATAAGTAGGTTTAGGATTTGTGATAAGTTTTTGATTTTTTTTTGCTGTTGTTTTCTTTACAAATAAAATGACTTTCAGATTGTACCCAAATGTTACATTGTTTATGAGTAATTGTCAAGGCTAATTATAATAACTCATAAAAACATATATTTTCTGAGAAGATCTATATCATAACTATATATCTTCATCTTAATTCTGAGGCCCCTTACGAAGTGAGGCCCCGTGCGACCGCACCACCAGCACACCCCCAGGGCCGCCACTGCTTTTAGCCTAAGGCTAAAGGGAGTGACGCCTCACAAAAGTGGGAGGTATGTTTGTCACGCAGGCATTCATCATTTGTTTCTATTTCATGTTTTAATTAGGGAGTGGTGCCTCCAACATGCAATACTTTTACCAAATTAATTTCTTTATTTTTAAATAAACCATATCAATGTAAATATAATTTAAAACTTAATATAAAATAGAAAACACATAAAACTAGGAAAAATAAAATTACTTAACTAGGATACATAGTCGTATAGAAAAATATTTAATTAGGATACCCGAATCCGATGTTTTGCTTCATTTCGAACCCAAAAACATCACACACACACACACTATATATATATATATATGTATATATATATATATATATATATATATATATATATGTGTGTGTGTGTGTGTGTGTGTGTGTGTGTGTGTGTGTGTGTGTGTGTGTGTGTGTGTGTGTGTACATAGGCATGTAATTGAGGCTTGCCTCCCAAAAACGTTTGTAACATGGGATGGTGTTTCTGGGCAACATTAGGTGTCATAGAGGATGCTCCCAGCGTGAATTTAGATATGAAAGTATCTTTAATAATAATACAAGTTTTTTATTATTTGAATAGCATTTTTAAAATTTTGTGTTAATGGAACTATTAATGGAATGAAATTCAACATTGCTATCCAAAAAGGCTAGCGAGACCAGACTGATCCATCCAGGACGAAGCAATCGAGGTCGAGTCTAGAGTGGTAGTCTTGGCTCGGTTTGCCATTTTGGACTTCGCGGTCTTGAGCTGGTGTTAGATTGCTCTAGGATTGATTTTGGTTTGTTATTAAGTTGGTTTGTGAAAAATCGATTTTGAGTCTCTCTTGTTTGTAAGCCGGTTCGGTCTTAAGTTAGCCTAGACCGGTATCGGACAGACCGGTCCTATTGATCATTAGATTTCTTTTCCAATAATTAGCTCTATAATTACTCCATGATTTCAAAGCACTTTTCCACACAAGTCTTATTTTTCTATTGTATTCTTTTATTCTTTTCGGTATTTACATTTTTAAAAGTTTTTACAATTTAATGTTCTTGGGATGTGTGGCGACTACATTGACCGTCGGACCAAACCGGGCTCTGAAAAGATCGCTCCGATATCGTCCAATATGGTCCGACCAAAATAAAAAATAAATCTCACAGTCTACGACTGCGACACCGACCTATTTTGTTTACCTCCTCTACAACTCTGGTCTCTAGCCTCTACTATGGCTAGAGGTGCACCAACCATATTTTATCTCGAAACTTGTTTGGATCCAAAACCGGTTCAGTTTGCGTCAAAGAAATCAAACCGGATTATCGGTAAATCGGACTAGTTTCAAACTGGTTCTAGCAACAAAAATTCTGATCTTATGTAAACCGGTTCAGATTGGATCAATATTGGTTTGGGTGAAATCGACTTCACAAACCTGTTTTTGCAATGTTGGGCTGTTTTTGGGCTAAATTTTATTTTGGAGCAATTTTCTAGTTTTATTTTTTTAATTTTTTCAAGGAAATACATAAAATATGAAACATCTTCAATCATAAAAACATAAACCATTGCCATTGTCGTTGTCGTTGTCGTTGCTGTTGCATAATTCTTCCTTATAAGAAAGCTCATGTATGGTAAGTGGCACCAATCTTATTGCTATTTATTTTTCATGCATTACTTGTTCAACCTTCTTCAATTCACCTTTAATTGGTGAAACATTTTTTATGCGTTCCACGCAGTCCTAAGTAGTCTTTCAAGCAAATACACTTCCACTGACAAAAGGGCGAGTTTTGTTTTTCTTGGTTATATAACCCTGTCACTAAAAAAAAGCTTATTTTGAAGCTACCGCAGCAGATCACGGGTCATAGCTGCTAGAATCAGAAATTTGGATTACTTATATTTACACCAAGCAAAAATATCAAAATTCTCAAAGTCTTCTATACTTATTTGTGACAAAAGAATCAGATGCAATGTACTTTCCAAGCTTGCTACTAGGGGTTTTAGACCGAGTTCGTTTGGTATTTTCATTTCTTAAAGTATTATAAACTCAAATTGTTTCGCTATTTTTATGAGAAGTGGAACTGAACGCCCTCAAATTTGGCATCTTGTTGTAAATGTTTGTATAACCATATTTTGTTAAATGTACTTGAAACAAACTTTTGAAACATTGTTAAATTTCGCTAATTCTTTTGATGTGAAATCATTGTCTTCTTCAAATAAACCAAAATCATAATAAATGTTTCAAAGTAAAGTCTCAACCCCGCAAACATTTAGAGTTAGGGTCAAAGCGTTGACGCAAATTATTACACGAGCCACATTTTTTCAATACTTTATGAACTTCGGTTTCATCGGTTTCACCTTTTGTTCAAACATATCGCCTCTCATTTCAAACTCGTTTATTTTCGAACGCATAAAAGACAAAATATCTGGGTTAAAACTAAACAACGTGTAGGATAATAAACTCCGGATAAAAAAGTAGTTGCTTTTTTAAAAACTCCAAGCATTTCGGTAACAAGGTTGATAGTATGTCAACTCGACTCCGGATAACGCATAACACGATTACGTTCCACAAGGTGGTCATGAAACATTTTAAATTATCTTTTTGACGTAAAACGCTTTCAAACATGTGATCAGTGTAATTCCATCGAGTAGATACGTCCCAATTTGGACCTAGCCAAAGGGCATTCGTTTCGGCACAAAACTTCATATATTTATGATATTTGAACGTTACTAGAACTAAAAATATATTGTATCATTTGCTAGACACTTTCTTTTATATCGACAATAAAATGTAGTCTGTCTTGCACAACCAAGTTAATGATATGTGCGACACATCAATTATGGAACAATCCGGTTTATTTTGAATATTAATTTTTCTACCGCGACGATGTTGTTCAATGCATCATAAAAAATATAGAAAAAATTTACCTACTGGTTTATAAATATTGATAACATAATCTAAACTTTGATATAAATTACCACCAATATGCAGATATCTTAATTATTCAAACGTAATCGTACATTTCATAATCCGCCAAGTATTAGGATTTATCGAATGAGCGTTAGCGCAAAGGTACAAATTCAGTAAACCGTGTGGAGCCGTCCAAACATCACAAATTAAATTTATATCGGTGTCTATATTTTGATATCCTAAAATCATTTCATTTTTTGCAACTTTCCACATTTCTATACAATTGTATCTAACGGCTGAACGACTTACATGAGTGTAATGCGATTGGAGAGTTTCTTGGATGAGTTTTGTCAATCGCAGATTGTCAAAGTAGTGAAACGACAAGCTTTCTTGAATCACGAACTTCACCATCCTATCCTGTACTCGAGCTGCTTCGTATTGCCACAATGTACCGTCATTTGACACCATTGTTTGATCAAATATCCAGGTTTCTTTTCTTCGATTTAATTGCATCAACTATAATATTACTTGACGAATCTCCAACACCAACGGAAGATTATGGTTGCCCACATTCAGAAACTATTACTTGAGAGCGTTTTTTGTGGTATCGCGGCGTCGTAATGCGCCCCGGTATGGTGACTCACGTCTTGCAAAAACATTTGCATTTCCGCTAGTCGGGTGTTTTCTTGCCATTGATTATCCAACGACGTGCGCAAACCTCTAAACTCGTCGCACATTTCTTCATATTGTTCCATCCGAGAACCCGCGGAAGAAGTGGATGAGGTCGCCTTCCCTTTTCTTTTTGCCCGGTCCCGACCCATCGGACGTGGAGGCGGTGATGGTTCCACTTCTTCAACTTCGTCAACGTCATCGTTAAGGTTGACGCCGATATGACCATCCGAAGAAACGTGATATGAGCCCGACTCCGATGGTTTGTTTCTGTTGGAGCTCGAACCACCACCAAATTCCAACTTAAAGACTTTTTCCCATTTTTTGCTATGACGAACAACATTCCAAGCGTGTGGAAATTTAAACGGCTTGACGTTGTCGTCTCGGTACATGTAGTTGGCTTTCTCCAAAATACTCGACTCGCTTTCTCCACTCCTCCATTGATTCACCAAATTAATGTAAATGGCGTTGAAAGCCATAACACATTTGTTCATGTTGTTCCACTTCGTGTTGCATTGATCTTTGTTGCGGTAAGAGTTCCCTTTCTTCATGCCTTTGCGGAAACGTCTCGTCACTCGAAACCAAAACCGATCACGTTGTTGATTTTTGCCCGTTTTTGGATCCTCGGACACATCGACCCATGCACGGGCTAACTCCGTCTCTTCTTGAACCGTCCACTTTGTACTTGCGGCCCGTCCTCTTCTTTGCGTAGGTTGGGGCTCCTCCTCCGGTTCGGTTGACGAATCCGAATTTTCCACAACATTCTCGTTTTGGGGCTCCTCGGGCTCGGGATCGGTTTGGATTGGTGCTTGCTCGGGTGGGCTTCGGGTTTGTTGGAAATTGAAGTTGGCCGATGACGATTGTGGAAACGGATTGAAGCTTTGTTGAAAAAGTTGTTGTGGTATTATCCCGTATTGCGGATAAAATGGTGAACCGCTCAACATCGGGTTTGGCGAATACATCGGACCCTCGAATTGTGGACGATACGGTGGCGGCGACGACGGATCGTACCCAAAAATGTTTGGGTTGTTTTGCGGATTGTTGGAGGGATTGTTGGAAGACATTTTTTAAAATTGTTTTGAGCTCAAGAGTAAGTTGTGTGTAAAAAACTGATCAAATGTGTGTATATATATAGAGTAAAGAGGGTGTTAAGTTAAAAAAAAAAAGTAAATTTTTTTTTTTTAAAAATCCGACCGTTTTCAACGGTCAAAGCCCCAACTTTCGAGATATTCCACAGAGAGAGAAACGGCAAAGGCTTGCCGCTCCACCCGTGCCGCTCAACCATGCCGCACTTGGGGGGCGGTGTTGCCGCCGGCAAAGATCATCCACGTCGGATGCCTTCGGCAAAAACGAACCCACTCCGTGCAGCCTAATAGTTCAAAAAGTGTCTCAAAACACATCTAAAACGATCATAAAACCGTCCCCCATGCAAAGAAAACTAGAAAAGACAAAAAAAACAACTATTTTTCAAACTGGATTCTCAAGAAGTAGTCTCAAACCGGTTGACGACAAAAAAACAACTCTTTTTCAAATCGGATTCTCAAGAACCAGTTTCAAACCGGACTCAATGTTGGAATGGCCAAACCGGTGGATTACGATCAAAACGGTGAAACCGGTTTTGGTGGACTAGATTCGGTTTAGGGACCGGTTTCGGATCCCGAATCCTTTTATTGGGCACGTCTAACTATGAAGCCTGATCTATAGTTTATGGGCTTTGTATTATGGACTGAGGAAAGCCCAAATAAACGAGCAAATATCTTATGGGTCATTTTTTTTTCAAGCCAAAGATGCGTCTGATCATCATCCACCGTTGATTCAAATCCAAGGGCCACCACACATCAGAACTTATCCCACGACAAAGTGCAAGATATATAAATTGCAAAAGAAGCCGAGGAAGGAGATGAAACCATTTCTTCTTCTTCAAAATCAAGTACCCAAAGGAGACGATTATCCCACAAGAATCATATAATTCCTCCTCTTCAAACACCCATTTTATCAAATATACGTGATTTTGCTTGTCTGTCTGAGATAAAGGAGTTGAATTGCTGCTTGGGGTATCGTATTCGTTTCTGTAAGTTTTTTGTTTCTAATCCCAACCCCAAATCAAAGGAGTTTCTACAAATCAGATCTTTTATAGTTTTCATCTTCTTCGATTTAGTCTGTTTTTTACTGAAATTCCTGTTGATTTTGCAGATATATTTTCGTCCGGAGCACAATTTCTCTGCATTTTCGAAGAACAATCGAGCAGATCTTTGTTTTTTCTTGATGAATCTGTAACCTAGAGCTCATCTTCCTGATAATTTTGGATTTTAGAAAAATTTACTTTTGATTAATGGAGAAAATAGATAAGAGAGGAGGATGTAAACAACAAGCAGAGAGTACAACAGATTTGTTTTTAAGATGGGGTAATAAAAAGAGACTTAGATGTGTGAGAGTGAGAGATCCGGACGATACAGCCGACCCATCCTTTGCTGTTTCCGGCCGCCGTAGGATTCGCCGGAAAATCAACTCTCATTTTGTTACCTTTAGTTCCGATAATGAAAATAAAGAACCTTCTCTCCAACCACCATCCACCCGTCTCACAAGGTAAAACAACTTGCAATCTATCTCCTACAACAAATCGAAAAACTACAACAGACACTAAAGTTTCTCAAAAGAATTTCAGAATATTCGTTACGGATTTGATGTCTACATCCTCTAAAATCTAGAACACCGAAAATTTTCAGAAAATCCACGAAGATCAGATGTTGATTTCTTACATCATCACGTTTAAAACAAAAATAATTCTCCTAAAACTGCTGAAACTTTGATATGGGTTTTGATTTAATGTCATAAACGGAACTTTATAAATGAAAATCCCCAAAATTTTCTGGAAATCTGATGTTACAATTGAAATAGAAAAAAATTTCTGTTGAAGCCTGGGTTTTCGGAAATTTTCTTCTGTGTCGTGTGTTAATTCGATTACGAACGTCTGATGCGTTGGGTTGCAGGAACTCTGAGGCAGCGACGACTCTGAGATCGGAAAGCAACCGGAAATCTCCATCGGATAAAGAGGATAAGTATACGACAAGAGGGTGTGCGGCGGCGGGGGTGGTTGAGAAATCGAAGATCTCATCCCTAGACGGCGGCGCCCGCGGCGGAGTGGTAGATGAAAGTAGCAGTAAAAGCAAACATGTATGGCCAAAACTGTATATAGCGTTAACAAGCAAGGAGAAAGAAGAAGATTTCATGGCGATGAAAGGTTGTAAGCTCCCTCATAGGCCTAAGAAGAGGGCCAAAATCATCCAGAGAACTTTACTTGTAAGTATTTTGTTTCTTCTTAAACATAAAACACATACTAATCTCACTTTATGTGTGTGTTTTACAAATATACGACCATTTTCTTCTACTAATTCTAAATAATCGCAAAGTACAACTTGTAATACAAGATGTACAAGTAATTATTGCATGGTTTTGTTGATTTTTAGTCCTTTATGGATTTATTTTATTTACCCCATATCTTTTCGAAATTCTAAATAACTAAAATGAATTTATTTTCTTTACCCCATATCTTTTTGAATTTCTGTCGTGTAAATGAGTTTATTTCTCGAGATTTTATTTTGATCAATAAATGAGGTTTATTTTAAAAAATTTTATTTGACCAGTTCTGTAATTTTTACGAATTTGACCGCAGGAAACTGTCAGATTCATAAAAAAGATAAATTACAACTTTTTATGCGAAGAGTAACAAACGATTTTTGCGTATTATATTACGTAAAATTTTAGTCATTTATGGAAAGAGATTTTACCTTGTAAACGGTTTATTTTTTATAAAACCGATCATATTTATACATGTTTTTACATCTTCCATTAATTAAATTTCCGTCAAAGCATAAAATGCAACTTTTGCTGCAAGTGGTACAAGTTGCTACTGCATGATTGAGTGAAGTTTTGGCTACTTGTGGAAAAAGATTCTTTCCTTGTAAATGGCATTACTTTCTTTAAACCAATCTTTGTTTGACTTTAATTTGACAATATTAATTGAATTTTTACTAATTTGTCCCTTGTATTATTGTACGGGTTGGATGGTGCAGTTGGTGAGTCCAGGGGCATGGTTGACCGATATGTGTCAAGAGAGATATGAGGTCAGAGAAAAGAAGAGCACGAAGAAGGTATATTTACGAATTACGAATATTATTCTTCAATGAATTTGTAAATTTTGGTAAATATGTTGTTTTTTTTAATACAAAGGTTATAAAAATACAAAAAAGGACCAAAAATGAAACGAATGACGAATTCTTTTTGATTTATTGATGTCTTATCGTGGTGTGTGAATTGAATGCAGAAACCGACAGGATTGAAGGCCATGGGAAGTATGGAGAGTGATTCGGAATGATATGATTTGTATATTGGTTATGTGGTTGTTTGGATGAATTTTTGTATATGTTTTATTTTATTTTCAATCTCAAATGAAATTTATGATGCTTTTTTTTATCTTAATTTTTATGTTGTCTCAAATCTCCACTACAAGCTGTGTTACTCGTTCTTGTGTTGTTGTTGACTTAATTTAACTTTGAATGATGTATTGTTTTATTTTTTTTTCATCTAAAGTTCCATCATTTTGTATGATAAGAATTTTAAAGGTTAAATTAGAAAAAAGTTATGGTCAATTTGGAATGGACTTGTAAGAAGAGTGCATTTCTTATGACGGTTTTTCTAAGTGAGAAAGCGTACATATAGAATCTTGAGTAAATTATAATTTTGGTCCTTGTGTTGTCATATTTTTTTTTTATTTTTGGTTAAGTTTTTTTTTTCATTTTCAATAAAGGTTTTTTTTTTTTATTTTTTTATTTATAGTTTTGGTTTCTATGGTTCTCAAAAAATTACATTAATGGTTATTGGTCCATGTAAAGAAACTAAATTAGTTTTTTTAATTTTTATTAATCTTTTAATTATTTAAGTAATTAAAAATAAAGGAAAATACACTTCCACCCCACCCTTATCCCACTGCTTGTCCGTTACACACACACATACACACACACACTCTCTCTATAATCTACTATTTATGTATGGGGTTTTCATGAATTCAAAATTTTCCTCGATAAAGTTATGGATTTTTAGGGTTTATAACTTGTAGATACGTCCATTATGAGTTTTGCATTTTGATTTGAAATAGGGTTCCAAGCCACCACTACCTTCCATTGATATTGGCGGCACATCCACCACGACAAAGCCATGTTCTTCACAAAAACCAAGTCGACCGTCTTCATCATTTCCGAGCTTGATCCCTTCATGTCAACGCAGCCCATCATCTTCATCGTTCCTCAGTCCATTAAGTAACCCATTTGCATTTCTTCGAAACACTATTCCATCGGCTCTCCCCCATTTCAGAGCTTCTAAGAGAAAATGAGGAAGAGTTTAAATCTGGATTTATCGATTGGGATGGTGGCGGGGGCGAGGTCTCCTCAGATATAGCTTCAAGAGTTTCAACATCCCACAATATCCAGTCATAGCTGTTGGGGTGGTGGCGACGACGATGGCCTGATCTGGAGCTTCTAAGACGTGTTGACCACAAGGACGAAAACTGTAATTTACTCTAGAATCTTTACAATTATTAAAATAGAAAGTTATATTGAATAATTAGAAAAAAATCAAACCAATTATTAAAAAATAGAAAGTTATATTAAATAATTAGAAAAAAAATCAATTCCGACATTTTATATAGTACAGTATTTTTAGGTTCTGTTTGACAGAAATAAACTAATTTATTGTAAATTTGTAATTGAACGTTTGGTAAACCTACTAAAATTATTTGCAAACTTATCTTTTTAATAAGCTATATTGAGGTAGCTTATCGAGAAACTAACTTATAAACTAAAGTAACTTTGTTAAACATAGCCTTAGACACTGATCATATCATGAATATTGGACATTAAATCGACAATCACATAAGTCCTCCAATCAAAGCTAACATTTTAGCTTGGAGTACTTCAAATCGTATTCCTAGAGACATTTTAGACATATCTGGTATGAGTTTGAATTCCCTTTTATGCATCTTTAATTGAGTTAGTTGTTGAAACAACAAATTATATTTTTTGCAAGTGTAACATGTTGAAAAATTATGGCCAAAGGTTATGCAAATTGTGGGAAGTCTTTGGGCTGTCTCTTCCGAATCTAGACACTATGTTTGGATGGCCAAATCAAGATTGCAAGATTTGCCTTGTTAGGCTTATTTGGATGCATCGTTATGACTAATTCTTTGACAAAATGAAGCAGATTAACTTTTTTATTCGGTTTTGTTATTGTCTTATTCATAACTTAAGTCTTGTAGAAACTTTTTAGGTTTGCTAAAATATCCTTATTTGATTGGGAAAATGACTTATAAGAGTAATTATGTTTCAAAACTGTTCAAAAAACACCATCCAAGTTTGGTCTGTTCAAAAAACACCATCCAAGTAAGATCTTTGTACAAAAAATACCATCCAAGTAAGACTTTTGTACAAAAAACACCAACGAACTACATGTTTTGTTCAAATTTTATCCGATGGTAACCGGCTCTTGCAGATTAATGTATGACTTGGCCTAATATTTAGTGACATGGCATAATAACAGATGAACAGTTTAACCTGCAAGAGCCGGTTACCATCGGGTAAAATTTAAACAAAACATGTAGTTCGTTGGTGTTTTTTGTACAAAGGCCTTACTTAGATGATGTTTTTTGTACAAAGGCTTTACTTGGATGGTGTTTTTTGAACATACCAAACTTGGATGGTGTTTTTTGAACATTTTTGAAACATAATTACCCTTATAAGTCATTTTCCCTATTTGATTTCCGGTATTATTTCTAAGGGCTAGTTCCTTGTTAGTGTCCCCTTTAAAAAATATTTCTGCGGTTGGAAAAAGAACTAGAAAAAATCATTGGTATTTATACAACTAGAAAAAGTTATTTGTTTTGTCCTAAACCCCAAAAGGTCGAATATTAACGATCCCAACCGAACAACACTAACATTAGACATAACATTTCGGATCCAAGTGAATTACGTCCTGGAGGCTCGTTTGTTTAAATTTATGAGACAATGTTGTTTTACGAGAATATGACGTTGTCTTAATATTAATATTTATAAAATCGTAATATATAATTTTAATGTATATTTCCCATCTAATTCATCTTGACAAACTTATAATGTTCAGATTGCATGTCTAAATTACAATTTAACGAAACAAAAACGTAAAAATTCATATGAAGTGTGTTTGTATGATTATAAAAGAAATTAAGTGGAACTTTTTTAAGTTGAACTTTACAAAGAAAAAGAAAAAGAAAAGAAATGCCACTTCCTTACATAAAACACAATAAAGAGATAGAGTCATGGTATAATACAACCACATATGACAATGGAGGTACTAGACCAATTATTGTAAGCGACGATATTATAAACACCAAATATTTTATAAACGAGTTCAATTTATATCTATAACACAGAGACAAGAATTGAAAACCAAAATTTAGAAAACAAAGATAAAAAGACCGTTGGAAGGGACGTGTTGTCGATCAACAATTTGATGAAAATATTTCAAGCCTATCACGTGGTGAAATCAAAAATAAAAATCTACCCACCTTGAAGAATAACACGTATTATTGCATAAATTAAGAATGACCTCCCGTAAGCTAATGCACATGCTCAAGCGTACTTCAGTGATATGAGTCACTCCAAGCATGTTATGAAGGTTTCTCAAAGTACTCTACATTTATTGGTTTCAATCTCAACAATGATTCTCAGATCTCCAATAGATCAACTAAATGACTCGATCTCTTATTAAATGAAATTTTACATTGATACGTTTCCTTTTGCCATGAAATAGATGGGCGCGTGGGCAATTGTATAGCAGAGTTGTTATCACAAAAAGTCAGAGAGCTTGCCTTCTCTTCAACTCCAAGTTTCTTCTGTTGGATAATGGAAAATGCCCCGTTAGGGTTTACATTGTATTGCCCAACATATATTATATACAAAGTTATAAAAGGCTCTCTCTGCTATACAAGATGAATAAAAGGAGATTGCACAATAAATACTTTAACACACTCCCTTAGTTTAAGCGGGAGGTTGGCGTATACTCAAACTGCTTTGAAGTCTAAAAATAATTGTGTTGGTAAAACCTTTGCAACTATATCTACAAACTGACGAGCTGATGGAACGTGCGTGCAGACTCGCACATGACCAACCACGATGCATGCATTCTCTAACAAAATGTAAATCTTTTTCCATATATTTGATTCTTTGATGCTGAACCGGTTTAGAAGCTAAGTACGTGGAACTAACATTGTCACAAAAACCAATCGTCATACAAGAGAAGAAGATTGCAAAGCCAAGCAACTTCGGAAACAACCTTAGCTACCCTCTTTGTACTCAGCTTTGGCCTTGAACCTGGAGACAAAATGTTGGCGTTTGGAAGACCACAACACAAGGTTGTCACCTTGGAAGACACATAACTTAGAAGTTGATCGATGAGTTCGAGGACAACCAACCCATTTAACATTAGAGTAAGGAACCAAATTAGCGACAAAAGACAGACAGATATGTATGCTATGTGACAAAGTTCCCTGAAGGTAATGCATAATAATAAATAGAGAAAGAAAATGAGGCTCGCAAGGATCATGTATATTAAGACATATATGTTGAACCACATAAGAGATATATGGACGAGTGAATGTAAGATATTG
Organism: Cichorium intybus; assembly: GCA_023525715.1. NCBI lineage: Eukaryota > Viridiplantae > Streptophyta > Magnoliopsida > Asterales > Asteraceae > Cichorium > Cichorium intybus. The sequence continues at coordinate 129,622,538 of CM042009.1, forward strand.
CAGGACCTTGCTAAATTCCTATATAAGGTAGAGTCAGCAACATGTTCTCCTTTAGAAGAAAGCTTTGATTTGGTGTATGTAGATGTGTTGCATGGATTGGCCAAGTCCATGTCAACATGAGTACTAATTTCTTTGTTAAAGGATGTTTGGAATAGGAAAAGTCCATGAGCATGTCGTGTAGCAACAATGCCAATAAATAAGGAAATATGACCAATATTAATTCTAAAGAACTCAAAACAGAGGTGAGTGATGAGTATGGTAATGAAAGACCGAGATGAAGCGGTAAAAATGATATCATCAACATAAAGAAGAATATGGATAGTCTCATGTACAAAGTAATAATTGAAAAAGAGTTGCCAGAGCGACTACTTTATAATCCAGTGAAGGAGAGGTACACAACAAACCACCAATGCTATGCACATGGTGCCTGTTTGAGATTGTAAATGGCTTTACTAAGCTGGCATACATGGTCAAGAAAGCGAGGGTTGATATAACAAGGGGTTGTTTCATGTAAACCTCTTCGGTGAGATTGTCTTATAAAAATGTATTTTTAAGATCAAGCTGATGAATATGGCAATGCCTAGAAACAAAGAGACTCAGCACTACATGAATGGTGGTAAGGTGGTTGTATTGACAAATGGACTAAAAGTATCATCAAATTCTAGCCCAGATTGGTGAGAGAACCCTTGCACAACAAGACAACCTTTGTATAGTTCAAGATTTCTGTGACTGTCAAACTTATAACAGTAAAGCCATCGACAACCAATAATGTTGGCATATATGGGTTAGGGAATAAGCTTCCATGTGTGATTGGAAGGGAGCACATACATTTTTGAGTCCATAGTTTCCTTCCAGTGAGGATTACACGTAGTCTGAGTTGTGGATCAAGGTATAAAAAATAAAGTGGTGGAGGTGGATAGACTTAGAATTTAAGGTGAGTTGAAAGATTCACTCCTTGATCTCGTGGTCACGGGATAAGTAATAGAGGCTGAAGTGGAGGATGATGAGGAGGGGTTAGATATCGATGAAATACGAGTAATGAGACTCCGATCAAAAGTAGGGTTAGGGTGTAGTTAGGACTTAGGATATGTAGTTGAGGCACCCATTGGGGTAGAAGTGGCCTCAGTACCTTGATTATGTAGGGGTAGAGAGATGTCATCTTTCATGGGAGTGAGGATGTCATACCGAGGTGGTAGGTGGATCATTAAAATCAAAGAAAAAAAGAATAGTCTTCATCGAAAATAACATGTCGAGAAATAATGACTTGTTGTGTAATAAGATCTAGACAATGATACCCACGATAATCAAAGGACGAATCAAGATAGACATATGCCGATGATCATAATGCCAATTGGTAGGAACCTATAGAGAAGGTGTTTGGGTAGCAAAGAGAACCAAACACCTAAATATGATGTGCATAGGAGGGGAAGAGCGCAAAAAGAATTTCAAAAAGTGTTTTGTAAGAAAGAGTTGAAGTAGGAAGGAGATTAAGGTGATGCTTGTAGTTTTTATAAAAGCTCTTTTTGGCCTCTTTTGTCTGCGGGAAAACATATATTTTGTTTACTGACTATTTATTTTTTAGAAGACTATAGGCTTAAAAAGGTTTGTGTGTCATCTTCCCCTAGAAGACATGGGAAAGGCTCTTCCAAAACTCGCATACGTCTTTTAAAAGTGATATGTGATCATTATGATTTTCTTTCTTTTATCTCTTTCCATTTTTCCTTTTTTTTTTCCTTAAAAAATTGAAGGAAATATCTAACTGAAAATAATAATAATAAATATAAAAAAGAGCTCAAGAATATTAACTTTTATTTTTAAAAACTTAGAAGAAAAAATATATGAATGTATATTTTATTTTGATGTGTCATTTTATAAATCTAACTTCTTCCTAAACTTGATGAGAATAACAATATAGTTATCGTGTTACTAAATCAAATATATGTTCGTTAACAAATTTTAAAGGGAAAATAAATCATCGAATACAAATCTATTATCTTTAGGTGTTAGCAGTTATGTTTAAGTCATTTATATTAATTATAAATCTTATAATTATCATGATTTTTATGATATATGTTTATTATAGGTTAGAATTACCAGAATTAACAATTACATAAAAACCTTTTTTTTAATTGGTAAAACTTTTTAAATGAGCATACGTTATATTCTTTTCTTCATATATATTTGTAATGTAATGAAGTTATGAGGAAAAATAAAAATATGGGTAACATTGCTATGATTGAAAAAAACTAATAGCTTCATTTGACTTTTTGACATCTATTTCCATTTTAAAAACAAACAATTTTTTTCTTGCAGATTGTAGAAGTTCAATCCACATCTTTTTTTGCAGATATGGTCTACAAACTGTAGATATTTTATCTATTCAAAACAAATAACACAAATAAGTTTGCATATTAGTGAGAAGAGCTTCATCCCAAAACGTGGGGGGAGAGAAGCTTGGATTAAGTAAGAGCTGTTAATTGACCGGATGAAATGTTTTGCTTTACCATTTTGTTATGAAATGTAAGAGCATGAAAACTGAACTTGTAATACCGTAATACTAAATAGTAATGAGATTGTGTTAATCTAAGTGTAAATAAGGTTAAATAAGTTTTTATATGGGTTAAAATGGTTAGAAACTCATTTGGGAAAAGTTTGAGCTTAAAAAGTGAAATTCAAGACTCACACGGGGCGTGCAGAATTCTGCACGGGACGTGTAGAATCCTGCAGTAAGCCTTCCAGACTTGCATGGGGCATGCAGAATTCTGCATGGGGCGTGTAGAATCCTGCAGTAGCAAGCAGTAGAAGCCGTGGATCCACACGGGGTCGTGTAGATTCCACACGGGGACGTGTGACGCGCACAGAACACTTTTTAAAGTCAATTTTATTTCATTTTTGGGAAAACCCACTTCGTCCAAAACCTCTCCAAAATCCTAGAAACTTAATCCTAAACCTCTAAACTTGAAATTGAAGTCTATAATTCAAGAATTGAAGCTAGGATTTGATTCCTTACGGTTGAAAGGTAATTCCCTTTGATTTTGACTTCGTTTTAACGGTTGGGTTGTTTGATTTGAGATGGTTCCAGGTGGTTTTGATGAACCACATGCAACTAGCTGATGTTGGAGTGAAGTGTAAGAACCCGAGGAAATTTGTAATAAAATGTAAAATAATTATGTGTAATAGTAAAGTTATGAAAAAGGGAAATTTGGTCTTTTGCCACGTTTTGGACCTTAACGTAAAGTATTTTGTAATTGTGGGCAATAATGTAATATATATAAAAGCTTTATGTAATAAAAGTTTGATTTAAGTGTTAAAATGTAAGGAATAAGACTTGAGGGGTGTAATGTGAAAATTTTGAAACTATAAATAGTGGGGATATCTCCATAAGTTCCCAGAAGTTTTTAGAAGCATCGGGAGGGAGTGTGAAGGCACGATTTCTGGAAGCTTACGAGAAGGAAGAGACGGGAAGTGGAATACTAGCTTGAAAACAGAAGAATTCTTATATCAAAAGGTTAGTAATTCAAGTTCTAACCTAGGTTTCTTGATGGGTTACAAAGAATGAATTGAAATTGTAATTTCAGTTACAATCTATGATGTTTAGGTGATTTCCAGGTTGAAATAAGTGATGTTTTAAAAACATAACCCAAGAATGTGAAAGTAGGTTGCTATTGTTAAGGAATTGAGATTTTGACCAAGAACCCTAGATTGTGAGTTCTTATGATTAACTTGATTCTAATGATTTATAATAAGTTCCAGAGGTTATATTGATTGAAATAAACCAGTAGAAACAATTATAATTTGGTAATTTTGGTTTTTGGACCAAAATTGTAAAAGACGGGAAGTCATAGAAATGGATTGGAATCACCAATTCCAGTGTTTAAAACTTGAAGTAAATGAAGGGTTTTGGTCCTGGAACATTTCCTAGTGATTAAGTCACGTAATAAGGGCTTAACAAGAGAAAATGGGAGTTTATAGCACAAAAAATCGGACATTCTGGTCTGTACTAGCAGCGATCGCGACGCGACCCTGCCCTTGGTCGTGACGCAAAGCGGCGCAGAGGATAAATGCAGTTTTGAAGTGAGTCTCCTGTCAAGTGAAACTTGATTTTTGGATTTGAGGCTAAACTTGTCCGTTTGACCTCAAATTTTAAACATAAGTCCCTTATGGTCCAAAACTTCGTGGAAAATTGTCGGAACCGAAATACGACCTCCTGAGAGTACTGTAGCAAAATACGTGTATTTCGGGAAAATTTACAAATTAAAGGAAGCTAGTATAACAAGAGTTGTAGTCTAATTATAACCTGTAATTGCATAGTATAGCACTCTAGTGCTGTAAAGTTGGTTATTATATATATATATATATATATATATATATATATATATATATATATATATATATATATATATATATATATATATATATATATATTTATATATATATATATATATATATATATATATATGAATTGAGTATAAATGTATATTTTGTATATAATAGGTGGTGGTTCTAATAGAATTGATCAAGAGAAAGATAAAGGAGTCCACGAAGCTAAGTAACTCCTAGGTGACGTAAGGTGAGTATTATGTGGATTTTTGAAGTACATAGCAAAATGAATTTTATTCAAAAATGTTTTGGAGTCAAAGTGGATTTATGGCTTTAAACATATTTGATAAAAAAAAATATGCTTATAATGTGTACGGAAAGAGAATCAGAAATACAGTGAACTAATAATGTGACTGTCCCTTGATGATGAGTTGTTTAGTATCCGGATAAAGACCACGGCCTGCTGCGGTAGGGGTGGCAAAAAGACACTACTGGGATGGTACCTCCCGTCGCGAAGTAGTTGTCTAATTACCTTGGTAGATGAATCCGTTTCATGCTACTGAGGAAGCAGCTATACGGGTGCGTCTCGTATAAAACCTACGGGTGCGCTCGTAGGAATGTACCATGACATAATAAGAAATACCTATGGGTGCGCTCATAGGAAATAAAATATTGGAAATTTAAGAATAATGTTATTGTTGGAAAACTGTTTTGGGTCTAAACCCATAATGCTCACGAGACATTATGTCTCACGTATTTTTTTTTAAAATGCTATGTACTCAGGTAAGCAGGAAGAGCGTTAAAAGCATCGGGTGTGGGATCGTATCTAGATGTTGTACAAATTGAAAAATAACAGGTTTGAACTATGGTTATGATGCGAATTTGTGATGCCCCGTTTGTAAAACTTAAATGGTTTGTATGACTAAATATTTGTAATATAAATTTAAAAAAAAAATTTGTGTAAAAGTTGGGGTGTTACATGAAGTCTATAGATTAGTAAGTGTAAAAGAGCTCTTATCTTAGACCCGAACTAGTAAAGTGTTGATTATTGCGTTTTTAGGGTTGTATGAGTCAAAATGGTCAAATTGGAAGCTACAACTAGGATAGTATTACTATCTTTGGATTGTAACTCTCCTCTATGATTCCAAATCCCTGATTGTTATGAATATTGAGTATGATTGAGATTTTCTTGAAATTGAGTATTGAGTTTGAGTTATTATGGTGGCATACAAATTGAGTTGATTACACAACCATATTGAGTATTATGGTTGTGAATACTAAATGAGTAAATTTTCTTTTCAGTTGAGATGAATACTGGAAAGGAAAAAGAGCGAGGTGATCCTTCCAGAGATCAATCAGGATCATGAGATTCGGGAAGAGAGCATCAACCCGAGGGAGAGCGACCTCCCGAGACACCGAGTAATATACAAGTCATGATTGCGGCTGAGGTAGCCAAGGCGCTTAAAGAACAGTTACCTATTTATTTAAAGCCTCATGCGGAGGCTACAACTGGAGGTCCTTCGGGACAACCACCGGTCGAACCTGAGCAAAGGGAGGATCATGGAGAGATTTTTACTGAGACAAGTGGAGCCAGAGTACCAGAGAAGGTGAGAAAATGCACTTATGATGTTTTTCAAAAGTGCAAACCGTATGACTTCTATGGGAAGGATGATCCCATAGCAGCCAGAAATGGCTGACGCACGTTGAAAAGATGTTTCGTACGAGTAAATGCGACAAGGCTGATAAGGTTGAGTTTGCAACAAACTTACTGAAAGAGGATGCACAATTTTGGTTGTAGAATACGTGTATGAAGGTTGGAGAGAGTCTAGCCCTTACGTTGAATTGGGAACAGTTTAAATTGAAATTCATGGAACATTATTGTTCTAATAATGCCATGAAGGGTATAGAGGAGGAGTTCCTGAAATTACAACAAGGGTCGAGAACGGACAAAAATATACGCTAGATTTTAACGAGAAGGCGAGATTTGCGCATCATCAAGTAGATACTGAAGAACGCAGAATGGATCGTTACATGTGGGGTTTAAAGACCCAGATTCGGGAGTTTTTGCAAGGTTCCAGGTATACTACATATCAACAAGTTGCAGAGGCGGCAAGAACAAGGGAAAGGGAATTGCAGAGACAAGAAGAGGAGAGGAGAATTGAAAGAGAAAGTGCTGGGTCGAAAATAAAATAGGAAAGTAGAGTTGGAGATAATACACAGAGATCGACTAACACGGGTTTTCAATTTCGTGGAGAGTCGAAGAAGAACGAGGAGAGGTAGCGTAAGAAATGTCGGCGAAAACATACGGGAGAATGTGATTCCCGTACTCCACCATCGGTTTGTTTTCAATGCGGGAAGACGAGACATATGGCCCGACAGTGTACTGAAAGCCGTCCTGTTTGTTTTAATTGTGGAGAAAGTGGACATATTCGTCCTGATTGCCTAAAAATGAAGTCTGAGTCTCAGAAAGATTTTCAAAAGACCGGACGGGGAGGAGGTCGAGATCGAGACGAGAGGAGAGACAGGAGCGGCGGGCATGTGAAAACGAGAGCTTTTCAGCTAACCGTCGATGAGGCTTGAGATCAAACCGACGTTATCACAGGTATTTTTAGCTTGAACTCTTGTCAAGCGCGAGTACTTTTTGATTCTGGCGCATCTGTGTCTTTTATATCGGTGTCCTTTGCTTCTAAATTAGATATCTCGTTAGTCGATTTATGTGAAAAGTGATAGTAGATGTAGCGGATGGGAGATGTGTTTTTGTAAAGAGTCATTATGAGTAGTGTCGGCTTGAGATCTATTGGATTACGTACCTTATTGATCTAAAGCCGATCACTAATCATGAGTTTGATGTGATAGTTGGGATGGATTGGATAGATGATAATAGAGGTCAAATGGATTGTCACGTGAAAACACTTTCATTAAAAACGCCGAGTGGTTCCCGAATTTTGATACGGGGTGAAAGACGTTCTCGAAAGGTGCCGATAGTATCATTGGCAACGGCTAGAAGATATATGGAAAGAGGAGGTGAATTGATTATGGCACATGTGATTTGTGCCGAATCAAAACCTTCCAAAATTGAAGAAGTAGAAGTGGTTGGTGATTATCCCGATGTATTTCCGGATGATCTTCCAGGCTTACCACCGAGTCGGCAAGTTGAGTTTGTGATCGATGTCATACCGGGAGCGAAGCCGGTAGCTCGACCACCTTATCGGTTGGCACCTTCCGAGATGGAGGAATTAAAGAGACAGTTGCAAGAGTTATTGAAACTTGGATTCATTCGTCCGAGTTCGTCTCCGTAGGGTGCGCCTATACTTTTCGTGAAAAAGAAAGATGGTTCTATGAGAATGTGTATAGACTATCTAGAGCTCAACAAAATTACTATAAAGAATCGTTACCCGTTGCCGAGGATCGATGATTTGTTTGACCAACTACATGGAGCTACGTATTTTTCGAAGATTGATTTAAGATCCGGTTATCATCAATTGCGGGTACAAGAAGTTGATGTTCCGAAAACGGCTTTTCGTACGAGGTATGGCCATTACGAGTTTTTAGTTATGCCATTCGGTTTGACTAATGCTCCAGCCGCTTTTATGGATTTAATGAATCAAATTTGTCGTCCCTTTCTCGATAAATTCGTAATTGTATTTATCGATGACATTTTGATTTACTCAAAGAGTCGAGACGAGCATAGATTCCATTTACAACAAATGTTGGATCTTCTTCGTAAGGAAAAGTTGTATGCAAAATTTTCAAAGTGTGAATTTTGGTTACGGGAAATTCAATTCCTCGGCCATGTGATAAATGAAGATGGTATAAAGGTGGATCCGACAAAGATCGAGGCTGTAATGAATTGGGAGCCGCCAAAAAATCCGATGGAAGTTCGTAGTTTCTTGGGGTTAGTGGGTTACTATCGGCGATTTGTTGAAAACTTCTCTCGTATAGCTACACCCCTAACCAAGTTGACAAAGAAGACAGAGAAATTTAGCTGGACTGAGGCGCAACAGTCAGCTTTTGAACAATTGAGAGATTCTTTGTGTAAAGCTCGGATGTTAGCATTACCGCAAGGAGGGGAAGACTTTGTTCTCTATAGAGATGCCTCCTTAAGTGGTCTCGGATGTGTATTAATGCAAAGAGGACGTGTAATTGCTTATGCATCTCGACAACTTAAACCACGCGAGAAATCTTATCCGGTACACGATCTAGAATTGGCGGCGATAATTTTTGTGTTGAAGATGTGGCGACACTATCTTTATGGTGTGCGGTTTCAAATTTACACAGATCACAAAAGTCTGAAGTACCTGTTTGATCAAAAGGAGTTAAACATGAGGCAAAGACGGTGGATGGTTTTGCTAAAAGATTATGATTGTGAAATACTTTACCATCCCGGTAAAGCTAATGTGGTAGCGGATGCACTGAGTCGTAAAGGATCGCCTATTCGAGTTGTATCGGCTCGAATGGGAGTTATGAGTCAATTACCAGAGATGATACGCAAATGTCAAAGAGAGGCTAATGATTTGAAGAAAGAAAGAATGGTTCATTATGCGGAGAAATTAGTAGAAAATGCGCAAGGAATCAAAACCTTTCAAGAGCGAGTTTGGGTTCCGAAACATGGCGAGGCGAGACAGTTGTTGCTAGAGGACGCTCACTGTACTAGATATTCGGTTCATCCAGGTAGTACGCGAATGTATCACACTCTAAAGCCGTATTACTAGTGGCTCGGTATGAAGCGAGATGTAGGACGTTTTGTGGAAAATTGCTTGACATGTCTTCAAGTAAAAGCCAATCATCAGAAACCGTACGGAGCAGTACAACCGTTACCTGTACCAATGAAGAAATGGGATGAAATCACTATGTATTTCATCACAAAGTTGCCTCGGACTCCTCGAGGATATGATTCTATATGGGTTATTGTTGATAGATTGATGAAGTCGGCTCATTTCATTCCGATCAGAGAAGATTATCAAGTGTCAAAATTAGCTGAAATCTATACCAGAGAAATAGTGAGACGACATGGAGTGCCAACTTCAATAATTTATGATAGAAATAGTCGTTTCAATTCACATTTTTGGCGGAGTTTCCAGAAGCATTTTGGTACTAAAGCCCTGTTGAGTACCACGTATCATCCCCAAACAGATAGACAGTCGGAAAGGATGATACAAACACTTGAAGATATGTAACGAGCTTGCATAATCGATTTTGGAGGTAGTTGGGAGGATCACCTGCCTCTAGTGGAGTTTGCCTACAACAATACTTATCACTCCAGTATACAGATGGCACATTTTGAGGCCTTATATGGTGCACCTTGTCGAACACCGACTTGTTGGACAGAAACTGGGGAGAAACCATTGGCGGGACCAGACATTATAGTCGAGACTGAAGAGAAGATACAAAGTATCCGTGAGCATATGCGAATAGCCCAAAACCGCCAAAAGCAATACGCAGATAAGAGAAGGAAGCCGTTAGAGTTCCATGTCGGGGACATGGTAATGTTGAAGGTATCCCCATGGAAAGGAGTAATCCGTTTTGGCAAAAGAGGCAAGTTGAGTCCGCGATTTATTGGACCCTTCCGAGTCTTGGAGAGAATTGGAACAGTTGCGTACAAACTTGAGCTTCCTGATGAGTTAAGGGTATCCACAATGTGTTTCATGTGTCACACCTCAGAAAAACATTATATGATAAATCCACTCGAGTACCCTTGAACGAAGTCCAATTAGATGAGAAATTGAGATATCAAGAGATGCCGGAACAGATTTTGGATAGAAAGATCAAGAAGTTGCGAAACAAAGAAGTTGGATTAGTGAAAGTGCAGTGGCGACATCATAGGGGTACAGATTTCACTTGGGAAGCCGAAGAGGAAATGCGGTCAAAATATCCCTTTTTGTTTCAAGAGATTCCGAGGACGGAATCTTTTTAAGAGGGTAAGAACTTGTAATACCGTAATACTAAATAGTAATGAGATTGTGTTAATCTTAGTGTAAATAATGTTAAATAAGTTTTTATATGGCTTAAAATGGTTAGAAAATCATTTGGGAGAAGTTTGAGCTTAAAAAGTGAAATTCCAGACTCACACGGGGCGTGCAGAATTTTGCACGGGGCGTGTAGAATCCTGCAGTAAGCCTTCCAGACTCACACGGGGCGTGCAGAATTCTGCATGGGGCGTGTAGAATCCTGCAGTAAGCCTTCCAGACTTGCACGGGGCGTGCAGAATTCTGCACGGGGCGTGTAGAATCCTGCAGTAGCAAGCAGTAGAAGCGGTGGATCCACACGGGGTCGTGTAGATTCCACACGGGGGCGTGTGACGCGCGCAGAACACTTTTTAAAGTCAATTTTATTTCATTTTTGGGAAAACACACTTCGTCCAAAACCCTAGAAACTTAATCCTAAACCTCTAAACTCGAAATTGAAGTCTATAATTCAAGAATTGAAGCTAGGATTTGATTCCTTACGGTTGAAAGGTAATTCCATTTGATTTTGACTTCGTTTTAACGGTTGGGTTGTTTGATTTGAGATGGTTCCAGGTGGTTTTGATAAACCACCTGCAACTAGCTGATGTTGGAGTGAAGTCTATGGATTAGTAAGTGTAAAAGAGCTCTTATCTTAGACCCGAACTAGTAAAGTGTTGATTATTGCGTTTTTAGGGTTGTATGAGTCAAAATGGTGAAATTGGAAGCTACAACTAGGATAATATTACTATCTTTTGATTGTAACTCTCCTCTATGATTCCAAATCCCTAATTGTTATGAATATTGAGTATGATTGAGATTTTCTTGAAATTGAGTATTGAGTTTGAGTTATTATGTTACAGCTAAAGCTAGACAGGAACACACACGAGGTTCGGGAGTTCCACATATCGACTCAACTTCAGGTGAGTAGTTATCATTAGATAAACTATATATATTGTTGAGATGTTTGTTACAAATAAAAAAGTATATCATGTTGGATTGATTGAGTAAATCAAAGTTTGAGTATGGAATTACAGAGTGGTAGTGTTTGTGATACACTAAAGGCTGAGATAGCCATTTGAAATTCACTTAAAGAGAAGTTGGAATATATAACCAAGTTATTCTCTAAGTGCTCACTGAGCTTCTAAAGCTCATAATTTGTTTGTTATTGTTGTCTGTGTTAGGTTCTGGTAGTGCAGGTCATGGAAAACACATCATGGAGGGTTAGCTGGAATGGACTTTGGACTCTGGAATGGACTTGGACTTTGTAATAGAATTATGTTTGTTGTTTGAACTTTTAAATGTCCCGGATTTTGTGTAAAACGTGTAATACTTGTTGTATATAGATTATGACTTAAACTAGGCTTTTGATGCAACTTTGTAACTAGTTACTCATATTTTGGGTTTACACCAGTGTAATACTAATGTTTGATTAAATAAGATTGATAAACCGGGCATTACAAAACTTTAGTACCATTGGAGTGGAAAAAAAATGAAGGAGAGGTTGGTTATTAAATTTGCATCCATTATCACACTTAAAAAGTTGTATGCCATCTTTAAATTGGTTTAAAACATATGTGAGAAAATTTTAAATATTGAAAAAACATTGGATTTTACACGTAAAGGAAACACCTATAATGTGAGAAATTTTCATTCTAAAATAAGATATATAGTATTTGTAGCCACTGATACTTACAACCAGAGAAGTCATGTATTAAGTCAAATCAACAATAAGTTTTTGTAGTATACAAAATCTTGATACCATTTAATCTTTTGATCTATATTTACTTTTACTTAAACAATTGTTTCCTCTTTCAAGTGCTGATAGAGATTATTACATTGTTCAAAAACAATCACCAATATCAATCCTATGTCTTCTCTACCCTATAAACATAACACATTTTTTACATCATCCATCTTCCATCCATTACCATTAAAGCATCAAACAAGGAATCAACATCTTCCAACAAGTAACTGTTTCTAATTCTTCCCATAATCCTACAACATTACAAATCATATTTACTCATTTAATAACTTCATTTTATAAATAAGACTCGCATAACATAAACTTATCAAATGTCATAATGCTCATTAAAAAACATGCCTTTTAGTTACTATCATCAGTGACTGGTGACGTGGCAGCTTGAAGCATTTCAACTATAAGTGTCTTCACATCCCTACGAAAGTAAGAAAAAAAGCATCAATCATATAAAAATATAATTTATTTTAAACTTAGAAGACACATTTTAAAATATATTTTCAGACTCACTTTCTATTTTCAGCTCGCCTAGGAAACGGAATCCGAAGCTTAAAGTTTCTCCCTTGATAACCAGCCTATATATAATTATAAGTACATAAGTACATTGTTATTATCAGTAAAAAAACATAAGTACACTGCCATTATGGTTAAAAAGAATATAAGTACGCTGCTATTATGGGTAAAATAAATACATCAGCATTACCTTTACATTGAACCCAAGGCTATCAAGATCCAACATTTCTGCAAAGTCAACTGGAACTGATAATGAGTGTTGAACCATGAGTTTTGTTTCATCTGAATGATCTTTATTCATGTGAGACTGCAATTTTCATATGATAATTTAATTAATGAAAAATATAACAACAAAAAAGATAGTAAAATGATTGAAAATAAGAATTTTTTATATGAACAGACCGTCACAGGCTTAGAAAATTTAGAGATTGGATCCACTTTTGCTGCCTTAAACTCTTCATTTGTAAACTCTGATATTATTATGAAAGATTTATCAAAATCAACATCAAAGAGAAAAAAAAAATTATAAAGTAAATTTAAAAAAGAAAAAAAGATAAACCTCCTGATCCTAATAAAGCTGTAGCCACACCAGAAACGAATCGCACAACTTTCGGCTCAATGCGCAAGAATTGGAAGTCACCAAAGTCAACCTTGACCATGAACAAGTCAATGTGTCAAGATAAAAAGTCAAATGAGGTAATGGATTAAGGTATAAAAAAGTGTTACCCAAAATGCTTCAGGATGTCTTTCTAAGTATGAGGTACGTATAGCATCTTTTTCCTCATTAGGGACCTTTAAAAATTATAAGATATATGAATGTTAGTAATGAGTTTAGTAAAAGAAATTACAAGAATTGGAGAAATTAGGGCTTACAGAGACAGCATCACCATGTATGGTTATAACTAAATCTGTTCTATCTTCTGGATCTTTTGCCACTAGCAATGAGCATTTAGGGTTAGCTAGGAGGTCCTGTGAAAAGTTAGAACATTTCAATGATTATCTTTGAAGGGGGAATATTAAAACTTAGAAGTTCACTCATGTTTGAGAACCTTGGTATGAACTGCTAAACTGCTGACTGCTAATATGGGAGATCCATGGGTGTCACATGCAAAATCAACCATTGATCCTGATGGATAGCCATTATGCTTCTGAAAAGTGAACATGGCTTTAGTAACTGATAGTCTGATAGTAGAAAGCAGTAAGAAACAATGAGGTTTTTTAACATAAGTGGATTAAAGAACAGAAATTGTGATGGACCTGGGAAAAAGTTGAAAGTACACCTCGCATGCTGTAATGGAGGATAGTTTTGACCTCTTCAATGGGAGGGAGTCTAGCAGCTTTTTCCTACAATGATGAATTAAACAAATCAAACAAAAACGCACTTGTATCTTTTTTCAGAGGATGCACAGAAACAGAAAACAGATTACTTATTATCGTAGAAGATTAGGAGTACCTGATGAGCTTTAATGAGTTGAAAGACATCAGCAGTAGCATCACCAGATGAAGCACTCTAACAAATTAAACAACACAGACAAACATAGTTAGGAAAAGTAGTCGTAATTTTAACTCATTTCCACGATTTCAGCCTAAGTCTGTTATATCTGAGCTATATACATCAAATATTTTACTGAACAGGCAATAACATCAATAATATACTACATTGAAGCTTACACTTTGATTCGGATTTTTCATACGGAGGATGCAGAGAGTTGTTTTAAAAAATTAGCATCAAAGTGAACAAGTATTGATAAAATAAGGAATCTGATCAATAAGGATATGAATTGAAACCTGCGAAGGGGCTTGAGTGGATGAAGCCATGGAGGAGATGGGATGAAGACGGCGGCGACTGGTGGAGGTTGCGGAGAAGAGAGAGGAAGATTTGGAGTGAGGAAGGAGTTGTGGCGTGATTGCGTAACTGCTACTAATTCGGCCATTTTTATTGATCAATAATCGATTACAATCAAAATTATGAATGAGTGAAGCCGTTGAGGAGATTGAGCATCGAAGTGTCGAAGGTGCCACCAGAGTCTTCATCTTCCCCAATTCTCTCCCACACACCTCCGTGCTTCTTTTTTTTACAAGAATATCTAAAAAACTTAAACGAGAAAAATACTTTAAATTTAACAAGTAAAATTCTTTTGTGGACTGTTTTATTTTTAGAATCAACGAGAATCTACGAAATTAGAAATTTTGATTTCATTTTATGGTGTATTTGGCTGTATAAAACTCAAAATCGTTGGAATTGAATTTTGTATGAAGTTATCAAAATTCATTAGAGAATCAAAGTCATAATTTATTATTTTTTTTCCAAAAGACTATGAGATTGTGTGTATTTTTTTTGAGAATGAGGGCGGGATACCTCCAGTAAATTTTATTAATAAAAAATAATAAATGAAATAACAAATAATAAATGTATATTGTTTGAGATAAGTTTTATTTTTGGATTATATTCATTTGAAACTTCTATGTTTTAACTTATATCATATAATTACTATGTATTGAAATTAATATGATATAACTTATGTGTACTAAATGAATTGTAGTTGAAAAGTCTTATTTTTTACTATAAAAAAAGTCAATCATTTGTGTAGCACACAATTACAAATCACATACAAAGTGAGAGAAAACATATAGAAAAAAGAATGCAAAAGTTTGAAAATATTTGTGTTGGTTTGAGTTTTATTATTTATTTATTTATTTATTTTTATTTTTTTGCTATAATATGAGTTATGTTATAATGTTAAAGTTTTACATTTGTAATTTTGTTATATATTACTAGAGATATTTGTGTTAGCTTGAGTTTTCCTTTTTTTTTTTTTTTTTTGCTATATTATGAGCCATGCTATAATGTTAATGTTTCAAATTTGTAATTTTGTTATATATTACTAGAATAACATAATAGTTTTCGTTATGTCTTATAGATTAAAAACGATTATACAACCATTATCAACAAAGAAAATGTATGTGTATGAAACACATTTCACAATAAATATTTATATTTTATTATGTTTTATGCTTATTTTGTAACTAAAAGTTAGGTTTATATAGTTAGTTTATGATTTGAATTTTTATTTGAGATTTTTTTGGTATTCTTAATTCATCGGTTATAATAGTATACATTTCCATATAATACAAGCTTTGATATTTTATTATCATGTGTTACGTTTGTGATTTCAAAATAAAAAACTTATTTATATATTTGGGTGTTTAATATTTTGAAAGAGTGTTATACATAATTAGTTACCTAGATATTATATTTTAATATTTATATTTAAACCAACATTTAGAAAAATTATAAAAAAAAAGGCATGAACACCTAAACAAATTATTGGAAAAATAAAACATGTAGATCAATATAAATAATTATTTGTTATGTATTACATCTAAATTTTTTTATTTAAGTAATGTGCTTAACTGATTAAACTTTTCGACTTTCAACTACATAGTAAATAACTATTTCTAATATATTAAATGTATATTATTAATTTAGGTAATGTATTTATTGATTAACTATATAGTAAATAACTAATGTATTTTTGAACGGCAAATCTATCCTACTCCTACTCCTAAACTACTCCTTGTTATGTTAGTGACAGGGTTTGAACCCATGACCTCCATGTTAGTAAACACATTAACTGCCACTTTGACAACCTTATATACACTATCGACAAAATTTGGTGCTATTAAGATATACATATACACGACAATTCCTTGTTCTTCATTTTCTCTACAATGAAGGGAGCATAGTGAAATTCATGACATTCTGGCTCTATACTTGAATAAGATTGTTACATCCTTATATGCATAGTCATAGCACTTGCCTCGACCGGTAGACCCATGTTGATCGCCTATGTTATCGGAATTAAGTACGTTTTCCTATATGTATCTGTTCTATACATAAAAATATATATTTCATTTAATTATGTTTTTGACATTTTGTACTTTTTTAGATTGTTTGTTTCCTTATTTCCTACTAATACCCGACAGTACTGGAAACAAGATCGTACCATCAAAGTGCAAAATTAGTCTCATATTTGCAATATAACCAGACTATTATACGATCACGTCTTTTTATTTAATGGCGTTGAACAACGATTGAATCATCCACAATAATTTTCAGACAAGTCTGTCTTCCCCAATTCAAAAACTCACACGATAGGTTCCGTTCACTCGTACCAATTTACAGAAGAATTAAGCAATTGCATTTATTCATTATGGTTACGTCAATCATAAAACACAAGAACAAATGTCAATCCTTTCAATTCGATTGCAAGAGATGCTCATTTCCAACTTTTAAAAGGGCGAGGAGAGGCTCATTGGTGGCAAGAGAAGCATTAGCAGCAGCTTCTTCCTTAACCTCATATTCAACCGTTAATTTCACAACACACGATGAACCAGTATTGTCTTTTGGATTCTCTTTGATCTCGAATCTGATCCTGAACAATGTAAATCCGATATCGAGAAACCCTCCTTCCACCACCTCCGTCTCCTTCACCTTGTTCTCGTTATCGACTTTCGTAAACTTCTCTTTGTAATACTCAAACCCTAATCCTGCACCCCGTATGATTGATAATTTCGTTTGTAGCGATTACTGTTGTTTGTTAAGAGTAAACTGAGTGATTGAGTTTTTAGATGATCAGACTTACCGGGAAGTAAAGTGAGCTTGAGAATGGTGCCGGGGTCACCGTCACCTTCTTCGACATCAACGGCCTCGAGAATTTTTCCGACAACAATCTTTCCGATCTCGAGGGTGCCGTAGAGCTCCCAAGCTTTGCTTGCCAGAACCTTCACCTCTGCTTCTTCCGATAATGTTCCGAACATTTCTGTTATTGGTTAGTGACAAGTGTTCGTCGGAGGTTGAATCTATATATAAAACGAAGTAAGTTCGATTTTTTTATTGAAGATTCCTAACTGTTCTATTTTGTCCTTTTCTCTATTTTATATTCATGACCCGTCGCGACGTCGTGGGCTGCCGTTTTTGTTTTGTTTTCAACTACATCCGAAACTGATGTCAGTATGGTGATTAGGTTAGGGGAGTACCCATGTTATTTCAAAAGGGTGGACGGAGTAGTGGTTCGGGCTCGCAGCGGGATAGGAAAAGTAGGGTGCGGTACCGCCGGTACCTCCGCCCCTTCTCTTTCGGGATGAGCGGGTTCGGGTGTGGAGGGGTGAGGCTTGGGTTGGTGAAGCCGATGATCCCACACATATATACACACAAACATATATATATATATATATATATATATATATATATATATATATATATATATATATATATATATATATATATATATATATATATATATATATATATATATATATATATATACAAAAACATATATATACATACACACGTATGTATGAGTATATATATATATATATATATATATATATATATATATATATATATATATATATATATATATATATATATATATATATATATATATATATATATATATATAAATTATTATTTTGGGTATTATTTATTTAATTTAATATTAAGAATCTGATGTGGCATTGTGGGTTCAGTGGGTACTGGTTCCATGGGTGAAAGATTGGTGAAAGATTGGTGAAAGATGGGGAAAATGGAAGTGAGAGGAGAGAGAAAAGCTGACGTGGCGCGTGGGTTCAGCGGGATGGGAGGGATCTACTCCCCCCACCCTAATGTTAATATCAAAAAGTGATGCCATGTCACTATCATCTTTAACATCAAAAGTGTGGGTGTGGTGGTGTTATAGCAAGTGGTGTTATAGCATTTTTCTTTTCTTTTTTTCTTTTTTTTTAACCGAAAATACCAAAAACTTATATATAATTGAATTTTTGTAACAATTAAACTACCATTTCATTTAATAAAAAACAAATTACAAAATCCTAAAAATTTCAAAAACCAACAATAATTAAAAACTAAAATAAACTTCAAAAACAACAATACGTAAAATGTAAAGTCTACGCTTGGTCGTCGTCTTCGTCATCGTCGTTGATATTCCAACGTTTTAGGATCATGCCTTTCAACTTGTCAATTACCTTTAGATGTTTACGCGAAACTGTTGGATTTGGAACAATAGCCAATGTCCGTACATCGCGTTCCATTTGGGCTTCGCGATGTCGTTCGGCTTTAGCCTTTTCTTTCTCTTTAAGAAACTCTACATGTTCTTCGAGTTTCCCGCCTAATTTTTCGGCAACGAGGAGGGCCATATTTGTGTCGGCCGCCGATTTCTCTTTAAGGATTTAATGATTTTTTTTATTTCAAACGGTCGTGTGACCGTTGCCTCTCAACGTTCGAATTTCAACGGGCAAAATGACGTTAACGTGCGTGGTGAGAATGGCGCAGGATGGCGGATGGCGGATGGCGGATGGCACACATATGTGGGTGGTGTTCACATGGCTATGGCGGCGCCATAGCCTTTGGCGGATGCTATCACGCGGGTACACCCCATGGCCTTATATCAATGTGCACAAACCCCATTGTTATTATCGTGTTAGCGACTTAGCCCTTTCGGAGTGGGTTTGTACGAGCTTTTACTTTTGGGGTGCCGTATGAGCAACTCTCACCCATTAAAATTGTTATTTCTCTTACCTTTCACTTTGTCTCATTTTTTAATTTAAAATTTTAATTTACAATAAAATAAAACAAATAATTTCATAAATAAAACATTATATTAAAATAGATAAATTAAAACTAAAAATTGCATTAAAATTAAAATTAAAAAAACTAAATACTACGTTAAATTAAAATTAAAAAACCTAAAAATTAACTTAAAACTAAAATTAAAAAACTACATCCCGTATTTTTTATGATGTCTTCTTTGAGCTTCAATGCCAACTCGAGAGCCTTGCCGGTGAGATGCTAGGTCGGTTACATCGAAACTAGCATGTCGATCACACGATATTTGTTCTCGCGGGATTGAATTTTCTTCAACGTTTTCTCTTCGTTGGATTTGACGTGAGATGAAATGGTCGTCATTATTTGATGGAATTTTTCGTTCACTTCATCCATTCGGCCGTCATTGACCGAACTCGAAGACGCCGCCGCCTTTCCTTTCGGCTTCGCCCGATTGCGGCCCATCGGCCTTTCAAAGTCGTCGGGCATTTCGTTGAAGTCGGCACCGATATGCGCATCTGAAGACGTCGTGTATTACGTCTCGGATGTTTTGGATCGTTTCGACCCATGTGTCGGTGCCGAATCCCTTCCACCTCGGATATTGCCGGACCACCTCCCAAAAAGCCATATCTCTAAACGGTTTACCCTTGTTATCCGATTGGTAAATCGCAAGTGCTTTTTTAAGTATATATTGGTCGCCCTCGCCCGATTCCCGTTGTCCCATAAAATTAATGAACAAGCCGTTAAATTTCGTCGTGTACCCGTTAACGACTCGACACTTAAACGTCAACGTATCCTTGGAACGATAAAAGCCGTGTTTCAAATTTTTGTGGAATAAAACGAGTATAGACTCCCAAAAATGTGCTTTGCATTGAGCGTTTCCGGCCTCACAATCATCGGAAACAGCAACCCACGAACGGGCTAACATCACTTTTTCTTCTTGGGTCCACGCTAGTGCTGGAGCGGGACCGGCGACTTTCTTTCTACTTTTTCGATGAAGCGGAATTTCTGCGGCCTCGGATTCCTCTAATTCCTCTGGTTGTGTCTCCGGTACCGCCTCGTTGCTCGAATCAGACTCATCGACATGCCCCGGTTGGGGCTCAGTGAAAGTCGTGCTAGGTGTCCCGAAAAAAGGGTTGAACGGCGATTGCGGGTATTGAAATTGTGGGGGCATCGAGTGGTATTGAAATTGTTGTGGGAAAAAATGGTCGTTCCATTTGCGGGATGTACGGGGCGGGTTCCGGTGTGGGTTGCAGGAATATATTTTTTGCGGCTTTGGGTTTCCGTTGGGATGATTTCTTGGAAGCCACCGGGATTTTTTTGGAGAATTGTTTGAATGTTTTTTGTGTGTATAATGATAAGGTTGTATAGTTTTAAAATGAAATTTTGTGTGTGTGTGTGTGTTGTATATATATATATATATATATATATATATATATATATATATATATATATATATATATATATATATATATATATATATATATATATATATATATATATATATATATATATATATATATATATGTGTGTGTGTGTGTGTGTGTGTGTGTGTGTGTGTGTGTGTGTGTGTGTGTGTGTGTGTGTGTGTGTGTGTGTGTGTGTGGATGTATAATTTTTTTTAAATGGTAACGGCTTCATAGCCGTTGAGCAACGGCTACATGATTCGTGGCACGACGTTGGTGTTGGATTAGGTGTCTAAGCCATGACTTATAAATTGTATTTATCTTATTAATTGAAGCAAAGTTCATTTGGGTTGCCCTCATAGCTGGAGGATTGGTATAGAGTTAAGTAAAGAGAAAGGTTGATTTAATCAACAGAAATAAAATAAATAGTTTATTAATATATTTAAGTGTTAATATATTAATTAGAAACTATAATAATTAATTAGAAATTAATCTAGAATTAATTGGATTTAATTTAGTGATTAATTTAATTAATTATAAGTGCAGGGACTGATTTGAATTTATTCAATAGTTGAATAACTAGCTAGCCAGTAGCAGGGGCCAAAGTTGGCGACAATATGGAGACCACCTCCATACTTGGCGAAACCCTAATTAGTGTTTAGAGGTCTTGGTCCAAATGGTCAACAGGCTTGCCCATTAAGGAGGCTCCTCTAGGGTTTTGACTGTAACCCTTGGAGGCTATAAAAGGAACCTCCTGGCCACCCTAAAACCTGCGCCACTTTTCATATCTCTCTGGAACGCTGCTGTATTCTCTCCTCCATTGCTTGGGTGTGACTCCATTTGAGGCAGGATATTTTGCTGCTAGCTTCTGGATCAAGAATCAAAGGTTGGTCTTCTTGATTTTATTCTTTAGAGATTAATTGTTGGCCTTAGGATTTTATTATATGTTCATTGTAGAAAAATATCTCTTCTTAGGTTGCATGTGAACTTAGGATTTCTAGTTCATTGTTTGTGCAAAACCTTTCAGTGGTATCAGAGCCTGTTTGTTTTTCTTGCGAATTGCTATAATTGCTTTGCATGATGAAGGGTAATTTGCGAAATTTTGACCCTCCATAAGGCCTTGATCGACTTGGCGGCTAGGGTTTAGAAAACCCTAGCCTCCCTCCCCTTTTGGCGATTTTATGCTTGCCTTGGATAGTAGGTTGTTATTTTTGGTAATTGTTGATTAATTAAATAACTGGAAACCTTTATCCTTTGCTTGCAATTTTCGAGATTAGGGGATAAATATAGGTAATTAATTTGATTAATTTTGTGATGCCTACCTTTGATTTAATTAGTTTAATTAAATTGTTTAATTAAAAGACAAATTAAATCACTTAAGGATTTAATATTAATTTTCGAAATTAAAGCTTAATTTGCGAAAATAGAAAAATAAATTAAATCTAAAATATTTTAAAGAGTTTAAAATACATATTATATATTTATGATTAAAAGTTAATATTTATATGTAAGATTAAATTGGTTAGTCTTACCGTTAGTAGGCCTCATTCACAAAACTGTTCTATAAAGAGGGTATAAGGCGACTGCCTATAAAATGGTAGTCTAGTGGGAGTCCACTCTCACCCACCGCTCTCCTGGTCAGTTGACATCGCAGCGGTCGTCATGTGGTCAAAAATAATAAAATAAACCTCACTCTCACTTTGCACAGTGGAAGTCAGGGTCGATCCACAGGAGTTACGTGTTCGAGACAGGTGACAGATTACCAACTGCAGTGTCACGCTACAGTCAGAGGACCTAGTTCCTAACTTTTGACAACTAATCCCAATAAAACAGTTCCAAGCAAGCATGAACTAAACTATCAACCAAACCTTGTTACTTACTGAAATCAGAAATACATCTCCAAATCAGAAGCAAACAAAGGCAATCCAAACATCAAACACAATTCAAACGTCCAATGATTCATTCACAAGTATAAAACATCGAAAAGAGATAATTACTTGTAACCAAATGATTCATTAACTCAAAACTCAGATTCAATGACACAAACACACCCCACACTTAAAATCGTACAACGTCCCCGTTGTACAAAAATTATTTAGAACAAGGGAGAAAGAGTTACCCCTTTGGACGGTAGATCGCTTGATTGGTACTCGATGTTACAGGTACAAATACGAATAAAAAGGTCATTGATTTCGCGTTCTGGAGTTATAGCGCAACAGTGAACACGCCGGTGGTCAAGACAAGTGGAGGGGGCACGGTGACCCCACACTTGCTTGAAACAACTCCTCCAATTTTGGAATCACATGCATGACTCACAAAAAAGATTAAACGCAAACAAACAACTAAAATATAAAATATAAACAAACAAAAGATGGTAGTATCATAAGTACAGCACAAATACTAAAAAGAAAAATAAGAAAAATACATCAATCGCCACCTGGTGGCCTGGAAGAACCGGCCTCATGATCGTGGGCTCGGGCTGGGAATGGTCGGGGGTGGTGTCCCTGCTGTGTGGCTAACCCCAAAAGTACCCCTCCGATCCACTCCAACTGCTCCTCCATCCTGGCGACTCGATCCTGCAATCGCCTAAGCTCAGTCGCCGCCTCCTGCTGTGGTGCTGGCTCTGCTGGTGCTGCCGGTCTCCGGCGTCTCCTACCTGGCTGGGGGTCCTGGGGTGCCTCGGTCGCTGCCCTCACGAACTGACCTAGGCGCTGCTGCTCAATAAGCTGCATGCTCTCCAGGGCTCGCGCCGTGGTGCGAGCTGGAGGTAAAGCGGTCAAGGATGCCACAACAGGGGCAGTAAGGATCCGGTATGAACGGGCCAAGCGGGTGATATAATGCCCACGGTCCAGAGGACTACTGGCAGATGCACCCGTCGCACGGGTGGACAGGGAGACAGCTAGGGCGAACAGGAGGTGAAGGAACCTGGAGGGGTCGAGGAGGACCCAGAGATATGTCATGTCCTCTCCGGACACCTTCTCGCCCCCTCCCTATGCATGATGGAGGTGGAGACGATGCGGTGCATGAGTCGGTGAAGCGGATCGCGAAGATGGATCTCTTTGGATGTCCCCGCCTCGTAGAATACGTTGGACAACGGTGCCCAAACCTCCGCATTGGCAGCCCTCTCGGGTTGCCCCTGAATGCACACTGTAAGAAACTGCATGAAATGGCGGTGCTGGAGGTCCGCCTCTATGTATATGCCAGTGCGCCTCCCAAACTCCCGGAGGTTGCACTCCCTGTGCACTCCCCCCAATCTAAATCGTACCAGCCTGGAACGGGCCTCTGCCGATCCAGGTGCAAAACGGACAGTGGATAGGAACTCCAAAAGAAGCTCGGTATAGACTATGTCCTCCTGGTTGGCCATAAGCCTATCCCAGCCTCGGCACGTGAATGAAGCATCCCCATGGGTCCATGTGCGGTGGAGGAATGACTCGATCTCTCCCCAAAGCCCCGCGTCTCTGAGGATGTCGTGGTCAATGATCGTCGCCTCGAGAACCCGACGACCAATAAGCGCATCCCTCCTAGAGGCAAACTCCACAGAACTATCCAGATCCTCAGGGAACTGGAGAAATCGGTGGTCTAATCTGAACGACATCTGCACAAAAGAAAATTTTTACAATTTAGGTCATTTTCTTCCCCACCGCACCGCGGCACGTTCCAAGAACCAGGGAGCGGCGCGGCGAGCGGCTGTTTCTAATTCCAAATCCAAACGCACGATTTAACCTGTTTAAACTCAATCCAAATACACTACAAGGTAGCCTAAGTGCCGACTAACTCATCTAGGGTCATTATTTGGCAAAATAAACACCCCACGAGTCAGCATTGGCGATTTCTAAGTTTTTGAGTTTTTTGGAGAAATCAACCAAATAAACTGTCTAATCACTAGTTTAAATACGTAAAAGCTAGTTAGAATGGCATACCTTGGTAGTAGGAACGAAATGAGCAAGAAAAAACACGAGAAATTTTCAATGATCAGAGCTCTGTGGCGTGGTGTGTGTGAATAGTGTCGCGGGTTACTGAAGTGTCACGCTACAGTCAGGGTCGATCCACAGGAGTTACGTGGTCGAGACAGGTGACAGATTACCAACTGCAGTGTCACACTATAGTCAGAGGACCTAGTTCCTAACTTTTGACAACTAATCCCAATAAAACAGTTCCAAGCAAGCATGAACTAAACTATCAACCAAACCTTGTTACTTACTGAAATCAGAAGTACATCTCCAAATCAGAAGCAAACAAAGGCAATCCAAACATCAAACACAATTCAAACATCCAATGATTCATTTACAAGTTTTATCGGAATTTGAATTCTTTCTGATAATTGGATCCCGCGTCGCGCGTAGGGGTTTATCCCCGTTTTATCGGAATTTGAATTCTTTCCACCGCCTCATACCCGCGTCGCGCCTTGATGATTTCCGCAACGCGCATACGTCTTTTCCTGATTTTGCCTTGATCTTCAAACTTCTTCCAAATTGCACGCTTTTAGTCCCTGTTTTCATTATTTCTTTCCAAACAAGTGCTGGCATGAAAAGTAAGAATACCACGATGTATATGATATAATTTTACTAAGAATAGGGCTCAACAACGACTAAAATATGTGATATTACTAGGCGTTGTCATCAGTCGAGTGTCGTTAGCCGAACGGGTTTGATAGAACCGCTTAAGCCTCTTAAAAGTATAATGCTATAATTGAAAGTACTAGAACCATTAACAAAATCCCAATCTAGTTACATTAGGTTAAAAATGTGAATTGATGCTAATCCATGAAATTGCACATTGCACTTTATGAAACATTGGTGGAGCGTGTGTGGTTAACCGGCACATGGTAATTGACTTCGAGAGTACCAAGCTAATTTGCCTGGTTATTCACACTCAGTTTGTGATCCTCAGTATCCCAGTCACAAACAGTGGGGCATTTCCGAGATTAAAACATGCTATTGAACAGTTCAATAAATCTCAAAAGAAACTAGGAATTCCATTATAATATGATTATGTTTCCGTGGTGGAATTGGCTGAATCGTCATTCGCCTACCTTATAAAATTTACAATAAAGATTATGGCATCCCTCTTCGATATTGTGAATTGTTATTGTTGGGTCCTAGCCTTATATTTATTCTTGGGTTAATATAAGGGTTATTTATATGTATCTAACTAAAACTACCTTCTTTTATAGATGTCTTCCGTTGACCAATCCGTTCCCCACTCAAACTCCGGTAACGTCACTTCAATCCTGTCATTGTGTTCCAAAGTGACATTGGATGGCACAAACTACAATGACTGGATCCATAACATCAAGATGGCTCTGAGGTTTGAGCACAAAGAGTATGTTCTCGAGACCGAGCTAATTGAAGTTGACCCAGATACCGCTACTCCCAAGGAAGTTGCGTCGTACCAAAAACACTCGGATGATGCGACCAAAGTGGCCTGCATCATGATCGCTACCATGAACCCTGAACTACAAAGAATATATGAAGACTACTAGCCTTTCGAGATGCACAAGGAGCTTGCGGAAAAGTTCCGCAAGCAAGAGCGTATCGAGAGGTGCGAGGTGGTCAAAGACTTTATGAACAACAAGCCTAGGGATGGGGAGTCCATCTGCACTCACGTGCAAAGGATGCAAGGTTACGTGGATCGGCTAAGGAAGCTTGTGATGCCTGTACATGAGGAGTTGGCCGTTGACATAGTGCTTAACTCCTTACCGAGTTCTTATGACCAGTTCAGACTGGCGTATCATTTGAACTACAATCAGACCACTTTGGCTGAATTGCATCGCATGCTTCGTACTGCTGAAAACGGGATGAAGGGTAAAAGAAAAAGTGTACACTCAGTTAGCCAGCTCGTCTTGGAAATTGGATCTGGCAAGGGAAAGAAAAGGAAGGGCCCTCCCAAGAAAAATTGGAGGGAAAAGGTTCATGTCGGGTCATCTAGCAGTGCCCCGAGAGCCAAGTCTTTCGGCATTCCGCATGTCACGAATCCCAAGGAAGCCGATTGTTTTTATTGCAAAGAGAAGGGTTACTGGAAGAGAAGTTGCCCCAAGTACTTGCAGGATATCAAGGATGGCAAAGTGAAGCCATCACAAGCAGGTACTTACACAATATCTAATAACTCGTCTTCTTCCTGTTCTTGGGTCCTGGACACCGGATGTGGTTTTCATATATGTTCTGATTTGCAGGGCCTAGAGGAAAGTAGGGAGCTGGAGCATGGTAGATTGAACCTGGTCATGGGCAATAGGCGAACGTCACCTGTTACCAAGATCGGTGTCTATAGACTAGTGCTTAGTAGTGATGTTAGCTTACATTTACATAATAGTTGCTATTCGCCAGATATGGCTAGAAACATAATTTCTTTTCATGCATTGTTCAGACAAGGTTATTATTATACTTTTGATAAATTGAATGGTTCAATTTCAGTTTTTAAAAATGATGTTTTTATCTTTAATGCTTTGCCTTGTGATGGAGTGTATGAAACTATTATGTGTGTTGACAATTCTGGTAATGATGTGTTACATATTGATTCTTCAAGTGGTGTAGAAAAAGCGTGTTTGTGGCATTGTCGCCTTGGCCATATTAACAAGAAACACATCGAACAACTCCAAAAGGATGGAGTGTTGGAATCGTTCGACCTTAAATCGGACGATGTATTCGAGTCTTGTTTATTTGGAAAGATGACAAAATCACCATTCAAAGGGTCATTTGAGAGAGGTGAAGGTCTGTTGGATATCATACACATAGATGTGTGTGGTCCCTTCAGAACGACCACAAAAGATGGCACACGGTTTTATGTGACATTTACTGACGATTTTAGTAGATATGGGTATATCTACTTAATCAATCACAAGTCAGATACCTTTGAAAAGTTCAAAGAGTTTAAAAATGAAGTAGAAAATCAAGTGGGCAGAAAGATAAAGATGCTTAGATCCGACAGAGGCGGTGAGTATCTTAGTATCGAGTTTCTCGATTATCTAAAGGAATGTGGAATAGTTTCACAGTTGTCACCTCCTAGAACACCTCAGTTGAACAGTGTTGATGAGAGGCGAAACCGAACCCTGTTGGACATGGTTCGTTCCATGATGAGTCGAACTTCACTTCCAATCCATTTCTGGGGGTATGCCTTAGAGACTGCCGCCCATATCCTTAAACTTGTCCCAACCAAGAAGGTTGCTAAAACACCTCACGAGATGTGGACGGGGAAAGTTCCCTCGTTGGCACACATCAAAGTCTGGGGTTGTGAGGCTTTCGTGAGACGAGAGACTCAAGACAAACTTGTAGAAAGAAGTGAGAGGTGATTTTTCATCGGATACCCAAAACAGTCATTTGGATACTTGTTCTACAGGCCAAGCGAGGACGTGGTCTTTGTAGATAGACGAGGAGTCTTTCGAGAGAGAGAGAGAGAGAGAGAGAGAGAGAGAGCTCATTTCCAAAGAGGACAGTGGGAGTACAGTTGATCTCGAAGAGATTCAAGAAACACCCGATGAAACAACCTTAGGAGAAACTAGCCACCAACATGAGGAAGAGGTTCCTGTTGGACCAACAGACATTTCATTACCTCTTAGGCGTTGGGTTGAGTTAGCATGCCACCCGATTTTTTTGGTTTCCATATAACTACGGATGGTGACACGTTTATCAGTGATCGTATTTTGACAAATTTGGATGAACCAGCTAACTACCATGAAGCAGTGGCGGGCCCCGAGTCTACCAAGTGGAAAGAGGCGATGGACAGCGAGATTAAGTCCATGTATGACAATCAAGTTTGGAACTTGGTTGACAATGTACCGGGTCGAAAGACAGTCGGGTGCAAGTGGATCTTCAAGAAGAAGACCTACATGGATGAAAAGGTACACACCTTTAAAGCTCGGCTGGTCGTAAATGGATTCACTCAAACCCCGGGGGTTGATTATGATGAAACCTTCTCACCAGTAGCCAAGATTAAGTCGATTAGGATAATGCTTGCCATAGCTGCGTTTCATGACTATGAAATTTGGCAGATGGATGTCAAAACCGCTTTCCTTAACGGGAAATTGACTGAGCATGTTTACATGAATCAGCCAGAGGGTTTTGTAGACACAAAGCATCCTAACAAGGTGTGCAAGCTTGAGAAATCAATCTACGGACTGAAACAAGCTTCTCGCAGTTGGAATCTTTGTATCCATGAGAAAGTCAAAGAGTTTGGTTTCTCTAGGAGCGAAGATGAGTCCTGCGTATATGTCAAGGCTAGTGGGAGTATAGTCACTTTTCTGGTGCTGTATGTTGATGACATACTGCTCATGGGAAACGACGTTCCGATCATGCAAGATGTCAAGTCTTGGCTCGGAAAATGTTTCGCCATGAAAGACCTTGGAGAAGCTGCCTATATTCTAGGGATAAGAATATTAAGAGATGGAAAGAAAAGACTTATAGGTCTTAGTCAGTTTACATACTTGGAAAAGGTACTAAAGAGGTTTAGTATGGAAAATTCCAAGAAGGGAGAGCTATCTATCCAAAGTAATGTGAAATTGAGTAAGACTCAAAGTCCGAGTACCGATGAGGAAATAGCTGAGATGAGTCGAGTACCTTATGCTTCGGCTGTAGGGTCGATCATGTATGCTATGACATGTACTCTCCCCGACGTATCCTTTGCACTGAGCATGGTTAGTCGATACCAGGGAAATCCTGGTAAAGCGCATTGGATAGCTGAAAAGAACATACTTAAGTATCTACGAAGGACTAAGAACATGGTGTTAGTCCTTGGTGGCAGTGATGACTTGAAAGTGAGTGGATACACAGATGCCAGCTTCCAGACGATAGAGACAATGGTCGGTCTCAGTTGGTCTGGGTGTTTCTCTTAAATGGTGGAGCGGTTACTTGGAAAAGTTCCAAGCAAGAGACGGTGGCTGATTCAACGTGCGAATCAGAGTACATAGCAGCGAGTGAAGTGAAGGGTTGTAAACAATCTATGAACTAGAAAATTCCTAAGTTCACATGCACCCTAAATAAGATCTATGGTTTTCTACTATGAACATATAATAAAAAAACCTAAAGGCCAACAATTATTTCTAAAGAATAAATCAGAAGAACCAACCTTTGATTCTTGATCCAGAAGCTAGCAGCACAAGTGTCCTGCCTCAAATGGAGTCACACCCAAGCAATGGAGGAGAGAAAACAGTAGAGTCTCTGGAGAGTTCTAAAAGTGGCGCAGAAAATGGAGAGCTAGGAGGTTCCTTTTATAGCCTCCAAGGGTTACAGCTGAAACCCTAGAGGAGCCTTCTTAATAGGCAAGCCTGTTGACCATTTGGATCAAGGCTTCTAAACCCTAATTAGGGTTTTTGCCAACTATGGAGTAGCCTCCATATTTGGCGCCAACTTGGCCCCTGGCTACTGGCTTGCCAGTTATTCAACTATTGAATAAATACAAACCAGTCCCTACACTTTTAATTAATTAAATTAATCTCCAAATTAAATCCAATTAATTCTATATTAATTTCTAATTAATTATTATAGTTTCTAATTAATATATTAACACTTAAATATATTAATAAACTATTTATTTATTTCTATTGATTTATTAAACAATTAATAAATCAACATTTCTCTCTACTGACTTCTACATCAATACTCCTGCTATGAGGGCAACCCAAATGGACTTTGCTTCAATTAATAAGATAAATACAAATATAAAGTCATGGCTTAGACACCTAATCCAACAGTCTCCTACTTGGATAAGTCTATGACTTTAATTCATCTTCTGATTAATAAACAACCTGCAGCTTCCTAGAAACTGCTGTCGAACTCTGACCTAGTCAGTTCTGTCCATAGATAAGTGCTCATATGATCCTTCGTCCAACAAGATATTTTCAGACACGAGACATGGATTGAGATCAATCTCTGTCCGATACTCTGTTTCCTGATTTCCAATTCTGCTTATGACGTTAAGACTTCTAATTGAACACATCAATTTAGTCCAGGCTGGCCAGCACTTTAGTCAACTTCAAAATCATCGAGAGGCCTACAAATATCTGTTTCCCATTAGGGTCAAGGAACGAATGAGCTTCGTCTCATATGCTTGTGTCTTTTACTTATCAAACTTGTACACAACAATGCGTTTTATAACATTGAGTTACCGATGCGTTTACGTATTATCAATGCACAACTAACTCGCAAATTTCAACTCATATGTCTTCGCTTCAAGATCATAGGATATTATCATCTCAACATTGCTCGTGATGTAATCCATGAAGCAATCTATTGAGCGCGGGTTTATCCAATACTCAAATCTCTATTTCCAAGTACTCATGAACGTTGCAGCAGTGTTACTGCAATGTCTAACTCCTTAGACAATCTACAAACCATTTCACGACAGTCTTCGTTCATATTTACTCCCTAAAAGTACGAGAGACTATGGACCTTTGAATAATCAAATTATTCGAGAAGTGAAACATGCAAAAATGAAACATAAAATCTGATTGGTAGCTACTCTTGCTTATTACCAAGTCTCCATGAGGTAATCACCAAGTCAGATCCTTCATAAAACTATTATTGGTTTCTATATTTCTTTTAAACTTTTAATTCATGTTCTATATCTATGTCTATATGACCTTTCACTCTTCCTATGTATCCAAATGTCATACATTGATACATTTTATCCAATCGGATATTCATCCGATGATATCTCAATTTAGTCATACACTGTCATTCTCACTAACATCTCCATTCTGGTGATGTGTACTGTGACTTCCCATGGTTCTTGGGATCTTTAGTCCATATGACTGCACCCTAAGACTATTCCGAGGTGTTACGATGTGACGGTGACCCACACGCGCTCCATCAGAATATCAACGAAACTCTTTAACCATTAAGTCCCTTTTCTTATCTGAAACTCTTTTCAAATTACTATCAACATTCACCCTAATCATTTTCCAATGATTTCTCACGTATGTACAAAATCCATTAAGTATTCCTAGCCAGGTCATGTCCTGAATCTGACTTACTATGCTTTAAGCATTAAGTCATCAGGACATGTTTATGACACTTCTGATCGATCCAAGAAGCTCGTGGAATCCGATCTAATTTTATTCCAAATCCTTTTGGAATCTTAGGATTACTTATAATCCTTGTGTCACGACTTTTAATAACTATTTCCTTTCGGAGACTCTTTCTCATGCATCTTGAATCTCACCAAGATCATGCTTACTATGGCTAGGTTAATACTGATGATAACATCTATTCGATAGATGTCTATGGATTATGTGAGTATGTTGCACCTTCTTTATATCTCTCATGCCAAATCATCATACTTTACAATGATTGAAAACTCTTTTCCTTGGGCTATGCATCTTGAATCTCATTAAGATCATATTGGCAGAGTCTTGATCTATCTCATAGATGTTCACAACCACCTGAGTATGCCGTATCTCTATTAAGTCTTTCATAGCGATCCGTCTCTTAACACCAAGTCATTATACTTTGTAATGAAAAGAGATGTTTCCTAGAAACAGTATGTAACCCACATGTGGAGATAGTAGATAACAACAACACTCCCACTGGCTTTGACACGGTTGCGAACTATTCACAAAATCCAAAACTTTT
This sequence comes from Cichorium intybus, assembly GCA_023525715.1. Lineage (NCBI taxonomy): Eukaryota > Viridiplantae > Streptophyta > Magnoliopsida > Asterales > Asteraceae > Cichorium > Cichorium intybus. Next base: position 129,654,643 of record CM042009.1, read on the forward strand.
GACACATTTCGAGAATCCAAACCTTTCTGACATCTTAATGGAAATCTTTCAGCCCTTTCTTAAAATCCAATCCTTTGGCATATTTTGAGAATCTGAATATCCTTTCTTGCGAGATGCCCGTGGGGTAATCCGGGCCCATGTACCTTTGTATTGGGACACTCTTTGTGAGTCCCTATTAGTGTGCCGGTGATCCACACGCACTCCACTAACGACTCACAATGTGCCATGTAGTATCCTTTTGAATTTCATCTTCTATTGAGAGTGCTTCTCCCGGAATCAATTACTTGACTCTGAGTATCGTCTCACTCAACCAGATGTTCTGAAGGTACACTTCTATCCATGTTGCTTTCTTTTGATGATTTAATTACTCCTACTCGTTTTTAGACTAGGTGTAAAATCAATCAATTTGTTACATAGACTATGTCTCGGCTAAGGTTCTCTTGTTTGGCAGCAACCGGGCTCACCAATGCTTCCAAGTAGTCGGATTGTTAATCCGTACCAACTATAGTGTTTTACCACCAAATGGTATGTCACCTTGATCATAACTACTTATGATGGTGATCAATACTACTGGTCAAGAGAAGATTATGTCAGTATTAAAACAGAAATTTGATTTCTGCTCCAAGCCTAGTGGTGAATAAAGGTTCTTTCACTTGGCTAATCCTGAACTCATTCAGGACTGTCCCTGTTGTCGCCATTATATTCTAAGTAGATTGCGGAATAAGAAAGATTGAATACTTAGAATGGATCTTTTGCCCAACAATAAACGATGATATATAAATAAATTAAGTGCTAAAATGTAAAGGAACGATGCGGAAAATATAAATGACATGAAACGTAAAGTTACGAAATATTAAATAAATCGTAAAGAACAAGTGCGGAAATTAAAAGACAATAATTAAACGATATAATGTAATTCGTATTTTTCATTGATAATAAGAAATGTGTTACATATTGGAAGTTAAGCTCAAACACAATTTCTAGTCTAAGTTGAATTACATTAAGATCTAGTAGGGAAGAAAATATAGAAAAGATAGAAAAGATAGAAGAGATAGAAAAGATAGAAAGATAGAAAGATAGAAGGATAGAAGGAGAGATATGGAGATCTAGAAAGAAGAAGAGATGTGAGGATGTTCTTGATGTTCTTGAGGTGGCTGGAGAGAATTCTCCAGCCCCTCCTCCAATTACTTTAGACTACATTGGAGTGATAGTTCCTCACAATCGCACTAGAATCTCACAATAAAACTCATGACCCAAGCCTCTTATTTATAGGAGGAAAAGATATTACAAGTACAACTAAAAATATTAAACTATTACAAAAGTACAACTAGTCTAAGTCTTGAACTTCTGATCTTCATCCGCTGTGTACTTTCGTTGCTGAACGGATCAGTAATTTCACGTTTCTGATTTGTAGTTTCTGAACCGTTGGAATTTCGGATCCTCACCAAGTTCCGATCCTCATTTCTGATTCGGTGCCTTGCTGTCGGAACCTCGACTTCTGAATTGCTTTCGGTATGGACTTCAGAACTTGCACCATCGGAAGTTGCATTCTCGGTATCCTGCGACTTCCGGTTCACGCTTGTCATTTCAGTATGCATGTTCGGAAGTTCTTGGGCTCCGATACACTCACAATTCCTTATTGCTCGGCCGCACACTTTATCCACTCGGTCGAGCAATTGTCTCTTTTCTATTGAGTGCTTTTGCGGTGTTGTTACTTTTGATCTTGATGAAGTTCGTCGGTCTTCTAATCTTCAACATCTTTGACATTTACACTAACAATATCCCCCTAAATGGTGATAGATGTTGAATGTAATTTATGAACTGTTCGGTGAACTTCATCATCAATTCCTCAATCCCATTGCTGAATAAATACTCAAAATTTCAGAGCATTTACCTAACAAAATCCCCATAAATGATTTGAAATGTTGAGGGTTGGGATATCAAAAATTTGAGGAAATATTTTGACTGTTTGGTGGAGTTGTACTGGATCTTGGATCCCCCCAAATGTTGATGGGGTGTTAGAAATTTTGAGAAAATCTTCTTGGTCATGAAATTTTATTAGATAGAAGTAATTTGCGCTATATGTTCAAAATTTTGAAAAATTACAGTTAATGAAAATTTTGAAAATTCGTTGTTGCTGAAATGTTGCTGCTGATAGAATGAGTTACTGTTGCTTGGATCTAATTGATGAACTTCTGAAGTTGCTAGCTCTTCCCAAACTTCTTGGTGCCAGGAGATTGTGCAAACCTTCTCCATAAAGCGCGTTCAGGCTCCTAGAGCTTTGGCATTCGAATGCGACTGGGCACGCGCCTACGTCGCCGCAAGAACTGAATCGTTACAGCCCCCCACGAAGAAATTGCTTTCTTCGAGAAACGAACCCTTGACTATAGTTCTGAAATCGCCTGCTGAGTCTGGATGCTGCCATTTTCGATACCAATTGCTAAATTTGAGTGATCAACAATTTGTTTTTCTCAATTCAACTTCTCATCTTCCTAATTTTCTGATAAGGCATTAGAAGTTGAATTTGTCTCTCTGCCTTCTGTTTTGGCTTCAAAAATTGTCATTTCTCCTTTTTTTTTTGGGTTCCGAGAATTCTGATAAGAAGTTCCGAATCAGAAGATGAATTTTTCAGAACTTTGAAATTTTCGGATTTTTTTTTTGGTTCTGAAAATTCAGAAGTCGGAATCAGAAGATGGAATTTTCGGAACTTTGAAATTTTCGGATTTTTTTTTGTTCTGAAAATTCAGAAGTCGGAATCAGAAGATGGAATTTTCGGAACTTAAATTTTTGGAATTTTTTATTTTTTTTTATTTTTTAAAGAGGCTTCTCAGATCCGAAAATTCTGATAAATTTTCGGATCAGAAATTTCTGATGAGAATTTTCTGATTATTTTGAACTGTGACGGGCTTCTGGAGCAAAATATAGATTTTCTGAACTTAGATGTTACAAAGCATCTAAGTCTTGAAAAGGGGTAGAAGTTGGATATGAGGTTAGACATTGGTGTTATTAAGCATCAATGTTGAATTCAGAAAATCTAACTTCTGATGGAGGGAAATGAGAAGATGATGTCACTTAGGAAAAGATAGGTGATGTCACTGCTAAAAAGGTGAGTGACATCACCAGACAAAGATGCTGGAAATTAAAAAAGGAGATGATGACAAAAGGTGTTCCCATGCTTTTTAGGTGATAGAGACAAGAGAGAGAGAGATGATAACTTCTTAAAACATTTAATTTTAATATCTCCTAAATATATAAAAATTCGAAAAAATCAAAGGAAATATAAATTAAAGCTAACATTTTTCAGCAAAAAAATATGACGTTTTTATAGAGATTTTCGAAAATTTAATTTTGAACAAAATAGCCATAAGGAATCACGATCGTAAATTTTGTTTTTAATCTCCAACAAAACGATTTTCGTCTAAAAATAAGTTAATTTTTAAATTACGGAAAATGTTTTGTTCCACTTGTTTTTACGTGTTTCAGTCATTTACGTCCTTTACAATTTTACTTTTGTTTTTGAGTAAACGAAATTGAGCACAGTAGCATGCAACGGTTTGTAGAGGATCCAAAGGTTGTTGCTTAAGCGAACTGATCACAGTGGACCTTGCAAACAGCTACTCAGGCTCTGATCCCAATTGTTGTCGCCATTTTATTCTAAGTAGATTGCTGAATAAGAAAGATTGAATACTTAGAATGGATCTTTCGCCCAACAATAAACGATGATATATAAATAAATTAAGTGCTAAAATGTAAAGGAACGATGCGGAAAATATAAATGACGTGAAGCGTAAAGTTACGGAATATTAAATAAATCGTAAAGAACAAGTGCGGAAATTAAAAGACAATAATTAAACGATATAATGTAATTCGTATTTTTCATTGATAATAAGAAATGTGTTACATATTGGAAGTTAAGCTCAAACACAATTTCTAGTCTAAGTTGAATTACATTAAGATCTAGGAGGGAAGAAAATATAGAAAAGATAGAAAAGATAGAAGAAATAGAAAAGATAGAAAGATAGAAAGATAGAAGGATAGAAGGAGAGATATGGAGATCTAGAAAGAAGAAGAGTTGTGAGGATGTTCTTGATGTTCTTGAGGTGGCTGGAGAGAATTCTCCAGCCCCTCCTCCAATTACTTTGGACTACATTGGAGTGATAGTTCCTCACAATCTCACTAGAATCTCACAATAAAACTCATGACCCAAGCCTCCTATTTATAGGAGGAGAAGATATTACAAGTACAACTAAAAATATTAAACTATTACAAAAGTACAACTAGTCTAAGTCTTGAACTTCTGATCTTCATCCGCTGTGTACTTTCGTTGCTGAACGGATCAGTAATTTCACGTTTCTGATTCGTAGTTTCTGAACCGTTGGAATTTCGGATCCTCACCAAGTTCGGATCCTCATTTCTGATTCGATGCCTTGCTGTCGGAACCTCGACTTCTGAATTGCTTTCGGTATGGACTTCAGAACTTGCACCATCGAAAGTTGCATTCTCGGTATCATACGACTTCCGGTTCACGCTTGTCATTTCGGTATGCATGTTCTGAAGTTCTTGGGCTCCGATACACTCACAATTCCTTATTGCTCGGACGCACACTTTATCCACTCGGTCGAGCAATTGTCTCTTTTCTATTGAGTGCTTTTGCGGTGTTGTTACTTTTGATCTTGATGAAGTTCGTCGGTCTTCTAATCTTCAACATCTTCGACATTTACACTAACAGTCCCAACTCCCACTGTTTCCTTAGAACATGAGTTCTTTCTAAAATAGCTCTTCTTTTACAGGTACAGCGGGATAGCCAGTGAAACGACATTGCTGATCAGGTTCAGGCTAGTCATGAGGTTCGGACGAACGCTACACGACCCTGGACTTTCTATGTGCAAGTGGGATAATCCCAGCTTCACATTTCAGACAGTGTCTGCAGGACCTACTTAGTCTAGGATGTGGTTGGAATATGGTTTATATGTTCTGACTGGATTAGTATTCAATTTATCGGAAACTAATTGACGATGTATATCATACATCGAGGATCGAACTATCTCGACCAACGCTCCATCATCTTCCCTAAGACACATTATAACATTTAATGTTCTTGGAAGAGAATAGACTGTGAAACACTTTCTCAGTTTATGATGTCACTCAGGTTCTGTGGATTTTATACTTCCTTTGAAGTCCTTGAACCGTTCAAGCTTTCAATTCAATCGCTTATTCTGATAAGTGAAGCCATATTCGTCATACCGATTGACAAATATCGTGAAGTATAACTAATTGTGTTCTTTTTCGAAGATTCGAGCAATACACAGTAACTGATGTGTTTGTTGCTCCTAATTTTAATGTCTTTTACATCTCTATGTAAGTTATGACTTTGTTAATTCTGTTAAAGACTTGCAATCATCACTTGACTCTATGTCAACTGATTCCAAAATCCTATCCTCTGGATCTTTGGGTGATTCATTTCTTGCCACATGTGTTGTATACAGAACTTAATCATCATCTGACTCTAAGTCAAATGATTCCAAAGTCCTTTCCAACTGGATCTTTGGTTGATTCATTTCTTAACACATTGAGAACTCAACTCATCATGTGACTCTAAGTCAAATGATTCCAAAGTCCTGTCCAACTGGACCTTTAGTTGAATTGATTCTTATGACATTTATTTTAACAATCATAAAGGACACATATCCTGAATCCAAATACTTTGGATGCATCAACATTTAAGTTATTACTATTCATGCATTCCACACATACATACAACATTTCAAGGATAATTTCAAACAACCAGGTGTTAAAAGAAAATTGACAATTTTATTAAAACTAAAAAATCCTTGAACAATGTATTATATGATAGACAATGTCGCACGCATCTAATAAGCTAATAACAATATTTTAATATCTAACTAAACTTCAAAACTGCATGAGCTGGAAATCTAATCCAAATGTGCTACTATGCGCCAGAGTCCCGTACCTTACTGATTCCCTGCATACAAACCAAAATATGACTGTCACATTATGCATTAAGGAATTATGGAACAGGAGTTTTGAGGTTTTTAGATATACCTGAGTTTTCAAAAGATTTTGACCTCGGAGCGTCTTCCCATCTTTCCGTGACTGTATCCGATTCTGTGGATTCCCAGTTTGAGACATGTCCAGACGATCTGGATCGTTTCTTGTTACGTCTCTTCACTGGACTCAATCCAGAAGTAGCTGAACCATTAGAGCTATGCCTATCCAAGAGTGACCCATATAAAGTCAACAGTGGACGCATTTCCATAAAAGCCTTTTTCTGGTCTTCCTTTCTATACGTCTGAATGAACAGATCGTACTTGCTAGTCAGCGAAGTGAGTAGAACGTTAACACTCATATCCTGACTCATGGAATAACCAAGTTTGTACAGTTCGCCTATGTATGCTTCAATTTAAAGAACATGCGAGTCGATGCTACTTCCTTCTTTTAGCTTGCACTCTGCAAGTTTTTTGAAGATCCTAGCTCGTTCCTCTTCAATTGGTTTTTGGAACTTTTCTTCAACCAACTACATTAACTCATATGGCCCCAGGGATTCAAAATCCCTGCGGAACTCGGGGTCAATGGTCAATAACATGAGGTCACGAATCTTTTGGGATTTATCAACTAAGAAGTCATGCTTATCATAAATACTCTTTATGACGACTTGTTCTGGTGGAACCGGGATCAGATACTCAGTGAGATGTAGCTTGCTAGCAATAACGAGAACCAGTCTCCAATTGCGAAGCCATTCCTTACAGTTAAGGCCAGTCAGTCTTTCCATATTTGGCAGGTGCATTCTGATGCTCTTAGAAATGGGTGAAGGAGGAGAATAGACACTTGATTCAGACATCTACAATAAACAGAATTTATTAGTTTAATCAATCCTTTTAAATAATTTCCCAATTTATTATTTATTATGGCTAGGACCCAAAATACCCCAACTATGATGTGAAGAGGGATGCCGTAATCACAACATAATGGTCATTAAGGTAGATAATACACTTATCGATTTCATCATATGAAATTCCTAGGTCTGTTGAGATTCATTGAACAGTTCAATGGCATGTTTAATCTCGGATCTGCCCCACTGTTTGTGACTGGGATGCCGAGGATCACAAACCGGGTGTGAATAACCATGCAAGTTAGCTTGGTACTCTCGAAGTCAATTACCATCTCTAATTGACGTGCCGGTTAACCACACACGCTCCATCAATAATGGTAAAATCGAGAAACCCATTGCAGCTCTTTGTGTAACGCCCCGGTTTTCCCGGTACGTTTATTTATTTTAATTTAATTATTTTTGTAACCTTTGGTTAATTTTTTTAACCAAGGTCTGATTATTTTGTGTTAGTGGGCTCATTTTGTCATCTTTTAAACTTCTTTTGTTAAAGTCCATGGGCTATGGGTTTAGTTGAAAAACCACCATGCTTAACACTACTTAAAGTGTTAAATGGGTTCATTTGGAGCTTACACTAGTGAATCACTCAAACCCTAACCCTCTCTATCACTCTCTATTCCTGTTTATGAAGACACAACCGCAGTGTTCGATCATCTCCCAGAGATTCAGAGGTTGGATCGCCATGAAACTTCAACCGAAGGTTCCCAAGACATAAATGAACGGCCTGACCGAAGTGTTTTCGATTTCAATGTCTAGAAGTGGAGTTATGAATTTCGCAACATGACCTAGGGTTTCTGACAGATTCCTCTGCTGAGTCTCCCTTCTTGCGAAAATCATATCTGGAGTTCCAGAGGTCAAATAGGGTTAGTACCGGTGCACACGGTTCACAAATTGAGTTTAGCAACTTTCTTCAGAAGACCATTATCCGTTTTGAAGACCGGAGGTATGGGGTAATTGCTCATCTTTACGTACTGCTCGAATTCCGTTCAGATTAGCTATGCTGTTTTGTTTATTTTATAAAAGGAGTTTGGAGAAAGCTTTTTACATGATTCCGCCTCCTAGTATCATTATATTTAAGTAAATTTGGTATCTGGAAAAGATGGATGTCTGATTCCATTCCCAAGTTTATGGTAATTGGACAACATCACAGACCAGTGTTTTCCCATCAGCATTATCATTTCTGATTTGTTCTGAGTTGTGAATTTTATATCTTGAGTTTGAAAATGTATTTTGAGTTGGTTCCAACTCTCAGACCTTTGTTATTGAGTCTATTGTACTCGTGATTTTTCCTAAGGTCTGGTTCCATCCGAAAGTTGGGTGGAATTGGCTAACCTCACATGTATGCCATTTCGGGGACTGCAGTGATATGTGTTTTTGTAAAAATCATATCTCCATGTTGTTTATAATTATGTCCTTGTGGTTTAATGAAATCCCTATGACCTCTAACCCCTTTTAGTACCACCATGATCATGGGGATTGAATTGGGATGATGAACACATCTTAGAATGTGTTTCAAAGAGAGAATGATGGATAAGCCAAAAGGAATCATGGGTGGCTACAATTATGTTTTCCATCAGATCTGTAGTCATTTTGTAAAAATCATAACTTGAGTTCTAAAACTCAAAATGACCCTAACCAGTGCCCAAATTTCACAAATTAAGTTGGGTAACTTTCTTAAGAAGACCAATCTCACTGATAAGGACTTTATCTAGGGGTAACAACAGCTTATTTGCTGTTAGGTCAGATCCGGGTCTGCAATGACATGTCAATTTGTTTTTATCATTTCTATGGCTTGGAAAAGGATCCAGAGTGATTCCAAGTTCCCACATGTACATTACATATTGATTTAAAGTTATGGAGAAGATGGGACGTTAATTCTCATTATAACTTGGTTAGAATGGATCCACAATCCAGATCAAGGGACAGTCACCAGCTTATGCTGATTCTGTGATTGTCGACAATGTGATTTTTATATCCAGAGCTTGGGAAACCCTTTTTAATTAATTCCAACTCTGAGGCTTGTATTTATGTGTCTTTTGTTCCTCTGATTTTTGGTTGGGGCTGATTCCAGCTACAAGTTGGGTAGAATTGGCCAACACCACCTGACTATCCGTCTGAAGACAGCAGTGGCATGTCTTTTTGTAAATTTTATATCTTTCTCATCCTTTGGAGTTAGGAGGAGTTCTTTATGGTTCTGGAAACCTAAGTCATTGTAGTTTCTTGTAAAAATTATTTAAGCTTATGCTTCTGTTTTATATTTTGGAGTAATTCAGTCTTGAACAGCAGGTCTGTTTTAGAGGCCTTGGTGTGATTACTCCTCTCTCATTCCTTAGCTTCACAACTTCACCCTTCTAACCTTTAGTCTTAATTAGGTGAAGTGTTGAAGTTTGCACAAGCTTGGTAGCCATATATTGACTTCTATCTGTTATATCACTCACTCAAGGTGAGTTCTCTCACACCGTTGTATTGATGTTTGTGTTTGCTAGTTAGCTCGTGTGTGATTGTTTAGATTTATTATTTAAAGCATGCTATATTATTATTATAAATCGTACATGTGTACTGTATGTAATTGATTATTACTATGAGGGTTAGTTAGGTAAGATCACCAACGTTATACTCTTTATGAGGTGCGGGGATCGGGGCCAAAGGATACGGGATTTACCCGGTGCGGCTCAAACCTACAAGTCCGCCCTATTTTATATAAGCACTGATTCGTTCTTTGCTTAGTTTTTATAATTAAAATTAAAATTGGAATAGGGCTGGTAAATGTAAATATTAATATGATGTCTGTGTTTGAATTCACTAAGCTTTGTGCTTACGGTTTTCCCTAACATTTTTCAGGTGTTAAGATCAAAGAGGCTAAGGCGTGACTTGGAGCACCGGGATGCCACTACTAGAAGAATTTCTATTTTGGGACATTATTATTTTATGCTTCCGCACTTTACAATGTTTATTTTGCCATAAGTTGGTTTTGAGATATTTATCTTTTGGAAACTTATAATATCTTTTTATAAAAGTTGTTTTAAAAGTTCAAATATTTTGCAAAAAATTTTGGGTGTTACACTTTGTGAACCCCTGTTGGTGTGCCGGTTAACCACATACGCTCCACCAATGTTTAACAAAGTGCAATGTGCAACTTCATGGATTAGCAACTCATTCACATTTTTGAGCTAAAGTAACTAGATTGGGATTTTGTTCAAGGTTCTAGTACTTTCAATTATAGCATTATACTTTTAAGAGGCTTAGCGGTTCTATCAAACCCGTTCGGCTAACGACACTTAACTAACCAGGAGAGCGGTGGGTGAGAGTGGACACCCATTAGACTACCATTTTATAGGCAGTCGCCTTATACCCTCTTTATAGGACAGTTTTGTGAATGAGGCCTACTAACGGTAAGACTAACCAATTTAATCTTATACTAATAATATTAACTTTTAATTATACTATGTATAAGATGTATTTTAATCTTATTAAAATATTTAGGATTCAATCCTTTAATTTTTCGCAAATTATCAAATAATTTAAAATTAAATTTAAACCCTTTAAGTGATTTAATTTATCTTTTAATTAAACTATTAATTAAATTAATTAAATCAAAGATAGGCATTACAAATTAATCAAATTAATTATCTATCTTTATCCCCTAGATTTCGAAAATTGCAAGCATAGGATAAAGGATTCTGGTTATTTAATTAATCAACAATTACCAAAAATAACAATCTACTATCCATGGCAACAAGCAAAATCGCCAAATAAGGGGTGGAGGCTAGGGTTTTCAAAACCCTAGCCACCAATTTCGATCTAGGCCTCCTCAAGGGTTTATTTTCGAAAACCCATTGATCAAACAAAACAATTATATCAATTCACAAGAAAAACAGCCAAGCTCTGATACCACTGAAGGGTTTTACACAATTTATGAACTAGAAAATTCCTAAGTTCACATGTACCCTAAATAAGATCTATGGTTTTCTACTGTGAACATATAATAAAAAAAACCTAAAGGCCAACAATTATTTCTAAAGAATAAATCAGAAGACCCAACCTTTGATTCTTGATCCAGAAGCTAGCAGCACAAGTTTCCTGCCTCAAATGGAGTCACACCCAAGCAATGGAGGAGAGAAAACAGCAGAGTCTCTGGAGAGTTATAAAAGTAGCGCAGAAAATGGAGAGCCAGGAGGTTCCTTTTATAGCCTGCAAGGGTTACAGCTGAAACCCTAGAGGAGCCTCCTTAATGGGCAAGCCTGTTGACCATTTGGACCAAGGCTTCTAAACCCTAATGAGGGTTTTTGCCAACTATGGAGTAGCCTCCATATTTGGCGCCAACTTGGCCCCTGGCTACTGGCTTGCCAGTTGTTCAACTATTGAATAAATACAAACCAGTCCCTACACTTTTAATTAATTAAATTAATCTCCAAATTAAATCCAATTAATTCTAGATTAATTTCTAATTAATTATTATAGTTTCTAATTAATATATTAACACTAAAATATATTAATAAACTATTTATTTATTTCTATTGATTTATTAAACAATTAATAAATCAACATTTCTCTCTACTGACTTCTACATCAATCCTCCTGCTATGAGGGCAACCCAAATGGACTTTGCTTCAATTAATAAGATAAATACAAATATAAAGTCATGGCTTAGACACATAATCCAACATGAAGCGTCTAAGGAAGCGGCTCGGCTGAAGAACTTCATCGGTGACCTTGGAGTTGTCCCTAGCATTTAGGAGCCCATGGAACTATTCTGCGATAATAAAGGAGCGGTCGCTTTAACAAAGGAACCGCGAGATCATGGAAAGTCCAAGCATATCGACAAAAAGTACCATTATATTCGACATCGGGTAGAAGAAGGTCACCTCCTGGTTAAGAGGGTATCATCAGAAGACAATCATGTATATCCTTTGACTAAGGCTCTGAGTAAGATCAAGCACAATCAACATGCTCGGAGCGTTGGACTGATGGATGATATTAGTTTTAGCAATTAGATAGGTTTTGAAACTTGTAACAGTATAAATGTAATTGACTTGGTGATTTAATAATAGAGATTTATTAATGAGTATTGTTTACTGCCTCTATCAATTGTTTATTATTGTGTTTCATTTTTGCATGTTTAACTTCATAAGTAATTTGATTATTCAAAGTTCCACAGTCGATCATACTGTTAGGAAGTAAGTGTGAACGAAGACTGTCATGAATAAGTTGTAGATTGTCTAAGGAGTTAGACATTGCAGTAAGACTGCTACAACGTTCATGAGTACTTAGAAATAGAGATTTGAGTATTGGATAAACTCGCGCTCAACAGATTGCTTCATGGATTATATCACAAGCAATGTTGAGACGATAATATCTTATGATCTTAAAGTGGAGAGATATGAGTTGTAATTTGCAAGGCAGTTGCACATTGATAATGGGAAAACACATCGGTAACTCGGTGCTATAAAACATATTGTTGTGAGTAATCTGACTGGTAAAGGATATAGCCGTATGATTCGAAACTTATTCGTCCCTTGACCTGACGGGAAACAGATATATGTACGCCTCTCGATGATTTTGAAGTTGACTAAAAGGGTTGGCCAACCAGGACTAAGTTGATGTATTCAATAAGTAGTCTTAAAGTCATAAGCAAAATCGGAAATCAAGAAACAGAGTATCAGACCGAGGTTGATCTTAATCCATGTCTTGAGTCTGAAAAATATATTGTTGGACGGAGGATCATATGATCACTTATCTTTGGACAGAACTGACTGGGTCAGAGTTCGGTAACAGTTTCTGAGAAATTGAGATTTGTTAATAAGAAGATAAATTGACATTTAAAGTCATAGACTTATCAAAGTGGGAGACTGTTGGATTAGGTGTCTAAGCCATGACTTATAAATTGTATTTATCTTATTAATTGAAGCAAAGTTCAGTTGGGTTGCCCTCATAGCTGGAGGATTGGTGTAGAGTTAATTAGAGAGAAAGGTTGATTTAATCAACAGAAATAAAATAAATAGTTTATTAATATATTTAAGTGTTAATATATTAATTAGAAATTAATCTAGAATTAATTGGATTTAATTTAGTGATTAATTTAATTAATTATAAGTACAGGGACTGGTTTGTATTTATTCAATAATTGAATAACTGGCTAGCCAGTGGCAGGGGCCAAAGTTGTCAACAATATGGAGGCCACCTCCATACTTGGCGAAACCCTAATTAGCATTTAGAGGCCTTGGTCCAAATGATCAACAGGCTTGCCCATTAAGGAGGCTCCTCTAGGGTTTTGACTGTAACCCTTGGAGGCTATAAAATGAACCTCCTGGCCACCCCAAAACCTACGCCACTTTTCATATCTCTTTGGAACTGCTGATGTATTCTCTCCTCCATTGCTTGGGTGTGACTCCATTTGAGGCATGATATTTTGCTGCTAGCTTCTGGATCAAGAATCAAAGGTTGGTCTTCTTGATTTTATTCTTTAGAGATTAATTGTTGGCCTTAGGATTTTATTATATGTTCATTGTAGAAAAACATAGATCTCTTCTTAGGTTGCATGTGAACTTAGGATTTCTAGTTCATTGTTTGTGCAAAACCTTTCAGTTGGCAGCTCGGGTGGGGTCGAAAGTGTGAGCAGCTCGCTAGGACAGGACGATGTTTACCACGGGCTCGCTAAACGTCGTACTCGGGCTCGCACACCGGTCAGCCTTAAAGGTCGACGGTTTTTATCATATAAAACTGAAGAATACTTGTGAATGATTTATTAATTATGAATTTATGTCACTAATATTTTGAAGCAAATGTTCTGCATAATTCTAGAATACAGTTATCTATATAACTCTTATAATAGAGGCCATCCAAATGATATGGTTCAAGATAGATCTCATTCTTGCACAATATTCATTTGAAACTTCCATCTTTTCAACTTCTTCCACTTAATTGTTTAGTTAATGAAATATTTTTCCCTATATAAGAATATTATTTTCATGTTTTGTTGCATGTATTTCTTCTCATATTTTTGTTGTTGTTATCTAAAGTGTATGAAGATGGAAAAGAAGATGCAAGAGATCTATAGTCATCTAATATCCAAAAGAAAGAGTTGCGTATTAGGAAGAACTAAAGACGGGTATGCCAATCAAGATTTTAAAATGCTATAACTTATTTTAGTTATTTTTTTGTTCAATTTGTATTCATTTCATTTTTGCTTCTACATTCTTTAGATTTTAATAAAACATTTATGTTATACATTTAGATCCAGGAGAAAAAATGATTCTATTTCAATTTATTTGTTACAATATGTCGAAGATGTATGTTATTATTTTGTAATATCATATATAATTGTTTAATTGGATTTCGTCGTCGGGTGTGTAACTAATATAACGAGAAAATTATATTTATCTTTTTGATGAATATCTCAATAAAATGTTTATATTTTATTTTGTAGAGTGGGCAAAACGTAGTAGGAGTTTGTAGCCATATGATGTGTAAAAGAATAGGTTATGATGAAATATGTTGAGGGATAAGATCTTCATGTAAATCAAATATTTAAATGATGAAAACTTTTGATTGGTGTAAAATATGTTGATGTGTTTGTGGGAGGCAACACGTAAGATGTGTACTATCAGTTAATTTCAACAAAGTTATTCTTCATTCATCAAAATCTGTTACTAAAGGGAATGTCACTCAAAATTCATAAAAACAATAAAGTATATAAAAAATTATGTTGGAAGAAGAAGCAAATAAAATACTAAAGGGATACGATATTGCTATATCCAAGATTTAAACAATGAAACCATTTGATTGTTGTACATTATATAAAGAATATGATACTAGAAATAGATGCAAATAAAATAGGAGTAAATAAGATTGATTGTCAAATTGTATTCACCAAAATCTGTTACTAAATGGAACGTCAAAATTCATAACTATGATGGATGCCGAAAACAGAAGCAAATAAAATAGCAGTGATATTGTAATAAGAGTAAAAAAAATTCTATCAATATCACTTAATTGTAGTTAAAAGTTAAATTAAAACACATCATTGTCATCATGACGCGCTGGTAAATGAGGTATTATTTTTTGTTGTACCGGCGATGATTACCTTTGTGCTTCAAGGTTTTGGAGGTTGTTGACATAACTTTTTTGATCTAGACATTATTTATCTAATTGATTAAACCAAATTTAAATCTTTCAATCATATTTAATTGATTCTCATAAATATCAATTAATTACTATAACTTAAAAAACTTTTGGGTTATAGTTACTTAATGATATATAACCATTACTTGGAATATAAAGAGTTGTAATATTAATATAATTATTCAATACAATTAACCAAATTTCATTATATTAATGTGGTTTAAGATATACATTTATATTGAATAACATTTCATTTTTAGTAACAATTTTGTGGCTCCATTGTTAAGATGGCATATGCTAAAATAAATGAATTTACTCCGTTGAATGATAATTGGGTTTTGCAACTTTGTTTTTTCTTGATCTTTTTTAAATATATATTACACAGAAAAAATACTTGATGAAAAAAAAAGTATATTCTTCCAAAGATTGTCTAAAGAGACTTGATACGATTAACAAACTTATGCTACACTTTTTTTTCATTTTAGGAGTTCAACTTCTTTTATTCATAGTTTGGTTAAATGTAAAAAGTAATTTTTTTTAACCAAATAATAATATGGACATTGCACACCAACCATATAACAAAAATGAAATAATTTTTTTTAAATAAATTTGAATTCTTAATGCTTCTTATGTTTTTTGTCCTTATGTTGGCTAAGCTCTTAGGAACACGAATTCGGTCTACATAAATTGTTGGAAATCAAGGTTCATGTAATTAGTTTCAAAAACATGAGTTTGCAACGGAAGCATAAAATCATGAACACAAATTCCATTTTCAAGAGGATCATGCTACATGCATGTAGAGATAAGATGAAGAACAAACATAGATTAAGTTCAAGATTATAACCTTTGTTCTTGAGCTTTATGTGGACGAATTTGATGGCTAGAAATCAAGGAAGATCTCCTCTATATTTGATCCACCACAAGCTTGAACACCCTTAGATGCTAGTCTTGAAAAACTTGCTAAATAAAACTCTTAACTCTTGGATGGAAAAAACGATTTTTGCATCTATTCTCACTAGTATTTTGAGAGCTATTGGCTGATCTTATATCAAGTGAAAAGTGTAAGAAAACTCATACAAATGATCGGCCAAAAGAAAGAAGAATAAGATAGAAAAAGAAAAGCTTTCCTTTTAAAATGTAAAGTATGTAGTTCACATGGTCAATCATGGAGAACACTAACATTCTTCTTGCCTTTTGACACATTCAAAGACATGCTTTTGAAGCATGTGGTCGATCATATGCTTAGATTAAAAAAGAGATTCCTAACACTTTATTATTTATAAAACTCATAACTTAAGTTTATAAATAATAACTCTTCACTTTCTTTGTTTAATGGAATAACAATTAAACCACATATCAAGTATATAAACCCTTTTTAATCATGCATTATATATATGAAGTAAATATATATATATATATATATATATATATATATATATATATATATATATATATATATATATATATATATATATATATATATATATATATATATATATATATATATATATATTTACAATATGCATATTTTATTTAATTTACCAATTAAATTAAATGAACGGTTTATTCATTATTTAATTAAATCATTTAACACCTTAAACAACTTAATTGTTATACATGATTAATTCATCACATATGAATTATAAATCAACCTTTAATATTGGAGTTATTATTATTTACCTTAAATAATAATAATCCTACAAGATTAAATTGCAAGTTTAGTATCATTTGATGTTAAATCAAATTTAACGTTCTAAATGATCAGTTGGTGTCAAACTTGTTGTTGGTGTGACCCTATAGGATCATGTATTATTAGTAATATCATTTTATGATCATCCTTGGGCATATAGAACTAACATAAATAACTAATTAACTTTTGTTATCATAACATATAAAAGATAAAATATAGCAAAACCTAATACCAACACAAACTGTACAACACAAACTGTATATGTATGTTAATCCCAAAATTTATTGGTACAAGTAACATGAATCTTCAATCTTTAATACGATCACATTTGTGATATTTTATCAAACACCAAATACGTAATGCAACTAGCAGATTGAAATCAAACATGTGTATACGAACAAACATAAATTGCAAACAACGATATAATATAGACAAGTAAAACAGACGAGGAAGAGAAAACTCACACCTAAACCGCAACTAACTTGAGATTGCCGATTGAAGAAATCATACAATCAAGAAAAATATGCATGCAGATTCTTCAACGATTCCCTTCGAGTCCCCTTCCTTACCGGAAGAAACTTAATTTTTAAACAAGAGTCGTATTTTAGGGCGCGGATTGCTCCTTAGGAATTTTGGGGAATTCATAATTTTATATTGTTCACTCAAAACAATTTATTTTTCAGTCTTTTTTACTTTTATAAAGGCTTGACAAATCTGTTTCTTTATATCGTAATTTCGACTTATGATAAATTACAAACAAAGTAGTATATACTATTCACCACCTCAACAAAAAATCAAACAACTTCGGAGCTATTTTTTGTTTATCTTATCTTTTCATTTATTTTAATCATCAATTTATTAACAAAATATATTCATCTATAAGAACTTTCAGGACATAAAACTTGATATAATTTGAAATAAATGTTTGACACCATTTATTTTTTGTATATTCTGATGCAAGCTTTAATCGCAACATTAGATATTAAACAACTTTGTGTAAATTCTTTTTTCATTCACAACTATGTTTATACCTCGATATAAAAACTTCTAACTCGATCACTCATCTAAACTTCTACTCACATCTATTTTAAGTGCATAACTGTATTCCTGCGCAACGCGCGGGAGTACGCCTAGTTTTATACTATATAATTATAAAGCATACATGTTTGTACCATATAAAATTTCAAACATAACGTTTGGAACTTTGAATGTGAACACATAATTTAAAATTTAGAATGTGGACACATAATTTGGATCAGTTGATTTATTCTTTTATCTAATAGTATAATAAATGTCCCAATACAAACATCAAAATAAACAATAGAACACTAACCTATAGATCTAGATTCACATCTACTAGGTGGCTAATGGCGGCATTAACAATGGCGGTAAAGGCCATAAAAGGTGGTGGACAAAGATATTTCTTCAACAGTGCATGCTGAATTCTCTAGTTAACTGTTCAACCTTAAATTAAACAACATAAATGTATAGAACCATACTTCAAAACATGGGTGTAAAGTGTAAACCCACGACGACTACACACACACACACACACATATATATATATATATATATATATATATATATATATATATATATATATATATATATATATATATATATATATATATATATATATATATATATATATATATATATATATATATATATATATATATATATATATATATATATATAAAAGTTCAACAAGGGACTAATATAAACCATGGTACCAAAGGACTAATCTCATCCACACGATTATACACTTTACGTGGACGTACATCTACCAGATTATAAAAAAACCCACTTCGTTTTTTTAATTTTTAGGGCTTATTTTTTATCGAAAAAAAAAATCTGAATATATAGAAATTTATAACTTTTTATCCTCTACAAATAGAGATCCATATTGATATACAAAAAATGAATTTTTTTCGAAATTTACACTAGTTGAGATTCACATGTGAATCTGAACTATTATTCTGTTCACTGTTGACACACACAATTGAATATGATATTGTCATATGAATTTGAATAAATTTTTGTGTGAATGTGAATGAAATTAACTTATGAATCATAGTATATTTTTTATAAATGATTAAAATATTGAATTGTTAAAAATTTTCTAACTATATTAATCATATTCATATTTCGGAGTATATTTAAAATACCATATGATATTGATATGTGAATCTGAGTAAATTGTTGTGTGAATGTAAATAATTTATATTGTGAATGAGAGTAAAATCATTATAAATGGTTAAAATGTTGAAGTAGTAAAAAACTGTTAAGTAACTTCTCAATACTATATGATTTTGATATGTGAATATGAATAAGTTTTCGTGTAAATATGAGTAAATCCATTTGTGAATCAAATATATTACTTATAAATGGTTAGAATATTGAAATAGTAAAAGTTTTAAAAGTAAAATAATTACTCATATTCAAATTTTTACAGTTCAGATTCACATCTGAACATGTGAATCTGACATGTTATTATGTTATTCTCTGTTGGCATTCACAATGACATATGATATTGTCAAGTGAATCTCAATAATTTTTTGTGTGAATGTGAATGAAATTAACTTATGAATCATAGTAAATTCATTATAAATGATTAACATATTGAAGTGTTAAAAATTTCCTAAGTAGATTAATCATATTCATATTACAAAATATATTTAAAATATCATATGATATTGATATGTGCATCTGAGTAAATTGTTGTGTGAATGTAAGTAAATTCAATTGTGAATCAGAGTAAATTTATTATAAATGGTTAAAATATTGAAGTAGTAAAAAACTTATTATTAAATTCTCAATAGTATATATGATATTGATATGTGAATATAAGTAAATTTTCGTGTAAATATTAGTAAATCTACTTGTGAATCAAGTACATTACTTATAAATGGTTATAATATTGAAGTAGTAAAAGTTTTAAAAATAAAATAATTACTCATATTCAAATTTTTACAGTTCAGATTCACATGTGAATCTAGACAAGCTGTATTTATAAAAAATAATTTATTTTTTATATATCAATATGTATGTCTATTTGTAGAGGACAAAAAATTATGAATTTTGGTATATTCGGTTTTTATTTTTGAAAAAGAATAATGTTGAAAAATAAAAAATACAAAAAAATTAAGTGGGTTTTTTATTATAATCCTCTACATGTGCGTCGATGTAAGAAATTTACAACCTATTTTTTGGCCGTTGATGATTTTGATTCCGACGATCGAGATTAGTCCCTTGATACCATGGATAATTTTAGTTCTTTATTGAACCCAACCCCATATATATATATATATATATATATATATATATATATATATATATATATATATATATATATATATATATATATATATATATATATATATATATATATATATATATATATATATCAGGATCGGGTGATGACTCTTCTTAAAGTGAGGACTTGCGAGGGCACTTTAAAAAAATTGAAAAAAAATATAAAAAAAATATAAATAATAAAATGGATCATAGTACTATATCGGAGAAAAAATATTCAAAAAAAAACTTTTCGATCATTATTTTTTTTATAATGAAATAATGATCCAAAATAAAAACTAAAAAATTGCATCATTACGTTTTGCAATGATGCAAATTTTTTTTCAAATTTTTTTTGATAATGATATAGTACTATTCTCGATTTTATGATTTGTATTTTTTTTATATTTTTTTTCAATTTTTTTAAGGTGTCCTCGCAAGTCCTCACCTAAAAAAGAGTTATCACCGGAACCGGACCCTATATATATATATATATATATATATATATATATATATATATATATATATATATATATATATATATATATATATATATATATATATGTGTGTGTGTGTGTGTGTGTGTGTGTGTGTGTGTGTGTGTGTGTGTGTGTGTGTGTGTGTGTGTGTGTGTGTGTGTGTGTAGTCGTCGTGGGTTTACACTTTACACCCATGTTTTGAAGTATGGTTCTATACATTTATGTTGTTTAATTTAAGATTGAACAGTTAACTAGAGAATTCAGCATGCACTGTGAAGAAATATCTTTGTCCACCACCTTTTATGGCCTTTACCGCCATTGTTAATGTGTGTGTGTGTATATATATATATATATATATATATATATATATATATATATATATATATATATATATATATATATATATATATATATATATATATATATATATATATATATGTTCAATGTTGAACCAAAAATATATTGCCTAACTGCAGAACCACCATTGTAACCGTTAGATCATTATTTCAGTAGATTAGATTAAAAAGGGTACACCATAAAAAATTATACTCATTTACAGGAAATCATATCCAATAAAGGGCATACTGGGTTTTTTATTAGGTCCTAAAATCTCTCTCTCTCTCTCTCTTTCTCGTTTCCGTCCTCTCTCTATATAGAAACTTCAAACTTTTAAACCCTAATATCCATCGACTGCCACCACATCCCACACCCCATCCTCTCACGAGCCTCCATCGGAGAAGACACAGAGAGTCCCGTCGACACCGGAGACGCCGACATCAGTAACGCCGACACCGGTAACGCCGTCGTCGATTCATTCACGAGCTACAGGGATCAATCCAATGTCGGTGACGACAATTTCAAATCATACGCCAGGAGCTCCAATTGTCGTTGTGTAGGGCTGCTGCTCTCCTTCCCTCCCTCTCCGATTTCTCAATTCCATATGAAATTGATTTGGTCTTCGTTCAACAGTAGCCGCCAGTATAAGAGGGTCCTCGTCCAATAGTGTCCGCTGTTCCATATGAAATTGATTTGGCAAATAAGCATCGCAACTGTTATCCTCCTCCTCCCGTCACAGGAAGAGCTTAATCAGGTACATTTGTCATCCAATGGTTGAAAGTTGAAGGCAAAAGGTTAGATAATTCTATTTCACCCACAAGCCGTTCGAAGAAATGTCACACCTCATATCAGACATGTGAGTTTGTAAACAGTTTTTACATTGAAATTCACATTTTAACATTGAAATTTACGTATTTATATGATGAATTTACAGATTTTAACATTGTAATTTACTTATTTGTATGATGATTTTACATATTAACGTTGAGATTTTTGTTCTGAATGTGTTTGAAGAAATATCACATGAAGTTTTTACTATATTTCTGAAAATCTTGTTCATATTACCGCTGATTTATGGCAGTTTTCAATATCTAGTTCTTTCAATTGGAATTGCAAATTAGTAATGTGATTTTTTTTTTCAATTTGAGTTCGTATTACAGGTAGTCCGATTGCATATTTCGTTTTCAATATATGTTCACTAATGAACATATGTTCACTAATGAACATATGTTCACTGATGAACATTTTCTTACAAACTGGTTTTAATATATAGTTCTTTCAATTGGAATTGCATATTAGCAATTTGGTTTATTTCAATTGGAATTGGATATTTCGTTTGAGTTTGTATTGAAGGGAGTCCGATATGTCTTCAATTATTCACGGTATTGTGGTATCCTGTTTGGTATTGTAGTTCATATGTTCACTAATGAACATATGTGTTTTAACATATGTTCATATATGAACATATGTTCATAAATGAACATATATTGATTTTGAGCAATGTTTGTTTACAGGTTAGGGAATACGATTTTAGCACCAAGAACCTAATCGATTTTGATGCTTCGTTGCTCCCATGTCAATCAACAATATGACGTGCACACAAGGATTCGTTCGATGTTGAAGATGTATAGAAGCAAGAATGTATAGAAGCAAGAACAGAGTGATTGAGAACCGTCATGTAATGTTCATATATGAACATGATTCATATATGAACATTGTTCATATATGAACATTGTTTCATTTGTTTGAGACTTTGATGTTGAATCGTGATGTGTTCTTATTCTTTTAACTTTTCTCATGTAAATTTTTAGACTTGATCAATGTATTGGTTGATCTTATTGGGATTGAACTTTTGTTTGTATTTTGATCAAAGGGAGAGAGAAACGCAAAAATACAAGAATGAACAGACAACTTTGCTCATGTACATGTGTTCATTGATGAACATATGTTCATAGATGAAAATATGTTCATTGATGAACATATGTTCATTGACGAACATAGCAATTTAAGATTTTTGACGATCGTACCCTTTTACTTAGATTTTAATCTTACGGTTAACAACATGGTTTTGCAGTTAGGTGATTTAATTTGGTTCTGCATTGAATCCATCCCTATATATATATATATATATATATATATATATATATATATATATATATATATATATATATATATATATATATATATATATATATATATATATATATATATATATATATATATATATATATATATATATATATATATATATATATATATATATATATATATATATATATATATATATATCCTAATAAATAAGTAACTCAAAGCCACATGTCATCTTCTCATTGAATTTGCCACATGTCATTTTTTCATAATTTTAAATTTCTTAAAAAAATTAATTGGTTTGAAACGTTTCTAACTCCTGAATGATCGGTTTAATTATTATTCAATTTCAAAATTAATTGTTATCATTCAATTTCAAAATTAATTATTTTTTAATATCATATTATTTTTTATTGTGTAGAATGATTTGGGAGACAATAGAGAGACAATTAACGTCATAATATTTTGAAGAACGATTCCAATCATAATAGTGAAATTGATTTTAGTACCGGTGACATTCTCATAATCAATTATATTAATCAAAATACAAAGTCGTAATAGTAAAAATCAAAAGCAAGAAGTCACGATACACAAACAAATTTCTTATGTAATATTATTAATGTTTAGATATTATTAATCAATATTTTTTTTGTATCATCTCGTATAATACACGGGTCTAACAACTAGTATATATATATATATATATATATATATATATATATATATATATATATATATATATATATATATATATATATATATATATATATATATATGTTAGATTAGGTGTCTAAGCCATGACTAATAATTTGTATTTACCTAATTAATAGTAGCAAAGTCCATTTGGGTTGCCCTCATAGCTAGAGGTTTGGTAGAAAGTTCGGTAGAGAGAAAGGTTGATTTATTATGTGATTAATAAATCAACAGGAATTAAATAAATAGTTTATTAATATATTAAAGTGATAATATATTAATTAGAAACTATAGTAATTAATTAGAAATTAATCTGGAATTAATTGGATTTAATTTGGTGATTAATTTAATTAATTACAAGTGCAGGGGCTATTTTGTAATTACTCAATAGTTGAGTAGTGACTGTCCTGGTTGGTTTAATGTTGGCGATTTTTAGGATGTATTTATCCTTAATTTCGAGTTTGATAAATAGAGGATAAATAGGTTTAATTCAAATGATAAAAGGTTTATCTTGATTTGAATTAAAAAGGTTTATCTATAAGGTTTATCTGTAACCACCTGGAGCCTATAAATAGAGACCCCAGGCATCATAATTCACGCCATTCTTGACTCCTCCCTCTCTCTGGATTTCGTCCACCTCCTGCTCCCTGGGTGTGATCTCATTTGAGGCAGGACACTTGTGCTGCTTAGCTTGCAAGAAACAACTAAAGGTTAGTTTTTCTATTTTATTCTTTTAGTTAATTTTTGTTTTGCCTTTAGGAATTAATTACATGTTCAAAGTAAGAAAACATAGATCCAATCTAGGTTGCATGTGAACTTAGGGTTTTAGTTCATAGATTTGCAGAAAACCTTTGAGTGGTATCAGAGCTATTGGTTGTTTTCTTGTTGAATTGCTGTAATAGTTTTCCTAAAATTAGGGTTTAAAGCTTATAAACCCTAATTATTGTTTGGATCGATTTCTAAGATTAGGGTTTTGGAAACCCTAATCCCCCCCTTTAGTATTTTCGAAAAAGCCTATTAGGGTTTTAGGAGGTTTTCTATTTTTGGTAACTTTAATTGTTTAATTAAATGGATAACCTTAAACCCAAATTGTTTGATTTCGAAATTTAAGGTTTAAGATAGGTTTAAAATTAATTTGATTAATTTGGTAATACCTATCTACATTTGAATTAATTTAATTAATTGTTAATTAAAAGATAATTCAAAGGATTTAATTAATTTTTTAAATTTGCAAAAATTAAAGATAAATCCGGAAAAATATTTTAAATGTTTAAAATATTAAGATTTAATTATTTCAATTAATTGTTAATTAAAGGATAATTAAATCGAATTTTTAAAGGTTTAATTTAATTTTAAATTTAATAGTTAAATTGGTAAAATTAAAAGATAAACCTGGAATATTTTAAATGGTTTTAAAATATATCTTATATATGTTATTAAAAGTTAATACTATATGTATAAGATAAAATTGGTCAGTCAATTCAATAGTAGGCCTCATTCACGAAGCTGATCTATAAAGTGGGTATAAGGAGGCTGCCTATAAAATGGCAGTCGAATGGGTGAACATTCTCGCCCACCGCTCGCCTGATCAGTGGAGGGTCGTTAGCTGAACAGTTTTGATAGGACCGCTTAATCATTAAAAGTATAATGATGAAAGTACTAGAACCATTTACAAAATCCCAATCTAGTTACTTTAGGAAAAATGTGAATTTGATGCTAATCCATGAAGTTGCACATTGCACTTTATGAAACGTTGGTGGAGCGTGTGTGGGTTACTGGCACACCAATGGGGGTTCATAAAGAGTGGCAATGGGTTTCTCGGGTGTTATCATTGTTGATGGAGCGTGCGTTGTTAACCGGCACATCAATTTGAGATGATAATGGACCCCGAGAGTACCAAGCTAATTTGCATGGTTATTCACACCCGGTTTGTGATCCTCGGCATCCCAGTCACAAACGGTGGGGCATATCCGAGATTAAACATGCCATTGAACAGTTCAATGAATCTCACAGATCTAGGAATTTCAAAAGGCTGAAATTGATAAATGTTATCTACCTTAATAACCACTGTGTTGTGATTACGGCATCCCTCTTCACAGCATAGTTGGGGTATTTTGGGTCCTAGCATTGTTAAATAATAAATTGGGTAATTATTTAAAAGGATTAATTAAACTAATAAATTCAAATTTTATATATGTCTGAAGAAAATGTCATTCTCCTCCTTCCCCTCCTTCACCCATTTCTGAGGGCATCAGAAAGCGCCTGCTTAATATTGTAAGGCTGACTGGCCTTGACTGTGTGATATGGTTTTGCAATTAGAGAATAGTTCTTAGTTTTGCTGGGGAACCATATCCGACTGAGTGTCCGCTCCCAAACATGACATCACACAGCAGCTTGTGATGAGCATGACTCCTTGACCATTGAGTCTAAGGAAGTTCGTTGCCTTATGCTATTGATCATTGACCCCGAGTTCCGCAGGGATTTAGAATTCCTGGGGTCAGATAAGTTGGCACAGCTAGTTGAGGAAAGGTTCCGAGAACTGGTTGAAAAAGGGAACAAACTAGGATCTTCAAAGAGCTTGAAGTTTCAAGCATGAAGGAAGTAGCACTAGTTTGCATGTTCCTAAGTTTAAGGGATACATAGGCGAACAGTATAAAACTGGTTTCCCTTTGTGATCAGGAGTTAAGCATTAGCTCGACTCGCTGATCTGTTCATCCAGATGAACAGAAAGGGTAATCGGATGAGACAATCGTGGAAATGCATTCAATGTCGACGCTGTATGAGTCGTTCATGGAGAAGCATAGTTCCATTGATTCAGCTGCTTCAGGATTGAGTCCAGTATTAAGGTGCATCAAGAAATGATTCGGATCGTCTGGACCGATTGTTCGATGTTTCAAACTGGGAATCCATAAGGTGGGACACAGTCACAGAAAGATTGGAACAATGCTCCAAAGCCAAACCGTTTGGCAAACTCAGTAATATCTTAAAACTCATAATACCTGATCCTCATTTCCTTGATACATGATGTGTTTTCTCACATTTGCTCTGTATGCACGGACTCTGTAGGATGCGGGATGTTGTCACACAAGAACATATTCAGATTGGATCTGAAGCTCGTGCAGTTTTTGGAGTTAGGCTAGATATTTATTCTTGTTATTAGTTTATTGACACACATAACATGGATTCGCATAGTACATTGTTCTGAGGATAATTATGGTTTAACAAAATTTTTTTTAACATGATTGTTTTAAATATCCTCGAAATGTTGTGTGAATGTGTTAATGGCATAAATGGTAATAACTTGAATGTTGATACATCCAATGGGATTGGATTTATAAATTGTGTTCTTTATGATTGTTAAAGTGAATTTTATAAGAATCACTCCAACCAAAGGTCCAGTTGGACAAGACTTTGGAATCATTTGACTTAGAGTCACATGATGAATTAAGTTCTTAATAAAATTAATTGTGGCAAGAAAGGAATCACCCAAAGATCCATTGGATAGGATTTTGGAATCAGTTGACTTGGAGTCAGGTGATGATTGCATGTCTTGAACTATATTAACAAAGTCATAAATTTACATGGAGATGTAAAGATATTAAGATTTTGAGCGACAGACACATAAGTTACTGTGTATTGCTCGAATCTTCAAACAGAACACGATTAGTTATGCTTCAAAATATTTGCCAAATAGTTTGACAAATATGGTGTCGCTTATCGGAATAAGCAATTGATTGGAACCTTGAAGTGTTCAAGGATTTCAAAGGAAGTATAAGATCAACAGAACCTGAATGACTACATAGACTGAGAAAATGTTTCACAGTTTATCCTCTTCCAAGAACACTAATGGATATAATGTGTCTTAGGGAAGATGATGGAGCATTGATCGAAATAGTTTTGATCCTCGATGTATAAGATACATTTCCGATTAGTATTTACATGAATTAAATATTCAACCAGTCAGACCGCAGAAATCGTATTCCGACCATATCTTAGACTAAGTAGGTTATGTCGACACTATCTGAAATGTAAAGCTGGGATCATCCCACTAGTACATAGAAAGTCCAGGGTCATGTAGCATTCGTCCGAATCTCTTGACGAGCCTGAAACTGATCAGCGATGTCGTTTCATTGGCCATCCCGGTTATCCTTTGAAAGAAGAGCCCTTTTAGAAAGAGCTCATGTTCTAAGGAAACAGTGGGAGTAAGAATAATCCTGAAGGAGTTTAGGGGTTAGCCAAGTGAAAGAACCTTTTAGTCACCACTGGGCATTGACCAGGAATTGGATTCCTGTTAAACCTAACATACCCTCTCTTCGCTTGACCAGTAGTCACCGTCATAAGGAGTTATGATATGGGTGACATACCAAGTAGTGGTAAAACACTAAAGATGATACGGATAAGAAATCCGACTACTGGAAGCATTGGTGAGCCCGGTTGCTGCCAAATAAGAGAACCTCAGCGCGAGACACAGTCTATGTGTCAGTTTGTTTGATTTTTACTACTGGTCTAGGAACCAGTGGGAGTAATTGAATCATCAAAAGAAGGAAACATAGAAATGTACTTACAGAACATCTGATTGATTGAGTGATCACTTGGAGTCAAGCAATTGATTCCGAAAAGAGCACTCTCAATAGAAGATGAGATTCAAGAGGATTCTGCATGGCATAGTGTGAGTCGTTAGTGGAGCGTGTGTGGTTTACCGGCACACTAATAGGGACTCACATAGAGCATGCCATTACAAAAGGTACATGGCCCCGGGATTCGTCCCATGGGCATCTCGCAAGAAAGGATATTCAGATTCTCAAAATAGGCCAAAAGGTTTGGATTTTGTGAATAGCCTGAAAGATTTCCTTTAATATGTCGGAAAGGTTTGGATTTTGGTTTCGCAAAATGTGCCAAATGTTCTGGATTTTGTGAATAGTCCGAAAAAGTCATATAACGGTGTCAAAGCCAGTGGGAGTATCGTTGTTATCTGCTATCTCTGTATGTGGGTTACATACTGATTCTAGGAAACGTCTCTTTTCATTACAAAGTGTAATGACTTGGTGTTTAGAAACGGTTCACTATGAAAGACTTTAAGAGATACAACATACTCAGGTGGTTGTGAGCATCTATTAGATAGATCAGAATTCTGCCAATGTGATCTTGATGAGATTCAAGATGCATAACCCAAGGAAAGGAGTTTTCTGTCGTTGCAAAGTGTAATGAATTGGCATGAAAGAAACAAAGAAGGTGCAGCATATTTACGTAGTTCATATACATCTATCAGATAGATGAGACTGACAGTATTGACTTAGCCGTTAAGAATATGATCTTGATGGGATTCAAGATGCATAAGAAAGAGTCCCCGAAAGGAAATGGTTTCCGGAAATCATAACACAAGGATTATTGGTAATCTTAGGATTCCGAAAGGGCTTGGAATGAGATTACATCAGGTTCCTCGAGCCTCTTGGACAAATCAGAAGTGTTATGAACATATCTTGATGACTTAATGCTTAGAGCATTGTAAGTTAGATTCAGGATATTGCCTGGCTGAGAATACTGAATGAATTTTTGAACAGACGTGAAAAACATTGGGAAATGATTAGGGTGAACGATTTGAAAGGAGTTTCGAACCAGTAATTGGTTACACCAGGACGTGGTGTTATAGGACTTCATGGTTGAAGAGTTTCGTTGTTTTCTGATGGAGCGCGTGTGGTTCACCGGCACATCATGATACCTCGAAATAGTATTAGGGTGTAGTCATGTAGACTATAGATCCCGAGAACTATGGGTAGTCACAGTACACATCACCAGAATGGAGTTGTGAGAGAGAAAGACGAAATGAAAAATTGAGATATCATCGGAAGAGTATCCGATTGGATTATCTGCAATTAAAGTGTATAAGTGTTAGACACTTGGATACATAGAAAGAGTGAAAAGGTCATAATAGACAAAATATAAAAGGGTTTGAATTAAAAGTTTAAAAGAAAATAAGAAACCGATAATAGTTATGGTAAATCTGACTTGGTGATTACCTCGTAGAGACTTGGTAATAAGCAGGAGTAACTGCCAGTCACATTTCATGTTTCGCTTTTGCATGTTTACTTCCTGAGTAATTGGATTACTCAAATATCCACAGTCGCTCATACTCTTAGGGAGTAAGTATGAAGGAAGACTGTCATGAATTGGTTTGTAGATTGTCTAAGGAGTTAGACATTGCAATAAGATTGATGCAACGTTCATGAGTACTTGGAAATGGAGATTTGAGTATTGGATAAACCCACGCTTAATAGATTGCTTCATGGATTACATCACGAGCAATGTTGAGACGATAATATCTTATGGTCTTGAAGTAGAGAGATATGAGTTATAATTTGCAAGGCGGTTGCTCATTGATAGTACGAAAACGCATCGGTAACTCGGTGTTATAAAACGTGCTGTTGTGAGTGATTTGTCGGGTAAAAGATATAACATATGAGTTGAAGCTTATTCGTCCCATGACCCTGACGGGAAACAGATATCTGTTGGCCACTCGATGATTTTGAAGTTGACTGAAGTGCTGGCCAGCCAGGACTAAATTGATTCGTTCAATTAGAAGTCTAAAAGTCATAAGCAAAATCGGAAATCGGGAAACAGTGTCAGACAGAGATTGATCTCAATCCATGTCTCATGTCTGAAAATATCTTGTTGGACGGAGGATAATCTGATCACTTATCTATGGACAGAACTGACTAGGTTAGAGTTCGACAGCAGTTTCTAGGAAGCTACAGTTTGCTGATTAATTAGAGGTTAAATTGGTAATTATAGTCATAGACTTATCCAAGTGGGAGACTGTTGGATTAGGTGTCTAAGCCATGACTAATAATTTGTATTTACCTAATTAATAGTAGCAAAGTCCATTTGGGTTCCTCTCATAGCTAGAGGTTTGGTAGAAAGTTCGGTAGAGAGAAAGGTTGATTTATTATGTGATTAATAAATCAACAGGAATTAAATAAATAGTTTATTAATATATTAAAGTGATAATATATTAATTAGAAACTATAGTAATTAATTAGAAATTAATCTGGAATTAATTGGATTTAATTTGGTGATTAATTTGATTAATTACAAGTGCAGGGGCTATTTTGTAATTACTCAATAGTTGAGTAGTGACTGTCCTGGTTGGTTTAATGTTGGCGATTTTTAGGATGTATTTATCCTTAATTTCGAGTTTGATAAATAGAGGATAAATAGGTTTAATTCAAATGATAAAAGGTTTATCTTGATTTGAATTAAAAAGGTTTATCTCTAAGGTTTATCTGTAACCACCTGGAGCCTATAAATAGAGACCCCAGGCATCATAATTCACGCCATTCTTGACTCCTCCCTCTCTCTGGATTTCGTCAACCTCCTGCTCCCTAGGTGTGATCTCATTTGAGGCAGGACACTTGTGCTGCTTAGCTTGCAAGAAACAACTAAAGGTTAGTTTTTCTATTTTATTCTTTTAGTTAATTTTTGTTTTGCCTTTAGGAATTAATTACATGTTCAAAGTAAGAAAACATAGATCCAATCTAGGTTGCATGTGAACTTAGGGTTTTAGTTCATAGATTTGCAGAAAACCTTTCAATATATATATATATATATATATATATATATATATATATATATATATATATATATATATATATATATATATATATATATATATATATATATATATATATAAAGTACAATAATGTCTCTCCAAAAGAGCTCTTGTGTAGAGAGTGGAGACTCCAACATATATACAAACTTGTAGTACCGTTTTGCACCAATGTAAGATACACTAACACTCCCTCTTAGAGACGTAGGCTCGATGAGGTTACAGGGGTGCGGGATACCGGCTCTGATACCATGTAAATATATCTGAAGCCCAATAATGTCTCTCCAAAAGAGTCCTTGTGGAGAGAGGGGAGACTCCAACATATATACAAACTTATAGGACCGTGTCGCACCAATATGAGATACACTAATAATATATGTTCAAATGAGAACCATTAAAATATTAAGAACTAAAAAAACTAATCTAAGTCACATAATACGTTATAAGGGTTTGATCGTCTATAACATGTTCACATTGGTTAACTCTTTATAATAAACAACATTCCGATGAATTACATCAAGGGCCGAAATCGGTTCTTACGGTTCCCAACATTTTCTAGTTGTCATTTGAACATTATATATATATATATATATATATATATATATATATATATATATATATATATATATATATATATATATATATATATATATATATATATATATATATATATATATATATATATATATATGTGTGTGTGTGTGTGTGTGTGTGTGTGTATGTATGTATGTATGTTTGCATGTATGTATGTACACACAAAACTTTAATAGAGAACCAAAATAAAACAATGAACCAATCGTGAATGTCGGTATACAAATTATCGACGACCGACGATAAAGTTTTATATATTTTAATTGGACGCACATGTAGCGGATTATAGCAAAAAAGTTACTTCATTATTTTAGAGATTATTTTTATTGAAATAAAACACTGAATATATCAAAATTCATAAATTTTATTCTCTTTCAATAGACATCCATATATATAAAAACAAAAAAAATTCTTTTAACAATTTTGTTCAGATTCACAACACTGGATCAATGTGAATCTAAACTATTCCAAATTTTTATAGAATACAATTCACATGTGAATGATCATTAAAATTATTTTTTCAACAATAATTGATTATTCAATACAATTCATGTTAATTTAAATAAACTTTTAGATTCACATGTGAATCTAACTAAATTCATATTGAATTCAAGTAAATTCGTTTATATTTTTCACAATTTAAATAATTTGATAACACATAATCGTAATATTTTTCAAAGAATACAATATTTCATCTAGTAACATTTATTATTTTTTATTTTTTGGATCATAATATTTGAATTATAACTAATTACTTTTAGATCAAAACATATTATTTTTAGATCAAAACAGTTTGAATTATAACGTTCTGGATCATATAAATTTAAATCATAACATTTGGATCTTACTTTTTTGCACAATATAATTTTTTATTATATAACAATTTAAATCATATATGATTTTAAATAAATAACTTAATATCATAATATTATTTTTTTCAAATAATACAACGTTTTATCTCATAACATCTATTATTATTTTTAAAATTTTTGGATTATGGATCATAAAAAATTAAGAATCTTAAATACTTTGAATTATCTTATTTTGTATATTATTATATTCTAAATTATTTTTTAATCACAATCTTATAAAATAATGTGTGATATGTAAAATTGTTATTTTTGAAAAATTCTTTTTTAAAAGATCATAATATATGATAGGTAAGAAATTTTTAATAGGATTTTTGATTTGGAGAAAACAAATTCCATATCTTTGTTTTTATAAAAACCCAAATTCCTTTAATATAAAGTATGAACCCTTAACAAAAATATTATTGATTTTTTTTAGATCTCATTAAAGTAGTCATGTAAAGACAGCCTTCATTTTCATTTTTTAATATGGAAAAAATTTTCGTTATATTTTATAAAAACTAATATTATTTTAAAGGAAAAATTCCAGAAAAGACACTTAGTTTTAAACAAAATTGATTTTGAGACTGTCTTATTTTTTTCAATTAAGTCACTAAGTTTTTAATTTTTCTCAATTAAATCACTATGTTTTCAATTTTGTTTCAATGTTGACCATTTGACCGGACCGCGGTTGTCAGCTGACATGGCCTGGTGAAATGTCAATCTTTGATGATGTGACGTTGACATGGCATGCTGACGTGACACCTAGGCATCAAAATTGAAACAAAATTGAAAACATAGTGATTTAATTGAAAAAATTAAAAACTTCGTGACTTGATGAAAATATAACTGTGACAAAATTGAAATTTTATGAAAACTTAGTGTCTTTTAAAATTTATCCAAAAACCAATTAGAAACGTTTCAAAATATTTGATTGATAAATAGAAAAATAAATAAAATATGGATAATGACCCGTTTTTTCGAAACGTTTCACAATAACACTCATTTTCGTAATTATAAAATTCTCCAAAAAATCACAAAACATCTATATCTATCCTATATAATAAAAGAAAGCTATAAATGCCACATGGCATTATTCTAAAGCTATAGTTTGCCACTTGTCATTTTGTTAGAGCCTTTATTATTTTTTCCCGCCTAAAATCCTCTTTTTTCGATTTCTTACGTTTCTTTTTTTGCACCCTCAAATCAAATTCAAACTTTCCAGTTTCCCCGTACTTTACCTTAATTTTAGGTGAACTGAATGAAACTTCTCCCATATTTTTCCCTAAATCTCGGTGCAATCTCACCGGATTTGATTCAAATTCAATAACTCTCTCAGTTGTGAAATTCATAGAACCCACAAACCCTAACCAGATTAAGCACCGCCACCGACAGCTATGCCACCACCGGCGCCCTCACCAACCTCCTCCACCAAACAGCCACGACCACCTCCCCCTGTCGTTACAACGATATCAGGAACGAATTGGTCGAAGAACTTTGTTTTTTCCATAGGAATTATCTTACTGAATGCCTGAATGTAAGATGGCTAATGTGGACATGGCTTGAGATGAGAATTCTGTAGGTAAGCTACTTTTAATTTTGTGTAAAAATTTACCCCATCGGCTATTGCTAATCACAACTATGAAGGTTTAAGGATTGATGCGCTTAACTGTGTGTATTTGTCTGATCTGTTTTATTTTATGATCATTGTGTGTGTTTAAGATCGTGAGAAGTTCACATTTAAATATATATGATTCTGCATTTTGGAACATCGATTATCTAGATTGATCTCCTTATGGGTTTCAAATTCTCCAGCAGTTTGCTTATTCTCATTTCCTACTTTGTAGATATACATTACCATGGAGATTATTTTCTATTTTGTAGATATACATTACCATGGAGTTCACTTGCACTCTAGATGTTTGATAAAATTCCTGAATAAAATTAATCAATTTATAATGAAAGCTTATTGTCGATCAAACTGTACCGTTTGCTCGAATCTCATTCCCGTTTGAATTTTATGTTCTTGTAGAAGATTTTTGTAGATATGTTTATCGAAGTTCGTCTTTGGTTATTAAAATCAAGTAAATGGTGCCGACTCCGAAGCACAAATCACACCAACATAAGCATCGATCGGTGATTCATTTCAGTCAATAAGTTTTTTCCTTGTAAATTCTAATTCCAATTCAATTTTGGTCGTAAATTCATCTTTCTCTCTACGTAACTCTTATTTGTCTCTCTGTTTCCATCATTCCACTGAAAATGGAGTCTGGTTTTTAATTTGTTGAACAGATACAAGTTTTGTAGATGAGGATAGTGTCCATGTAACTCTTACTTGTAGATGTGGTCTCAATTGTATGCGGATTTATCAATTTACAATTAGATATATATGGAAAAGCTCAGATAGACATTCACAACTTGGAAGCTAGCATGTTGCAGTGGCATCAAAGTGCAGTTATATCAGTGATGGAAGCTGGTGGTCTTAATTTGTTAGTAGCTAAGGTATGCATCTTCATATTTACTTTCTGTTAAGAACTAAACAAAGTCGAATATTTATATAAAAATGGGTTTTCGATCACTTTTATTCTTTCCTAAATTTTATGCTTTCCCATAATCTTTTTTAAGTTCCTTGTTTACACTAATCCTTTTAATGTGTTTTCAGAGCTGTTGCGGGTGATTAGAAGATTGAGCTTAAAAGAACAATGGACAAATTCGTCTCTTTAGTATCTGACTTTAAGAAGTCTTCAGTTAGCATTGATTGATAACCCACGTGGTCAAAATCATTTTAGAAGCATTGGGGGCCTTGAAGTGTTCTTAGATGGTCTTGGAGTTCCATCTTTTAACTCTTTAAGATCAAGAAGTTCATCTTCTTCTAATCATGGAAGGTAACATATCAACCTTTATTTATCAAATTTGGGATCTTTTTGTGTTTTCTTGACCTGACCTTTTGTTTCTCATGTTTTTTAAGGAAGATGGAATTCGTTTGATGTGGGTTTTACAACTCCATGTTCTTTCTTTGGAGGTCTCAGAGAAGCTGTGTATCCTTTCATTTATGCTCATTTTTTCCACGTTAATATACAAAGCTTTTGTGTGATTATTCCATATGATCTGATGAACTTAACCATGTAAAAGCTTTGGCAACTTGAAAATTTTGCAATTTCTATGTGAAAACGGAAGAGTGCACAAATTTGCAAATAGCTTTTGTTTGCCCGCATTTGTGTTTCAAGAATTTATGCAAATCATTAGTGGAGGATACAAAGCTTTACCAATGGATGCAATAACTTCCATGTAGATTTTTGGCTTTGAAGATTTTGTGCTGATATGAAGTTCAATATGGGCTGGACTTGGATGAAGCTGGGAAAAGGTGCATAAGTAAATGGTCTCAGTACAAGAGCTATGGGTTTCATTAAGATGGTATTATGCCAATAAATTAGACGATCTGGCCTCCCATATCTTCCTGGTAGTGATTCTTTCTATTGTGTACATTTATTAGCGTATTATTGATTCTAATTCTATGCCTATTTGGAACTAAAATTGATTCATCAAAGCATGCAAAAAAAGCATGTGCATTGGTTAATAAACTTCTTGATAAATTCCAATTGGCAAATTTCTCTCACCCCCTTTTCATGTCAAAATACCAATATCAGTAACATACTATTTGATTTTCTTTACAACTTATGGAAATGATTGGGTTTTGTTCTTGACATATCTGGGGTTAGCAATTATCAGTTATTTAAATTTTATTTTTGGATCCTATAAATGAGAGCAGTTGATTTTATATGACCAATATAGTATTTCATTTATCATGTAATCTAACTATTATGTGCTACTGGGAATAAGTAACAACTTATTTTGATGCTTACTTTCTATTTATCAATTACACTAATGTTCAAGAACCATAAAGTCAAAAGAGCCATAATTTTGTTCTTAATGTATAATGTTGGCTTGAGAAGTCAGAATAAGGGTTGCACCAGAATTTAATAAGAGATATTCCTTTCACATATTAAGCCTTGTGTCTCCAAAACTCACTTGACTTTATATGTAAATTTGTAAATATTAATCCTACGTGTGTAGTCTTCGGCCACCAAGAGCAATATAATCCTTTCTCTAACTTTTGTTATTTATTCAATTTCCAATTTTCCAACCAAAACTTGAGAGTTGAAATACTAAAATATTAGTTTAGTGGAAAATATTAAAACCGTATATAACAAAATGTCTCACTATCAAATTTCGTATATTCCGCCAAATTAAAGTGTGTTTGTTAGAGTTCTTCATAAAAAAATCCTAAACAAATATATTTTAAATGGTCAAATAATCTTGAACATATACGTCAAAATACCAAACAAAGCCATCAAAACTATAACAAAGTATTTTATCTGTTTTTGGTTATTGTATTATTTAACCAATCAATGATTTTAGTTTTTAATATGATTTTTATCCATAAAGAATTAATGCTTTTAATCCTTAATATATGATTTTTGTTCATAAAAATATATTAAAAAAATCTATTTCGAGCAACCAACCCGAACCCAATAACTTGAACCCGAATAACTCGAAAAATCAAAGATAATGCGGTTCGGTTACCACGGTTGGATGATCAACTCAAAAATCGAAATACCACTCCATGCTCACCGTCATATCAGATCTTTAGTACTAAACCATTTATTTATTTTCCCCTATTTTTGTGATGGGGGCTACTTTTGATTTCAGTTTTAGGCTACAATTATAAAACCCTTATAACGAATTAAATTAAAGACGTACTTATGAGAAATGACATGATTGTTATTAGCCATCCGTGTAACACATAGGTTAATAACCTAGTTTTATAATAAAGAAAACTATTAAATGTCATCTGACACTTTTCTAGAGTATTGTTTTGCCATGTGTCACAATATTAAACATGCTATTATTTTTTCCACCTAAAACATTAAGTATCCGGAAATTTTAATGTTTTATAATCTCTATCTTTAATTTTCATTTCAAATTCATTTCAATGTATTTAAAGATTCTATATTTAAATAGTCTGAAGTTTTGGTAAATCCCATAAAACAAGGTTAAATAAGCGCAATTACATTTTAAAGTTACAGAAATCATATTAATTATCTTCTTATATCATCAAATAGAAATATTTTAATTTTCAAGTTTGTAACACACAAATTTATAATTTAGTAATTCAATAATTTAGATGGAATCTTTGAACAAAATATCTTAGATGATAGATTGAAAAAAGTTTTTATGGAAATGGAAAAAGGGTTGTTACGCCATTAAATATTGAAAATGTTCTCCTTTGATAATTAAAGATTGAAAAAAGAATATTCCCAATACCAAATATCTTTATCTTACTTGTATATTTTGTTGCACTTGCGAATTTAGTATTAATTTTTTAATGTTATAATCATGAATCACCTGCTTATCGAGTATCAACTTTGTGAAGAAAAATAAGACGGAAATGCTAAAAAGAAATTAGCCAACGTTATATTGGATCATAAAAGCTAAACATAGTGAGCACCCTTGTCTAATAATCATGATTAAAGTGGATAATCAAGTGGCTTTCAGGCATATGTACGAACACATTGTGAAGAAAACAATATAGGTATATGATTCGGAAAAAAACCCTTGTAATCAATGTAAGTATGCAATATATCCAGCGCTGTAAAAACTACAATGTATGTATGTCAATAATATTGGAGAATAAACATGAATACTAATGTTATCGTAACATTTTTTTTTAAGGAAAACCGAGTCTTATTCATTTGGTGAATATATTATTTTGATACTAGGTATTATTAACATGTGTATTACACGGGTTGACATATTAAATTAGTAAAGATATAAGTACATTGCTCTTGTGGTAAACAATAAAATAAGATGCCGATATTAGAAAAAAGGAGAAAAGTTTGTTGCTTTTCCTCCCAATTTGTTGTATCAAAACTGATACCAATACTCGTGAAAGAGAGAAGCTCAAATTTGGCACATATCATGAATACAAAAAGGAGAAGGTAACGTGTGTATACATGTCGGATTACTGTTAAAGATATAGAAACAAATTATTGAGTAATTCATTGTATTTCATTCATTATGGAGTCCTTTCTTAAATATACAGGGAATTACACTTTAAAGAAATAAAGTACAGATCTCAAAGTTCAGTGGGAAACATTAGAAATGTATACGTTGGAGATTAGTGGAGGGAATGATGGAAACTGACCCCACACTTATAAAACTATTTCTTTTAACACTCCCCTCAAGTTGAATAATGAGATTCCCAAAATTCAACTTGACCAAACAATTGTTAAGAATTTTTCCATTCACAGCTTTTGTCAAAATGTCGGCTATCTGGTCTTTTGATCGAACGAATGGTAGTTCAATGATTTGAGCTTCTAGCTTTTCTTTGATGAAATGCCTGTCAACTTCCACATGTTTTGTTCGGTCATGTTGTACAGGATTTTCTGATATTTGAATAGCAGCTTTATTATCACACATAATTTTACTTGTTTCTTTAAGGAAGAGACCAACTTCGATGAGCAGTTTTCGTATCCATAGGGCTTCTGCGACTCCTCGTGCTATTCCCCTGAACTCTGCTTCAGCACTGGAAAGGGATACCACTTTTTGTTTCTTACTCCTCCATGTGACTAAATTTCTGCCAACTAAGGTGAAGTATCCCGAGGTTGATCTTCGATTTCCTTTGTCTCCTGCCCAATCTGCATCAGTATAGATCTGGGTTTTTAGATGCCCGTTTGCCTTAAACAATACTCCATGTCCTGTTGTTCCTTTGAGATATCTGATAATTCTCCATACTGCCTCCATATGAGAGACCTGGGGTTGGTGCATAAATTGACTAACTACCCCTACAGCATATGAAATATCTGGGCGGGTATGTGAGAGATATATCAGTTTTCCCACAATTTGTTGGTATCTTTCCTTATCTGTTGATTTTGCCTTATTGTCTATATATAACTTTTGGTTTGTTATCATAGGAGTTTCTACGGGTTTGCAATCAATCATTCCAGTTTCTGCTAATAGGTCTAAAACATATTTCTTCTGGCAGATAAAAATCCCTTGTGTTGACCTTAAAACTTCAATTCCAAGAAAGTACTTAAGCCGGCCTAGATCTTTCATCTCGAATTCTTGGAATAAGTTTTTTCTCAGTTTTGCCATTTCTTCTTCATCATTTCCTGTAATTATCATATCATCAACATAGATAATTAAACATGTTATACTTTCATTTTTCCTTTTAAGGAACAGAGTATGATCAGAGTTGCTTTGCTTGAAACCGTATCTTTTCATTGCTAAGGTGAATCTACCAAACCAGGCTCGAGGAGATTGCTTCAATCCGTAGAGAGATTTCTTAAGGCGACAAACTTCACCTGGTTTAAAATTCTTCGTGAAACCAGGAGGAGCTTCCATATAAACTTCTTCTTTTAGCTCTCCATGTAGAAACGCATTTTTAACGTCAAATTGATGTAGCGGCCATCCTTTATTTGCAGCTATGGAAAAAAGGACTTTAATAGTATCAATCTTTGCAACTGGGGAAAAAGTCTCAGCATAATCAATTCCATAGGTTTGGGTATAGCCTTTGGCTACCAACCTTGCTTTGTATCTTTCAACATTACCATCAGGCTTATGTTTTATTGTAAAGACCCATCGACATCCTACTGGTTTTTTTTCGTTTGGAATAACACATTTTTTCCATGTGTCATTTTTCACTAAGGCTTCTATTTCTGTTTCCATTGCGTTTCTCCAGTTCTTCGTCTTCAAGGCTTGCTCCACGGTGGTTGGAATTTCGTCAGAGTATAGCGCAACATTGAAGGCCCTCGCTTCTTGA
Organism: Cichorium intybus; assembly: GCA_023525715.1. Classification (NCBI taxonomy): domain Eukaryota; kingdom Viridiplantae; phylum Streptophyta; class Magnoliopsida; order Asterales; family Asteraceae; genus Cichorium; species Cichorium intybus. The sequence continues at coordinate 129,695,115 of CM042009.1, forward strand.
GTAAAGTTTCCTTTAGCCATATTTGCCATAGGATACCTAGAACCTCGAGATTCTTTTTCTGGGGAATATCTCTTTGGTGGAATCCCTCTGTTAGTTCTTGGAGGTAACATGTATCTTTCTGTTGGTTGTTCGTGTATTAGTTCTTCTTGTTCTGTGGCAGTTTCATGATCAAGTGTAACAATTTCAACATGTTCAGATGACTCAGGAGTATGAGGAGACTGAGTATTACATACCTCGGATGTCAGGTTGGGAGACTGATCTGGGATGGCAATAGAGTTAGGATTTGTATATTGTGTGGACATGTTGTGTGATTCTTCTGTTGTTGTTGTCTGAACATACTCTAACCAACTTAGTGCGTCTGAACATTCTATCTCCCCCTGACCACTATGTTGGGAGGCATAGTAGTATTCCGTTTCAAGAAAATCACAGTTCATAGTGGTGAACATGTGACGAGTATTGGGATTATAACATCTGTATCCTTTTTGATTCACTCCATATCCGACGAATACACATTTTTCAGCACATGGATCAAGTTTATTTCGATTAGACTTCGGTATATGAACAAAGGTGGTGCACCCAAAGATTTTGGGTTCTAGCATAAGAAGTGAAGGAATTTTTTCAAATTCTGATAGTGTTTGTAGTGGAGTTTTAAATTTGAGAGTATTGGTTGGAAGTCAGTTTATAAGGTATGTGGCTGTGGCAAGAGCTTCAGGCCAAAAGGATTTTGGAACTTTTGATTCGATCAAAAGAGCTCTGGTTATTTCTAACAAAAAACGGTTTTTTCTCTCAGCAACGCCATTTTGTTCTGGAGTATGTGGACATGTAGTTGATGAATTATTCCTTTTGATTGAAAAAATTGTTTCATGGAAGTGTTAACGAATTCTCCTCCATTGTCAGATCGAAATATCTGGATATTTTTTTGAAATTGGGTTTGAATCATGGTATGAAACATAACGAATTTGTCAAGAACTTCAGATTTATTTTTTAAGAAATAAATCCATGTCACACGAGTGCAGTCATCTATAAACAACACAAAGAAACGAAGGTTTTGTCCTCCAATGATTGGCGATGGACCCCATACATCGGAATGAATTAATGAGAAAGGAACATCAACTCTGGTTTTATTTGGTTTGAATGTTTGTCTATGACTTTTGGCTAACACACATGTTTCACACAACGATAAACTTTTTGAAGGAAATAACTTAGGAAATAGAGTATGTAAATAACCCGTAGAGGGATGACCCAATCTTCTGTGCCATAACCATGCTTCTCTTTCCGTGGTTCCATGAGCCATCATCACAGTACCATTTTGAGTCACCTCGTCCACATAATACAATCCTTGTTTCTCAGTGCCACGCCCAATGATCGCCCCCGTCCTGATATGCTGTAAGATACAAAAAGTTGGATGCATTAGAACCGAACAGTTTAGTTCTTTTGTAACATGACTTATTGATAACAAGTTTTGAGACAGAGACGGGACATAGAGGCAATTAGAGAGTTTTAACATAGGAGAAAACTCAATTGTTCCTCCTTGTTTAACTTCCATTTTTTCGCCATTTGCAGTTTGTATTTGTGCTTTCCGAGGTTTGGATAATGAAGTAAGATCCGATATTTCATAAGTCATGGTGTCGGTGGCCCCGCTGTCAAGTATCCAAGTTTTATCTCGTATATTATCACGAGAAAAAATTATATTTGCATTCCCTCCATTTTGTGAGCCATTTCTGCAATTTTTTTAAACCTTTCTCTATATAGGGAACAAGGGAATAAACTTCAGGGGTAATTTCTAACATTTCCCCTTTTTTAGAGTCAAAATTGATTTTTATAGGTTTAGTGTTAAAAAATGGAAACTCTCCATTTTTGTTACCTGCATCCTCTCTCGATCCCGTATCTCCTTCACCAAACCCATCGGATCTAAAGATCCCGTCGCCGGCGCTCATGGTTTCGAAGGTTTGTCCGGCCGGCTTGGCCATTTGTTTCGGTGGAGTCGTACCAACTGCGCCAGATCTGTTCCCATCGATGTCGGATCTGTTCCCATCTATGCCGGATCTGAATCGGTTTCCACCTACGCCGGATCTGAAGCTACCGTCGCCGTTCAGAGCGGCGCTTCTGTTGTTTACGGCGGCGGAGTAGTTTGTTCGGTTGGAAGCGGTCGTTCGTGATGGCGGAGATGAGGATCGGAGCCGATGTTGGTGAAGTGGGTCGGAGATATGGGTCTTTGATGTGGGTCGGCTTCCCGCTGCTATACCGGCAAAACCAACATAGCTACCGTCACCGTCACCATCGATGGTGGCGCTGCTGTTGGCCACGGCGGTGGAAGCTTTACCTTTTCCCCCTCTATCTTGCCCCGTGGGAGTTTTGCCCTTTTTGTGCCCGTCGATCCACCACTCGGGGTACCCAACAAGTTTGAAACATTGCTCCTTGGTATGTTTCATCATCCCGCAGTGCTCACACTTTAGGTGTGTTTTATCTTCTTTGGGAAATCTGTTATCTTTTGAAAGATATTCAGGTCGATGGTTACCTTTTGAGATAAATCCAACTCCATATGAATCAGAGGTAAATAATCTCATTGCTAAACCTTGCGGTTCATTTGAAACGGTTCCCAAAATGTTTTGGTGAGCCGCTTCTTTTCGGACAGCAGTGTAAACCGCTTCGGCGGTTGGTAACGGATCCCATCGGAGTATATCTCTTTTTACAGAATCATATTTCCGATCAATGGCATTTAAAAATTGAAAAAGTTTTTGGTCAGACCTGATTCGGGTGTAAGTTTGAATGTCTTCCGGACATTTCATGGGATTTGGATCGATTCTTTTGATTTCTCCCCATATTCCTTGTAAATTGATCCAGAAGTCTTCAAGTGAAGCGCTATTTTGTTTAATTTCATTTGCTTTTACATGGAGATTGAAAGTTTGTAACTTATCTTTCCCGCTGCTGTAAGTGACCACCAAGGCATCCCAGAGTGACTTTGCTATGGGGTACTCGGTCAGGTTACTTGCAAGTACTGGTTCTATGTTTTGTATTAGCCATGAAAAAATAACAAGATCGTCTTGTTCCCACTGCTCGAATTTTTCATCATTCTGATCTGGAGGATTTGAGGTTAAGTGGGATAACAGGGCCTTTAATTTTTCCCCTATGGTGACCCGAATCATCCGGGTCCATAGAGCGTAGTTTTGGCTATTGAGTTTGAGGTTGATTTGCAGGCTGTCAGATAATTTGGGATTTTGTGGTTGGGAACTTCTTATCAGATTTGCTAGTTGTATAGCCAAATCTGTATTTGAATTATCACCTTCTGACATTTTTGGTAGATGATGAGTTAGTTGAGAATCTCAACACTGCTCTGATACCATATTAAAGATATAGAAACAGATTATTGAGTAATTCATTGTATTTCATTCATTATGGAGCCCTTTCTTAAATATACAGGGAATTACACTTTACAAAAATAAAGTACAGATCTCAAAGTTCAGTGGGAAACATTAGAAATGTATACGTTGGAGATTAGTAGAGGGAATGATGGAAACTGACCCCACACTTATAAAACTATTTCTTTTAACAATTACAACGACAATTTGCTTATAAAATGAGTTGTAACATTAGCAGCTCTACCAGGCAAACAACTTTCTCAACCTCTGAATAATCTGTGAAAAGATCATAATACACAAAAATAAAAAAATAAATAATCGATAAATGCTTATATTTGACTGAACTTTACCAGGAAAGAATGCTATTTATCCTAAATATCGCTAAATGATGACACTACCAATCCGACTTTCATATGCATACTAATCACAGATCTTATTTGACAGAAATAATTTTTTTTTTAAAACAGCTACATAGCATACCTGTATCACTCTGTCACTCTATTTATTTATTATTTTTTTTTTCTGATTTAAGCATTGTGCTTTGATAGTATGATGTTTCCGCATAGTCCCACGATCCACAAACGGACGCATGGGACGTATAAAAAGTTTTATCAATGTTAAAAGTAAAAATGTAAAGCTTGTTCGACCTTAAGAAGTCAAATAATTTGGGTTAAACATAAACACAATCATCTACTTCCAAATATGAGTACATGAGCACATCCTCTTCGAAGAAAAATAAAATTGTTGGTCCTTGTCTCGTTCAATTAAGCTTAAACATGATTCTCATTAAGCTTATCAAAAAGGTTTAAAACATGGGCATGTCTTAAGTTTTTTTCCCTATTCTAACATGACCAGGTCAAATAGGTCTAGTAATACTATAAGAAGCTTCCATCAAATATGCAATGATCAAGAAGAGGCCCCTGGACACGACCATGTTGTATGACAGTCCATTAGGCATGAACAATCATATCAAGCAGTTAGGGCTCTTTAGAATCCTAAATTATAAAGAATAAAGATCAAAATAATTCAAGACGACGTAATATAGGGCATTATGGGTTACTTTACCCCATCACTTGTAATTCCACCACTTTGTATTTCATGTTTACCAAAATTGCAACATTTCTTCTTTCATAAAGTTTCAAATTTGAATTTATGTATTTGACCGTAACTTTCCTAAAAGTGATTTTATACTCTTATATTGTCAAGAGGTATTCTAGATAATAAATTATGTCAATGAAGTTTATTAAACGTAGTTGCAAGTCAAGTTTCAGGACATAAGGAGTATGATACTATTCGGTTTTACAAAATATTGAAAAACCAAAAATTAATTAATTTAAAACAGCAACATAAATACGAGCTTTTAGCCTTTTACAATAGATAGATGTGCAAATTTTGCAAAAAAAAAAGAAAGAAAGAAAAGAAAATAATAATGATAAAGAAAATCAAATATGTTGCCATGTTGAAATATACACATTGATACACATACACAGTAACACATGTTGTAATATCCTCCCAACTGCCTCCAAAGTCAATTGTACAAGCCCTCAACATATCTTCTAAAGTTTGGATCGTTCTCTCACTTTGACCATCCGTTTGAGGGTGATAAGCAGTACTCATCAACACTTTAAAATCTATCTGCTCCTGAAAACTCTTCTAGAACCTAGAAATAAATTGGCTATCTCTATCTGAAACTATAGACACAAGTACTATAACATCCCAAAATTTGGGTAAATTTAAAATTTATTTTTAAAACATTTCCATTAAATAAAACCACATTATTGAATCTTAACACTTTCCAATCATTCAAAAACATTCTAACATCAATTTAGATCAACCATAGCGGAAAACAATGTCTAATTAATAACATTTCTAAAACAAAACTCCAAAGAAACGACAACAATTTCTATGCGTCAAGCCTTGCCATCACTCGTACATGAAGTACCTGAAACAGTACTTTAATAGGGAAATGTTAAACACAAAGCTACTTCACCCCTAACATAAGTATTCAACATAGTAAGGCACATAAGATATCTTACAGCGTACAACATGATCATGGCACTCAGCTCAACCATGGTACACAAAATAACTACAAAGTACAACATGATCATGGTACTCAGCTCAATCATGGTATACAACATAACTACATAGTACAACATGATCATGACACTCAGCTCAATCATAGTACTCAACATAACTACACATTACAACATAACCATGACACTAAACTCAATAATGGTACTAAACATAACTACATAGTACAACATGATCATGTCACTCAGCTCAATCATGGTACTCAACATATCTATATAGTATAACATGATCATGGCACTTAACTCAATCATGCTACACAAAACAACTACTAGACCTACCCTTAACCTTGTACTACCCATTTACATCCTAACATCACACACGATCTACAACAAAGGATGTACAACTTCCACATAGTGTAGTGAAGAACTCACCTCGAAACAAAAACAGAGACAATCCATACGGCTACTCTACATGTAACGCCCCAAAATCCAATGTCAAATTTTTTGTTTTTAAAACGGTTCGAGTACCTAAAACGGTTTATAAAATAGAAGCCATTTAATTAAAACTTTAACTCAAAACATATAACTCGTACTTATCAAAACATTTATAAACATTATCTAGCGGAAGATTTAGATACCAAAACTTCAGATGCGGTACAGTCGCGCCGCACTCCGAGCTCAAGCCAGCAAATACCTGAAAAGCAGTTAGGGTGAAAGAGTAAGCACAAAGCTTAGTGAGTTCCCCAAAATACCACACGATCCATCACATAACACACAATCACAAAAGGTCTTCGAGGTTGCCCCGAACAACCTAGCTCTCGGGCCTGCCCCGATCTGCCTCGACTAAGAACTCACAAGCCTAACCCGTTCCGTCCGTCACCGAATCAACTCATTCTTTAATCTTTGGGTGTCCAGGTACGACCAGTCATGCATCGTCCTTTGTCATGCAGCAACCCTCGGTTCGATCAACTCATTCTTTAGTACCCAGACTGAATCCAACGACGGTCACATATAAGCACAACAGCCTAAGCATATAGCCTAACCCATCGGGTTTCTATTATGGCTTAAAGCAGTCCCCAAGCAAATGGTACAAGAAGTTTGATTCATTTATGACTTCACATGGTACAACCGGAACCTATATGACAGTTGTGTCTGCTCGAAAATGCTGCCCGAAGGATCATTCATATACCTTTTGTTATATGTTGATGACATGCTTATTGCAACCAATACATGGCCGAAGTGAAGTACTTGAAGTTGCTCCTAAAAAGTGAGTTTGAAATGAAGGATTTGGGTGCTGCAAAGAAGATACTCAGAATAGAGATAAGGAGAACGGAAGTGAGGATTGTTGTATGTGTCTCAAAAGAGTTACATTGAGAAAGTACTTCAGTTATTCTGATCTGATCAGTCCAAGCCTGTTGGAACTCCTTTGGCAACATACTTCAAGTTGGACCTACCAACCTCGACCGAAGAGAGGAAATATTTTTATTGGTTTCTTATGATAGCGTTGTAGGAAGTCTCATGTACGCAATGGTCTGTACAAGAATAGATTTGGCTCATGCGGTGAGTGTGGTGAGTAGGTTCATAGGAAATCCAGGGAAGAATCACTAGGAGGTAAACATGTGAATTTTATGGTACTTAAAGGGAACGACTGACATATTTCTGGTGTATGGTGCCAAGGGGCAACACCATACAATAATCGGGTATGTAGACTCAAATTATGGGGTGATTTGCTGAAGAGAAGATCATTAACATGCTATATATTTATATTATTCAGATGTGCTATGAGTTGGAAGTCAATATTGCAAGCTACTGTTGCCTTATCTACAACTGAAGCGGAGTACCTGTCTATGACCGAAGGTGTGAAGGAATGTATATGTTTACATGGTATGGTGCAGAGTCTAGGTCTGATGGTGGAGAAGCCTTCATTGTTTTGTGATAGTCAAAGTGATTTACATCTTTCAAAGAATCTGTTGTATCATGAGAAGACAAAACATATTGATGTTCGGCTGAACTTAATTATGGATATTTTGGAGGAAGAAAGGTTCATGATTGAAAAGATCGATAACCGAGGAGAATCCAACGAATATGTTGACAAAGTCGTTATTCTTGGATAAGTTCGGGCACTGCCTGGAACTTATTGATGTACGCAAGGGGTAAGTTCCTTTCGTCAGGGGCACCAAAGGCAAGGTGAAGAAGAAGTTCTTGGTTTCAAGCAGAGGTTAGGAGAATGCACAAGTTAAGGTGGAGATTTTAAGTGTAACTTGAGATTCATGACTCTAAACTGAAGCATAGTACAACCGAAGCAGACTCTTGGGTCTTGACCGAGGCATATCCTAATGGCTGTAGTCAAGAGGAGACTTTAGTCAAATCAGTAGAAGCGCTTTATGGTTGTAGTTGTAACTCCGATCGATCCATTGTTTTGTCCAAAGACTTGGATTAAGGAGGCTATGAAATGTAGGTTGTCATTGAGAGTTTTTATTGAATCTTATAACAAGTTGATTAGAGGTAAATAATGATCGAAGATATATCATCTGAGGTGGTGAAGCAACATAAGTCCTACCTATCAGGAGTTAGTGCACACTAGCGAGTAAAGTGAACTGATGCGGTCCGAGACCAAGGAGGTTCACGATCGAGGCGATTCACATCCAATGGAATCCCCTCCTCAGAGGAAACTCATATCCGGAGCGGTCCCTGACCAAAGGAGGTGACTGATCCAAGAAGTCTTGGACTGGTCTTCGGTCAACTTTGGCAACTTCTTCCGATGCAAGAAGGGTTTTTTTACTTTGGATGGTGCAGAGCATGGTACAATATATTGTCAGGGGATTTTCCGAGATTTGGTTAGAAGGTCCATACCTCTTAGGTGGTTGTCGGGTTGAGGGTCTGTCCTCTATATCTAGGGTTAATGATGTTAACTGTCACTATATATAATAAGTGACATCTCTAGAGAATGAGAGTGCTTATTTAAGGTGAATACATCTTTGCAATCTTGTAACTTGTATTATTCTCCAAGCTAAAAAATATGAACACTTCCCTTGCCCGAGGATGTAGGTCATCTTGGACCGAACTACTTTATATCTTTGTGTCTTTTGTCTTGATGTTGATGATTGTAAAAGTTGTTCCGCGCGTTTCTCGGTTACATTCCATCCGCAGTATCTTGGTTTGTCTTGTTCACTGGCCTATCACAGATGATCCGCACCCGACACTCAAATACAATCATACCATCAAAGTGCAAAATTAGTCTCATGGTCTCACAGTTGCCATATGAATATACGAATATACGATCACATCTTTTTATTTTATGGCTTTGAACCACGATTGAATCATCAACAATCATTTTGTGACAAGTCTTTCATCCCAATTCAAAAACTCACAGGATAGGTTCACATACCGATTTACAAAAGAAAGCAACTTGCACCAAAAGGCTTGTAACGTAGCGGTATCATGTGGTAATAAATTTGTTACTTTTCCAAAGGGTTGAGGGTTCTAGTCTCGATTGAAACATTGAGTGTAGTAATTTAGAGATAGATTATTATGATAGATAAGGTGCCGCTCAAAAAAAAAAAAAAAAAAAACCCCGCAACTTGCATTTAAATGTTTAATCTTATAAATAGTTACGTCAATCATAAAACACAAGAACAAACGTCTATTGTTTCAATTGGATTTCAAGAGATGCTCATTTCCAACGTTCAAAATGGCGAGGAGAGGCTCATTGGTGGCAAAAGAAGCATTAGCAGCAGCTTCTTCCTTAACCTCATATTCAAGCGTTACTTTCACAACACACGATGAACCACTATTGTCTTTCGGATTCTCTTTGATCTCGAACCTGATCCTATACAAAGTAAATCCGATATCGAGAAACCCTCCTTCCACCACTTCCGTCTCCTTCACCTTGTTCTCGTTATCAACTTTCGTAAACTTCTCTTTGTAATACTCAAACCCTAATCCTGCACACCGTATAATTGATATCTTGTTTGTTAAGAGTAAACTGAGTGATCGAGTTTTTAGATAATCAGACTTACCGGGAAGTAAAGTGAGCTTGAGAATGGTGCCGACGCCACCGTCACCTTCTTCGAGATCAACGGCCTGGAGAATTTTTCCGACGACGAGCTTTCCGATCTCGAGGGTGCCGTAGAGCTCCCAAGCTTTGCTTGCCGGAACCTTCACTTCCGCCTCTTCCGATAATGCTCCGAACATTTTCGTTAGTGGTTGCTGAAAAGTGCTCGTCCGAAGTCGAATTTATGCGAAAAAAAATAGATGGAATAAGCTACATTTGTGTTATTTTTCGTTTTCAGAATGATTCCTAATTGTTCTTTGTTGTCCTTTTCTGTTTTTTATATTCAGACGGTTTGATTTGTCTTGAAGTACATCGGAAAATAATCAGTTTGGTGAATATGTCAACGTGTAAAATTAGACCCCATTGTAATTATCGATATATGTTAAAGGCCGACTGGTTTTTCATATAAAAACGATGAATAGTTGAAAAGGGAATACGTTAAGATTGAATCGGAGTATTTAATGGTTGTGACGGGAGATTTATTAATTTATACATTTGTTTAATTTGCGTGATTTTTGGGTATGTTGTGTACGTTTCTTTTATTCTCGGGTTGTGTCACGCTGGTTGCGTTGTTTCGGATTCCTCAGTCGGATCCTCATTGCTTCATTAACACGTGTTCCCTTTTGCTGCTTCCTCTTTGCTTATTGTGTTTCTCTCTTTGCTACTTTCTTTGTGTCAGTAGAATCGTATCCAGCTCCTGGATTTAGAGTCTGCCGGTTAGTTGTTCTTCATGCTCTTTCGTCTTCGGCGGTTTTCCGGATCTGCGCGGTTCGCATCGTCGTTGGTGTTGGTGGTCGGATTTCGCTCTTTGCATGCACTTCCTTGCCGGTGTTTTGGGACTGGTGGTTGTTGTCACAGTGCCGTTTAAGGTTTGTGTTTGAAATTGCGTTTACGCCTCTACGAATTTACGATTCACGCGTTCCAATTTAAAGTTATTCAACCCTAATTCCTTTATATCCTTTCGTTCTTACTCGAATTCTTACCCCGCTTTCCCCTTTCTGACTGGCGTCTGCCGTATGGTGCTGTGACACCGCCCACCGCCGACCCACCGGTGCTTATTAGTTCTTACTTCTGAGTTACCGGTTAGCCGGTTACGAATTCCGGTCATCGTTCATCGAGGTGCGAGTGCGCTATATCGGTGCTTCCAATTTCAGCAACAAACTCGCAGCAGGTAGCCAACACTTTTGATTTCTGATTTCCAGTCATCCGACATGTATTATTTTTTGATTTCCGTCTCTGCTCTCCAAAAACATGTGATTTCTTCCCTAATCATAACATATCCTAAGCAGAAGGAGGTTAGTAGGTTATACAAACACTAAAAATTTAGTATTCCCCAAATATCTTTTGTTAGATTGCCACAAACTTTTAATAAATATATTCATTCCATGTTTCTTTTTCATTTATCTGATATTGCATATTGGGTATTCTCGATAGGTGGGGCGGTGAGGAATTGCAATGGCAAGTTTCGAATGGTTGTGTAGGAGGTGGTTTTAAGGTAGGATTAAAAGGTATTCTTATGATCAAGTGGAAATTCAATGTGAAGTTGGTTTTAGTGTAGCAGTTACTGCTTTTAAATTTATAAATTTGATGTTTTGGATTTTGAATTCTAAAGAATATTGGTTATGATAAATTTTTTGAGTTTTTTACTTTGAGTTTTATAGTGGATGCCAAATCATAGCAGGTTTGCACCTGATGTGGTTTTCTCACTTTTCTTTAGCTAAAATAGTGTTAAATGCAACCAATATCGTTTTACGTGCTTCAAATTTTATAGAAATCTCAACGTACTTTGGAAGAACAACAAAGATTGTACATCACTATATTATATTTTTAATAAAGATCAAAGATAAACGAATTGCATATTGCTTTTCGTAGAGACTTCTAGAAATACCTTCATCTAATTCCTATATCTTTATTTTAGTTCAAACCTGATCCAATTAAGTACATCAAATATGACTTAGTTAAAAGTATTAATCTTTATTCGCTATATTTGGTATTTTGATCCAGTTTTGTTTCTTTGGCTTATGATGTACATGCCAACAACCATAACATTCGAAGAGATGCTAATGTACCAGAAATAACATTTTGTTATTAGCATCCAAAATCAACAGGTGTTAGTTTATCCTTGCTCATGTATGATGTTGAGGTATCAAAATTACTTTGATGATACAGGTTCAAAACCTTTTTTGTATCTTTTTTGGCTGATCTAATGAAACTCAACAAAAATGCCACTTTTAATTGAAATATTATTACAATTGAACTTCTGATGGTATGTTATATCTGAAAGATCACAACATGTGTGACTTCATGGGTTGATTCGCATCTACGGTTACAAATTTTAATGTCATTTTAAAACTCTGTTCTTAAACTTAATTTGTTTCTTGCGTTATGTAACCATATGGTATTATGGTGAGGATATTAATAATTAAATTCAATGAAACACCACAAAACAAAGTACTGTCTCTGAAATATCAAATCATTCTACTTTTTTTTCTTTTTATTAGAACATTACTTAGACAAACTAACCAATTATAGCATTGTACTTTCGTTTTTCTTTAAAAGTTGACTGAATTGTATAATGTGTATTTTTCGTAGGTGAGTTTACACGTGAATGCTTTAAGCGGAGGCTTAGCTCGCCAGCAGTCTATGTCATTCTTGGGGAAAGCCATTGAAGGCATATGGTAACTAAGCATCATAATCTCCCCATTTAGTATCATAAGTTCGTTTTCTCTAATTAATTAACAATCTTTTTTTATATAAAAAAGGCCCACGAATGTGGTGGTATATGGTGCAGAGTACTTTTTCGGTGCTGGAATCCAACAAATTACCGCTGGTACATCAACATAAGGTACACCACTCCAAGTAGTTGATCTTGGTGTCACCCATGTCCCAAATGATGTCTTTGAAATGTACCTGAATGAAACTAACATGAGTGTGTTTGATAAAAAAAATTTCTTGATTATAGATATTAGTAGAAACGAAGAGACTTGGGGGTTTTATAGCTGGTGAGTGGTGATCTACCAAAAAAACCCTTTACGATTTTATGTTTTTGTATTCTTTCATTTTTCTCAACAGCACTTTATGATGCAAATTTTTAATGTTTATTTTATCTCAAATGCAGAGGCAAGCCAAACATTGGAATCTCTCAAGTATGTATGTTGGAAGAAGGGGATGATATCATGAATCCCTGTTACGGTAAACACTACATATGTCTTTGAATTGAAATTCAAACATTTGATTGCAAAAATCAACTTCAATATAGTTTTCTGTAAATTCCCAAATTGAAAGCAAACTTATAACTCCTCCGTGTCTGAACGCTTAAGACTCCCTAATTGTGATTGCTGATTTTTCTTTATTTATTTGAATTTAATATTCAATAACAAGAAATTTGGGCCCTTTAATTCTCTTCAATTTCTTTTAATTTGGGTTTCGGGGGACTAAAATTGATTCTAAGGCATTTCATTTCATTTATGCGAAATGGATACTAAAGTTTTCATATTCAAATTTAGAAGATTTTTATAATGTTGATTCAAATTTATAAAGTTTTCATATTCATCTGATGGCTCTTAACTCTTAAGTCTTATCAATAAGTGCGCAAGAAATGAAGGTGCAATCGGTCAACATGCTTCGTGTTAATATGCGTGATTTGGTGTACCTATTGGTTCATACACGTGAAGTAAATACGAAAAATAGTGACGAATTAATTATTGATTCAATTGAAGATGATGTACAATGTTGTACTAGGGAATAAATGAAAGTACGTTGTTATTTCTTCTATTATTGTCTAATTCTTAATGAATTTATGATTTGCTGTAGATACGAGAAGAAGCTTATGCATTTGCTTGTGCAATGCTAATTCAAGTAAATCACACACAAACACACACACACACACACTAACTCTCTCTTACTCTATTTTTTGATCAATTATTTGAAATATTCACAAGTGACCTTGGTTTTTTTTTGTTTTTTTCTTGGTCATGACAGATTCAGAAGTTAAAACTCGACATTGAAATGTGACTTGAGGTTATATAAATTATTTTCTGATTAATATTATTCACACTAATGAATTTATTACAAATAGGGCAATGATGGAGTTGAATCAAATATTGAGGGCAAATGAGATAAACTGTCATACTTGCTGCTTTACCAACATTCTTTCTTTCTCTTGAGGTGCTCATGTTATTGCATGCTTCAGTCAAACAGGTATTCCGTTACAATACAATCATTAAAAGACCAAAATACCCCCCAATTATCTTTCAATCTTTTTTTCCTCAGGGCAGGGCAAAAGGCTGAGGGAAAATTGCGCGAGTCCAAAGAAGGCTATTAATTGTTGAAGTCGAGAAGAAAACCTTGTAGTTTCAAAATTGCATTGATCAAGGGCTGGTAAAAAATAAAAAAGATTACGTTTTTTATTTATTATTCTTTTACTAATATAAGTTTAATAATTTTAAATTTAGGATCTTATATTATTATTTTTTGTAGGAGAAAGATGCGCAATGTATGTACGGATTCATTTTGTATACTTTAGACCGGCTTTACAGAGCCGTATAGACGCATGCAAAGGCAACCGGCGAGTGGCAAAGGTTAGTTTAATCTTTTTTTTTACATATTTTTATGTCACTTTGTTAATTTACTAAATTGCAATTTTAATGAAGGAAAAGAAAAGGTCATCATCGCTTCAAGCAACTGATGGAGCCACCTGATAATGATGGAAAGACGATAATGAAGAAGTTGACACAGGTTTGGAAGTACCAATGCTTCATTTAAATTTCTCTATTTATAAACTCTAAAACTTACAACTTTTCAAGTAATATGTCTAAGCGTAAAACTCATGAAACGATTGTGAGCTATTCCATTTTTGACATCCCAAGTCACTAAATGTTCTAATTTTGTTCGTACTTGTGCGTTGAACTTTGCAATAAAAATTCCATTATATCAATTATTTATTATGGTTAATACAATAATGTATTTTAATTAGCAAATGTTTTATATAGTTTTAACTTCGACAAGATTGCATCATGTAGAAAGTCGCTTCAGGATTCGCGAAAATAAAGCGTTCCGACACACCCCGACCCACTCAACAAGCTGGGCCACCTACTGAACTGACGGAACTCGTGCATCGCACGAGACCCCGCTAGTTAATTATTAATTTATGTAACCTTTGAAGGACATTTTCAACGTTATTCTAGAATAATGTGTATTATCATAATTTAATACTTATACTTGTAACATTGGGCGTGTTTGGCATGAAGTTTTTGGGAGCGTTTGAGAGCTTCTAGCTTCTAGCTTCTAGGAAATAGCTCTAATAAAAACCAAAAGCTTCGTTCGGCGACACGAGTTTGAAGCTTTTATTTTAAACTAAAACGCTACTATTTTAAAAGCTAGTTGAAGTAGCGTTTAACAAAAAGCTCTGCTAATTATACCATTAATTGCCAGAATACCCTTAAAACTATAACCAATAATTACGCAGATGTCATTTTATGTAATTTTACATATTTTAAAAGTTTCCAACTATTTTTGCCGAACAGTCATATACAAACTAAAAGTCACAGCTTCCAGCTACCGCTTACCCGCTACCCGCTACCAACTACCAGCTTCCAGCTAGTTTTGCCAAACACGCCAATTCTATTTTTTATATAGTAATGTAATATGGTAAAAACACATAACTGAAATAATATCATTGTTTTTTACAAAAATATGGTCCTGTAAAACATTTTGGACAATAAGTCCATTAACTTCACATCAAAATAAGGGGGAAATGACTTAATAGGGTAACAAATTTTTAAAATTGTTAATATTTGATCACTGAACTTATTTTTGTGTTTGCTTTACCATAAACTTTTAAAATTGTTCATACTTAGTCACTTTTGTTTTTTTACGTATGACAATTGGACTTATTTTTTTGTACACATATTACCATTAAACTTATTCTTTTTGTACACATATGACCAATAACATAATGATCATATTTGTGGACAGAAAAAATATAAGTGACTAATGAACAATTTTAAAAAGTTCGTGGGTAAATCAAACACAAAAATAAGTTCAGTGACTAAATATGTACAATTTTAAAAGTTCGTTACCCTATCAAGTCATTATCCCTCAAAATAATCATACTAAAGCATTTCATTAAAAAATGCAATATTGCAAAAAATGTTCCCTATGGTTTGCGATTTTCTGTGGATAGGTCCCTGAACTTTCAAAATTGTGAAAATAGTCCTTGTTTTGGGGTTTCTTTGTGTTTCTAGTCCTTAGCCTTAACAGGCGTTACTTTGTGGTTGTTAAGTCTTTCATGTGCATAGTACACAAGGGCAAATATGTCCTTTCCATTTTCGGGACCTTTTTTTGCTATTACTCGTTCATAAAACCCTACATGTCTTTTTCTCCAATGTATACTTCCATCTTCTTCCCCAACGTATCACTATGGTGCTATGTTTATGTGGGAAAGTGATTGTCGTGAAAACGTCTTGAACATCAACAAACCCCGACAGACGTTTCTATCTTGACCTAAAAAGGTAAAGTCTTACATTTCCATTATTTATTTTGGTGATGCTAACCTAACCTAATGACCTTTCGATTTTCCCCTTTTTGAAGGATTCTATGTGTTGGTTTATAGGATAGGTTGATCCTCCTATGTGTGTAACGTCCAAACAAATAAAACCTGACCTACTAATAAATATCAACAAATTACAGGCTTTGTGTCATGCCTTGGAAAATGAGGTCTTGAAGTTAAAGGTCTTCATGTTATTAAGCTAGGTTATTTTTGTGGTTCTTATCATATGGTTCGTGTAGGTATTAGGTCTAGAAGTTGGGGTTTTTGAAGAATGACAAAAGTATGTGGTTTTTGGGTGGATTGTTGTATTTTGGTAGTTTTACCTATGTTCTTAGAAAGGTCAGTTGATTGTAGGATCACAGTAAGTTGTTTATGTACAAATTTGCTATCAATATGAATGTCTAGTATTTGAAAATGCATTTGTTCATGAAATGTGCAAAAAAAACAACAAAGTTGTATGTCCAAGAGCAAAACACATTTATCATAACAACCCATAAATTTAACCAAAAAGTCAATTACAATATCCAAAATATGGTGCAATTACAATATCTAAAACGTCGATTACATGAAATGTACAAAAAGACAACAAAGTCTTATGCCAAATGGTGCAATTATAATATCGAAAATATGCATCAAAACTATGCATCCAAACAACCATAACTTTAACCAAAATAATCAACAAACCATATAGTACAATTACAATATCCAAAATATGCATCCAAAGAACCATAAGTCCTAGGTTTTAAACAATAAGACTAATACATAAGTTATAAGTACCAATACACCAAAATCCTAAACAAAAACAACACTTGCCTTCAACCATCACCTAGCTTGACACCGACCTTCACCTACCTCCTTAACCCTTGCATGTTCTTGAGTTGTGCCCCTTATTTTTGCATTTGCTACATGTGAGACTCACATATTTCTTTGTAAGCTTTTGAACTCCATTTGGACCAAATATTAAGCCTTCTTATTGACTAAAAACTTGCCTTTAACTCCTCCTTTGACTTTGAGATCTCCTTTGCCTTTGACTAAGCCTTTTATCCTCAGTTTGTTTTGGTTTTTCTTAGATCTACCAGCCTGATTATGATTGGGTGGTGGAGTAAGTTTTGTTGGACATGAACTTATATGCCACATCATTCTTACTTTAATGGGTTCAACCTTATAGAAATATGCATCCTTCCATGTGTCTAGTCAGTAAATCTTGTGTACCCACATGTAAATGTCTCCAATATCCTTTGAGTTCCTGGTCATTTCATCGAGGGTAACAATGGCATGTTTACAAGGGATGCCTATCAACTCCCGCTTTCTACAACTACAAGTGTTGTTCTTAACATCTACAACATGCTAATCTTGCCATGCCCCAGATACCTAGTACTTTGTTGGATTAGGTGCTAAGGCATGACTAATAATTTGTATTTACCTAATTAATAGAAGCAAAGTCCATTTGGGTTGCTCTCATAGCTAGAGGTTTGGCAGAATTTCCAGAAGAGAGAAAGATTGATTTATTATATGATTAATAAAGTAATACAAATAAAATAAATAGTTTATTAATATATTAAAGTGATAATATATTAATTAGAAACTATATTAATTAATTAGAACTTAATATGGAATTAATTGGATTTAATTTGGTGATTAATTTAATTAATTAAAGGTGCAGGGGCTGAATTATAATTATTCAATAGTTGAGTAAGTGACAATTATGGTAGTTTAAGTGGCCAACGAAATTATGGAGAGATTATCCATAATTTCGATTATTATATGTTAGGATAAATAGATTTGAATTGATAGATAAATGTTTATCTTATTTGAATTCAAAAAGGTTTATCTCTAAAGGCTTATCTGTTGGCCAAATGGAAACTATAAATAGGGGTCCTGGGAAACCCTTTTCTACGCCTCATTCTACTCACTTTCTCTCTAGAATTTTGTGACCTATCCCTCTGGCTCCCTGGGTGTGATCTCATTTGAGGCAGGACAATTGTGATGCTTAGTTTCCAAGAAAACCTAAAGGTTAGTTTTTCTGATTTATTTCTTTAGTAATTTTTCTGTTGGCCTTTAGGAATTATTTATATGTTCAAAGTTAGAAAACATAGATCCAATTTAGGTTGCATGTGAACTTAGGGTTTTAGTTTATAGATTTGCTTAAAACCTTTCATACTTATCACCCCTATTCCACTAGCTACGTATTGTGAAGCATGAGACTTGTTTACCTTCAATATACTAGTAGCAGTGGGTGTTAGAGGTCCATTTTCCTTACACAACGCCTTCATCACATTACAGATTCCTTTCATTAGGTACCACCTAATGATAGGTTTGTCCTTCTCTTGTATAATCTTACTGTTAAAAACCTCACACTAGTTGTTTAACAATATATTAGAAATTGTTCTTTCTGTTACAAAGAATAAATTAAACATCAAGTGCATTACCAAATGTAATCAATTAATTTGTATTTAATAATATACCAGTGAAATGGCTTCTTGCGCAGTGTTATGGAGGAATTTGTCTCGTCCATTTACATGCCTTTTTCATGCTTTTAGTGACGCTTTATTTATACTAAAATTTATATTCAAATTTTAGATATACTTTTTTTAAAATTTAAGTGAAATATAAAGTAATAATAAGGCAATTAAGATAATCAATTGAAACACACTATCATTACTTCAATCCAAATTTGTCTACCAGTAATATTTAAAACACAAATGTATATTAAAATGTTTAAGAAATCTTAATGTTATGATATACTAAAAACATTAAACTATCAAACTAAATATTGTTGGAGAAGAAACACAGAACTTGATTGATCTCGAAATTTGTATATTATTGCCTGCAATAAATCCAAAGCAAGAAAAAAAACGGTGAAATATGCAAATAAATCGGATATCCAAAGCATATCTAACTTAGTTTCTGTTTTTGCCATTACCAATGTCAAACTTAAATGCCAATCCAGGTAAACAATTAAATCAAGAATAAGAATAGCAAAATGGTTTCATAACTTTGATAATCTAAAAAATTCAATAACTCACGTTTAATAAAAAAATATTAATAAAATCTACTACTTTAAGCCCATTTGAAATAATATAAGCAATAATAGCTTGTGGTAGAAAGCACGCATAACTACAAAAAAGGACTTGATTAAATTATGACTAAATAAGAAAACGTTCATATACAAAATCCCAAATTACATGATTAATATTCCAGACCAAACCAAGAAAATGTATATTTAGGGTTGCTAGTGTGCTTGTAGTATCGCTAATATGCTTTTAGCGTCTAATGTGCTTTTGCTGTTTGTTATTTTTAGCCTCTTTGGATGGATTTTTGAAGGCTTGATGATGCTTGAAGGATGGTAGTATTGCTAGAAGTTTTTTCTCTTTTGTAAAGCTTCAAAGATCTATATTTATCTGGACCATTGTGAGTAAAGTTTCTACCTTTATGATTTGTTAAGGTTATTATGATGTTTCTAGTGCGATTTTGTGGTTTGAAATGATGTAATGGTCCCTGTTGTTGATTGTCAATGGTTGGAAAAGATAAAGTTTGGAACTTTATGCCTTAGGGTCTGAGTTAGAACCATTTGATTGGTTTAGAGAGTAAGCCTGTTGGATTGTAAGATTGGATATATTTCGATGAGCATTACAGAACATACACCCGGATATATATAATATACCCATACAATATATTCTAACACAAGACCCATACTATATTACAAATAAAAAACCCAGCCCATACTATGTTGTCTAACAACCCATACTATGTTGTCTAGCATCCCCCCGCAGTTGGAACGGGAGTGGACGTTCAAACTGAAACATGAAAATAGAGATAGAGATGACTTCAGTTGGAGTTGAAGTCTGTGGTTGTGAAGACGACGTTGTAGCACTAGCAGCTGTAGTTTTAGAGGAAGTCTGAAACCCCAAATATGAACTTGATGTTCCAGTAGAAGTTGCAATATTAAGAGGGCTAGCAGAGCTTGAAGAAGCAGTTGTAGTACTAGAAGAAGATGACACACCTGATGATAACCATGCTCGAACTCGAAGAAGCCCCAAATATGTGTGTTTGATCAGGACATAAAATGATAGAAAGAGAAAGATGAGAGAGAAGCAGGAGAACAAATGCAGCAGCCTCGTTTCATGAAGAAAACAAAGGCGACGAGTAGCCGAGAAGAAATTTGGATACATAGGTGGGGAGGTGCAAGGTGAAGAAACCATGATGCATGTATGCATGCATGTGTGTGTTTGTCTTGTATTCAAACCGAGCAAGAAAAAAAAGAAAGAAAGAAAGAGGATCAAAAGAACTAGAAAAGATCAAAGTGTATCTGAGTGTGTCAGGGGCATTACCCAAAAACAAGAAATTCCACGCATGCTCTTGATGACAGCATAAAGCATGGGGAAAGGATTTTTTTTTTTTAACAATACTGTATTGAAATGTATAGAGAGTACATTCTGCATGAGTAGTAGTACTCTGCCATAGAGAGAGAGAGAGAGAGAGAGAGAGAGACGGAGGAAGGAGTTGGTGGGTAGAACTTGGTGGTGACAGTGTTGTTTCTATCAAAGAAGGTGTGACCAAAGGTGTGGCTGACGGCACCAATCGCCGGAGTGCAGCTTTGTTGTGACTCGAGGGTGAGATGTGAACTCCGAGCATGGTTGTGGCAGCGGTGTTTCCGGTGCTTGGAAGCCACCGAGTATGTGAGAGAAACGATTGCGAGTTGCTAGCCCACCGTCCAAGGAGAGATGCCTAACGGAGGTGGGTGGTTGAATCACTTCGTCAGAGAATATGGTGGAGCTCCGTCCGAGAGATCACCGGCGGTGGTTCCTAACGTGATTGCAAACAGAGAGAGAATGAAGAGGGGTATCAATGGTCTCAGCAACCATATAATCGAAGCAGCAGCAAGGGGCATGACGGCTGGTCGCCGTTGCCGGAGATGAAGAAGTCGACAGACTTGGAAGCGGGGCTGATTCGGCAGTGGCGAAGGACGGTAGCAGGGTTGGTTGAGCTGAAGAAGAGGTCGGGGGCGGCGGAGATCCGCCGGGAACGTGTGAGATCCAGTAAAGAAGAATCCCTGCGACTGAGCAGTGGCGGTGGAAGTGGTGCCCGGAGAAATGAAGCCAAAGAGAGCACCACCGCTTGTGGTGGTGGAGGTGGCTACCGGAGCACTGAAGCCAAAGTGAGCATGGGTTTTACAGAAGAAGGAAGGGAAGGAAAATGAAGGTGGAGCAGGTGGGTTTACGAGATGGGGAGAGACGAGGAGAGGAGAGTATCAGTAGAAAAGGAAGATTGAAACCGAACGAAGCAAGAGGAAGGCACCTCCGACGACGCCAAAAGAATGTCGCCGGAGGTGACAGCGGCGACACGAGGTTGTGGTCAGACCCGCTCTGATACCATGTTGGATTGTAAGATTGGATATATTTCGATGAGCATTACAGAACATACACCCGGATATATATAATATACCCATACAATATATTCTAACACAAGACCCATACTATATTACAAATACAAAACCCAGCCCATACTATGTTGTCTAACAACCCATACTATGTTGTCTAACAAAGCCAAACTCTTTTTGGTGGTTTAGTTGAAGTTTTGGACCATTTTAGACTTGGATATGATTATTGGACTGACATGGTTATGTTTGGATATTAAAGTTACGATTTTTATGGACTTAGAGACTGTTTGAAAGATCCCTGGAAGGATTAAGACCTTGGCTGAATGGATTAAAAACTTAATGGACATTTCTGGACTGTTCATAGTTAGCAATGCTAACTTGAGGAGTTAGCGGCGCTAACTGTGCATGTTGACTTTTGTTGACCTTGACCTTTGACCGTTGACTTTTTGACCACTTTTACTTTTGGTCAAACTTGAGGGTTTTGGATACCGGTTTTAGACGATATCATGTTTGGGATTTAGTAAGTTCTAAGTGGGGTTTATCCTTGTTAGGAAGTGCGTATTGTCGGGATATGAGGGCACTCGCATAAACTATAGTCTAGCTTGAGGTCGTGAATCAGGTGAGTCTTCTCACTATATTATGGGTGATGTTACATGTGTAGATAGTCTTTATTATTTTGTGTAATAATGTGATTATTTGTGCTTTACGTGTTTGCTGACGAAAGTCGATGACTGCCAGACTATGGCCCGACAGTGTCGGCTTGAGAGCCGATGACGATGTTTGCCGACGAAAGCTGATGATGATGTTTGCTGGCGAAAGCCGATGACGATGATTACCGGCGAACGCCGATGACGATGTTTGCCGGCGAAAGCCGATGACGATGTTTGCCGACGAAAGTCGATGATGATTTTTATGTGATGGATCGTGTGGTATTTTTGGGGAATTCACTAAGCTTTATGCTTACCCTTTCACCCTAACTATTTTTCAGGTAATCGCTGGCTTGAGCTTGGAGCACGGCGCGACTGTACCGCATCTGAGGTTTCAAATTAAGTCTTCCGCTGGATAATGTTTACAAATGTTTTGTTAGATATGTTTTGATATGTTTTAAATATTAAGTTTTAGTTTGGATGATTTTATTTGAATAACCCGTTTTACGAATTTATACTGTTTTAAATCGAAAATTTTATTACAAAATTTGGGACGTTACACATACCTTTATTGGATTCCTTGGTGTTATAGAACATGAATGATTTTTTTGTCTAAAAAGGATCTCCAATAAACTATTAGGGTACACGGTATAGCAAGCGGGTTCGAGAAAGATGGTGTGCGGGATGGGGCGGTACCTCCGGTACCGCCACCTCGTGGCTTCGGTACCGAGCAAAAGTGTGCTAGGCGGCTTCGGTTGATGGATTGGGAAACCGCATGAACCCACTCCATTTAAAAAAAAACTTTTAATCTTTATTAAAAATTACCCTCCCCTCATCCCTATAAATACCACATCTTCACTCCTTAAAAAATCAAACCTTCACCATTCTTTCTTTCTCTCAACAGTAACTCTCTTTTACCCCTTTCCAAAAAAAACCCTTATTTGTTATCCCAATTTCAGTTTTATTTTAAATTGAAATGAGTTCTTCCTATTCTTCCAGTTCTTCTGGTACGTATGTTCATAGCAAACTACTGGATGAACCTACGCAGTTGGTATCGACATCGTCTGATTCATCAATCGATGCGAATACGATAGCGACTGTTGTTGAAGCTGCATTTTTCATGTTCCAAAATACTGCAAGTTCTAGCACACCTCGTTCTAAAACTTTTATCCACAGAAATCGAGAAGCTACTGAGAAGCAGCTTCTTAAAGATTACTTTACCCCAATTCAAAGTTTGGGGATGTTCTTTTCAGAAATAGGTTCCGGAGGAGTAG
Source organism: Cichorium intybus (assembly GCA_023525715.1). Lineage (NCBI taxonomy): Eukaryota > Viridiplantae > Streptophyta > Magnoliopsida > Asterales > Asteraceae > Cichorium > Cichorium intybus. The sequence continues at coordinate 129,718,409 of CM042009.1, forward strand.
AAGACTGTTTGTGCGGATTGTTGAAGACTTGGAAAGGAATTATCCATATTTTCACACATCTTATAGTGCTGGTGGAGTTAAAGGTTTCATTGCATTGCAGAAATGCACATCGGCCATCCGCCAATTCGGGGGCGGTAGCACCCCCGATTCACATGAGTACTTGAATATGTCAGAACGAACATCCCATGAAAGCCTCTACAAATTTTACTATGGTGTTGTTCAGTTATATGGTGCAGAATTCATGCGTAGACCAACATCCAGTGACATTCAACTGTTGTATGCTGCACACGAAGCCAAACATGGATTTCCTGGTATGCTAGGTAGCATTGACTGTACACATTGGGATTGGCGGAGTTGTCCAACGTATCTATGAGGCCAATACATGAGAGGTGATCACAGGTATCCTACAATTATACTTGAAGCAGTAGCATCATATGATTTGTGGATATGACATTCATATTTTGGTATTGTCGGGGGCAACAATGATCTAAATGTTTTGTACCAATCACCACTATTCAATGATACCATTATTGGTACAGCACCATCATGTTCATTTGTTTTGGAGGGGGAAGAATACAAGCATGTGTACTACCTTGCTGATGGGATATACCCTAATTGGGCAACATTTGTGAAATAATTTTCACACCCGGTTACCCCTAAAAAGAAGCATTTCAAGGCGGCCCAAGAAACGGCAAGAAAGGACGTTGAACGAGCGTTTGGCATACTAAAAGCAAGATGGGCTATTATCAGACAGCCTGCACGGTCCGTCACCATCGATCGATGTAAAGATATCATGTACGCTTGCCTAATATTACACAACATGATCATCCAGGATGAAGGTAGGGCTATATGTCCAGTACATGATCTAGATCTCCCAACCGAAGTAGAAGTTAGCAATGGCATGATTCTCGAAATACGCAATCAAGGAATTCACCAAAAACTTCTTGCGGATCTTGTAGACCACATCGAGCATACCTACATAGCTACTCTGGATCACTAGATTTTTTAACGTATTTAGGATTTCATTTCCGTTATTTAGGATTTAATATTCCGTATTTAGGATTTCATTTCTAGTTATTATTATTTTCTTAATTTTTGTAATGGTGTGACTTTTTAATTTAATGTTATTTGTGATTTTTATTTTATTAATTGCATTTTATTATTATTTATAATATTAAATTAAATGTTAAAATTCATTTATTAAATTAATAAATGAATTTAAAAATCAAAATCTGATGTGGCATTGTGGGTTCATTTGGTTGAGTGGGTACTGGTTCCATGGGTGAAAGATTGGGAAAGATGGGGAAAGATTGAAGTGAGAGGATAGAGAAAAGTTGACGTGGCACGTGGGATGAGTGTGTTCAAAACCCATTACTCCCCCACCCTTAAACTTGAACATCAACTCTTTCTTAACATCAAATGATCACAACGGAATCATCATTTTTAGCATAATGTCTTGAGTGCTTTTACATGAGTAGTAATCGGCTATCACATAACAAAATTAGTTAACTTAATATATTTAGAAGCTATTTTTTTCCGATGACAATTGTAAATTAAATGGTCAACTGTTGAATAAGACATGTAATTCTAATTAGAACAACACATTTTTATATTGACATTTCAACAAACAGTTGGTATGCTCGAAAGTATGACTTAGAAACTATAGACAAATTTTCACATTGACATTTTCACAAACACTTGGTGAGCGTTCTTGTGATTTGAATACACATGTGGATTCCTATATAATCAGGGACACTAATTTGGAAAATTAATAGAGTAGAAATACAATTACTTAGATAAAAAGTTCAGCTCCTCAATAGCTAATCCATCTATATTAAAAGGAAAATCCCCGATAAAGTCTCAATATTTTGGCTCATTTTATAAAAAAATCTCAAATTAATTTTTATTTACAAAAAGGACAGAAAACCGGCTGATATGTTCAAATTAGCCATTTTTAACATTTTCAGCAGGTAACAACATGTTTTATCTTCAATAAAGCCCTAATATTTTGGCATAGATTACGGAAAGGTCCCAACATGTTTTATCTTCGATAATGTCCTAATATTTTGGTCCAATTTATGGAAAAATCCAAACATTTTGACTCAGTTTAATTGAAAGAAATTACGTTTATAAAATGTATTTATACATCGTTTTGGAATAAATACATGAATAAAACGTAATTTTTACGTTTATAAAAAGTATTGATACATCGCTTTTAATTTTTACGTATTTTTTACATATATTTTTAATTATTTTTACGTTATTAAATATGTATAAATACGTTATTAAAGACGTATTTTTAAGTTTTTTTACGTTATTAAATACGTTATTTTTAAGTATTTTTTATAAATACATAAAATACATTTTTAAACGTATAAAAACGTTATTAAAAACATAAATAAATGTAAACATACGTAATGTTTTCCAATTAAGCAAACTTACCGAAATCCATATCCGTCTGTCTAATCCCTCGAAGCAAATTACCGAAATCCATATCCGTTTATTTAATCCCTCTAAGTAAACTTACCGAAATCCATATCCGTCATTTGGAATAAACACATGAATAAAACGTAATTTTTAAGTATTTATACGTTTATAAAAGGTATTTATACATCGTTTTTACTTTTAACGTGTTTTTTTTTATTTTTATGTTATTAAATACGTATAAATACGTTATTAAAGACATATTTATTAGGCTTTTTACTTTATTAAATATGTTATTTTTAAGTATTTTTTATAAATACGTAAAAATACATTTTTAAACATATAAATACGTTATTAAAAACATAAATACATGTAAAAATACGTAATGTTTTTCAAGTAAAACTGAGCTAAAATGTTGGGATCTTTCCATAAACTAAGCCAAAATATTATGACTTTATTGAAAATAAAACATGTTGGGACTTTTCCATAAACTGGACTAAAATATTGAGACTTTGTTGAAGATAAAACATGTAGACTTTCCACATGACAAAATAACCTGTTGAAAATGTTAAACGGGGCTAATTTGAATACATCAGCCGGTTTTCTGTCCTTTTTGTTAATAAAATTTAATTTGAGACTTTTTCATAAACTGAATCAAAATATTATGACTTTATTGGAGATTTCCCTATATTAAAATTATCAAATATCTCTCGACGTCTCCTCGTTATTGGCTCACATAATATCAAAGTTATTGGCTAGTGGGTCAAGTAGAGTCATTACATTCTAATTCCTCGTAATTTTGTCCATATAATGGAAGTCACAAAAAGATAAAAAATCACAATTTACCAAAAGTGTGGCATATGGTTGTGATAAAAACGCAAGGTTCGATGGATACAAAGTAAACAGGTTGAGGAGAGGCAATTCATCGACTCCAACCGACCAATTTCCAAATATCTCTCAATGTCTCATTGTCTTCTGTTCTTTAAGCACTTATATGCCATTATATTTCAATTGCACCTGATTACATACCTAAATCAGATCCAAAAAATAAACTAGGTGGGCCGAAAATTACATTTATACCTACTGTACCTGGCCTCAAATGTATGCCCCTCTAAGAGTGATGTAGGGCGGCACTGTAAGGCGATGGGGCAGTAGAGCATGATGGATTTGGTGAGATTGCGAGAAGAGCAGCGGCTTTGTTTTTTGGTTTAGGAGAAGGGTTGTGTTTTAGAGAGAAAAATGTTTTGAGATATATGGTGGGAATGTAAATTTGGCATAGTGGGAATGAAAAATTGAACCGAGCGGGAATGAAAATTTAGGTGGATTGAGGCTAATTTTTTAGCGGAGAGACTATAGTGTCACAAAAAAAGAAGTGCCATTAAAGACAGTAATATAGTGGCACAAATAAAATTATGTCATTAAAGTTTTGTGCCACTAAATGTAATTTTTTTGTAGTGAGCAAGGTTCCTCTGACGCGCTGACGTTGATGGTCACGCTGATGGACACGCTCATAGAAAAGCTGATGGCACTGACACTAAACAAAGGAGTCGCACTGACACTGATAACACGTTGATGCTAGTGCTGATTATCAGACTCTAACCGCCCATGTAATCGCTCCTATTTTCTGGGATTCGGTTTTCTGGTTCAAAATGATCAGTTTACGGTTCAAATTGATATATAGAAAAGAACATGAATCCTCTCAACTATCAAACTGTGAACTTGCAATGTGTCTAATTACAAGTTTGATTATTCAATAATTATCTCAATAATTTGAATTTCATACAACCCACGTATATGGTCGAAATATCAAATTCGAAAAATGTTGATCATGATTCAAAGAAACCATACCCTATTTTCTAATTACACCCCCAACAAATTGTACTTCTAGTGGCCATCGCGTGGCATTTTCTAGCCAATGAAAACGTCTAGAGCTCTATCACAAGCTAAAATATGCAATTCGTCGCTGGATAGAGCTAGATAGGGATGAGCATGGGTCGATTTTTGGCTAAACTGAACCCAAACCATAGAAGTCGGTTTTTTGGTTTTAAAACCCACATGGGTCGGTTTTTTCATTTTGGGTTTGTGGGTTTTCGGTTTAAACCCGTGGGTTTGTGGGTTCATGGGTTTTCTGGTTTTTTAGGTTTAAAATTGCGGGTTTGTGGGTTTGAACCCGTTCAAAGTACATTGTTATATAGTATAAATGGGTTTGTGGGTTCAAACACACTAAAACCATGAGTTTAAAATCATAGATTTGTAGGTTTAAACCCACCGAAAGTACGTTTCTATTAAGTATAAATGGGGTTGTGGGTTCAAACCCGTTGAAACTATGGGTTTAAAACCATGGGTTTTTGGGTTTAAACCCATATGGGTTTATGGGTTTAAAACCGTGGGTTTGTGGGTTCAAAACCGAAGCGACCCGTGTAAGTCGGTTTTTTCAAAAACTCAAACCCACTCCGTCGGGTTTTGTCGGTTTTTTCGGTTTTTCGGTTTCGGTTTTATAGGTTTTTATCGGTTTTTCGATTTTCTAGTTCGGTTTTGCTCATCCCTAGAACTAGAAGAGTTTTTCTTCGTGAATAAACGTGTTTCTTTATCCTTTTCGATGACATTTGGAGTCACCAATTTTAAGAAACTTACCAACTACAATTTTGTAACAAAATCTTACTTCCCTAAGTAAAAAAACTCATAGGATCGGTTCACAAAAGAAAGCAACTTGAATATATTCTTACTAGTTACGTTAAGCATAAAACACAAGAGCATACGCGCGTTAATTTCTTGCTTCAACTAGATTTCATGAGATGCTCATTTGCAATGCTCAAAATGGCTACGAGAGGCTCATTGGTGGCAACAGAAGCATTAGCAGCAGCCTCTTCCTTAACCTCATATTCAAGCGTTAATTTCACAACACACGATGAACCAGTATTGTCTTTTGGATTCTCTTTAATCTCGATCCTGATCCTGTAAAAAATAAATCCGATATCCAGAAATCCTCCTTCCACCATTTCAGTCTCCTTCACCTTGTTCTCGTTATCGACTTTCGTGAACTTCTCTTTGTAATACTTAAACCCTAACCCTGTACATCGTATTATTATTGTTTCGTTTACTTGAATAGCTGTTGTTTGTTAAGAGTGATCGGCTTTTTAGATGATGAGGCTTACCGGGATGTAAAGTGAGCTTGAGAATGGTACCGGCGCCGCCGTCACCTTCTACAATATCCACCGCCTCGAACATTTTTCCGACAACGAGCTTTGCCAGCGCGATCGTGCCGTAGAGCTCCCAGGCTTTGCTTGCCGGGACATTCACTTCAGCCTCTTCCGATAATGTTCCGGACATTGTTATTATTGGTCGGTGAAAATGAAAATACTCATCGGAGTTTGAATTTAAACCCAAAACAATGTAAACGGAATAAACTGAGTTTTGTTTATTTTTCGTTTTCGAAAGATTCCTAACTGTTAAAATTTGTCTTTTTCTGTTTTTATTTACTCAATGCAGCGGGCTCCCTTTTCTTTGTTATGTTTTTATTTTGTTTTCAACGACATAACAAAATGATTTAGTTCGGTGAACATCTTGATGTGCAAAAAACTAAAACAAAAAGTCATAAAACCCCATTGTTATTATCGTTTAACAGTTGACCGTGTTGGATGATTTTTGGACTATTTCATATAGAAAAAAAAAAAAAAAAAGACTAAACTAGTCTAATTTTATAAAGAGTTTTCTCAAAACAACACAAATTTAGCCCTATGTCTGAAAATAGTCAAAGAATTAGTACTTCTCCCTCTACCTGGGTACTACTCCCAAATTGTCCCACTCACCTGTGTTTTGCCCCTTGTGGGCTGCAAACTCCTCACTTGAGTTTGATGATCACTAAACACAACGTTCCAAAATCCTTTCGATGTGCACCAGATGATTAGTCTCTTACGGATAAAGAGTTTATTATTGAAATTAAACAATGTTTTTTGAAAAATAAAAAACAAGTACTTTTGGCAACATATGATTCCAATACGCTCTAAATGCAATGGAATAATAAGGGAGTATGTCATAGAAATGACTCATCATGCTCCTAAACTTAAGGCACTAAAATGGATATTTTAGATGATTTTCTTGTGTGATTTCTCTTCCTGCACAATTTAATCAATTCAAGGTCAGTTAAAATTGTTTAAAACGGGAAATGACGCATAATGCCCATTTGGATAGTATCTCTATAGATAAGGGCAAAAGAAAGAGGAAAGAAATTGTTAGTAAGGGACCAAGACCTAAGAAACAACATTTAAAAATGATCAAAAGCAACAACATTCGAAACCTACAAAATGCTTATTTTCTCACGAACCTAATTATATGAAGTCAACGTGTCCAAAGTCCAAACATTTGGCGACTTAAGAAAGGTATAATTTTTGTTTTGGTATAACCTTAAATTAACTTAGTATAATTGTTTGGTGGCTATATCTTGGTGCTACTACTCACATAAATATTTCTATAGATGGTTTACTAAGTTGCCTAAAACCAAATGATGTTGAAAGATTCATTTATATGGGTGATTGCAAGTAAGCTAAAGTTGAAGCAGTTGGAACATTTTATTAGAACTTATTTGGATTTGCAAGACACTTGTGATCATACCATCTTTTAGATGGAATTTGGTTTTTGTATTAAAATGGATAAATCTAGTTATTGTTATTTGGAAATGGTTAAGCAAGTTTCTCTTTAAATTAAAATATGATGTGTGTTGGTTTTTTAACATATTTGTGACAAGTTATATATGCTTATTAGCGACTACCCCAAGGGCTATAAATTTATGATACTAAATAATTTATTATATGAAAACTACAACATTAGGATGTTGAGTTTAGGGGAGAAGTAAGTTTTGAAACATTGTCCTTAAAAAGGAAAGAGTGATGAGTCCTATTATTACTTTCGATAATGTGCATAATTTTGTGCCTATTGATAAATTAGTTCAGTAGCCTTACTTTAGAAGCCGGTACCGACAATGTTATTTAATCTCCTATTCAAAATGAACATACCCAACAACATCAACTTAGGAGATCTTGTTTGTAACACCACAAGTTCCATAAATTATTATCTCGTTTGGTTTTGAGATAAATTCAATAGATAATTTGTGCATCATAAGTTCAGTGGGAGTAAACTCTAACACCCCATTTTCATTTAAGTAATTATTTAATTGTTTATTTATTTTAATTCTATTTTAGGAAAACCGATAATATAGTTTATTGAAAATTATAAAAAAATGAAGGATGTATAATAAAAATAATAACAACAAAATATTATAACTATGTATAAATATTAAAATATAGTTGGAGGACTAAACATTATGATTAACTCAAATATTAACAAAGTTTTCATGGGGTAAGATTTGGCATTAAGGCAAACTTAAGGGACCAAAGTCTTATTTCCAAAAAATTTGCGTTGCATTTCATAGGGGTGAGCATAATAACCGAAAAACCGAACCATAACCAATATAAAATCGATATAACCGAACCAATTAAACCAAACCATTAATAAAAAAGGTGGTGCGGTTTATGATTTTTATTAACCGAATCATAATGGTTCGGTTTTGGTTTTTCTGTAAACCGAACCGTATATAACCGAATCGAACCAATTAATATATATATATATATATATATATATATATATATATATATATATATATATATATATATATATATATATATATATATATATATATATATATATATATATATATATATATATTCAGTTCTTAATCTAATCGTTAAAAATTTTAAATCAAGGCTCGATACATACTTATTAGGAAACTAATAAGTCTATAAAAACTAAAAAAAATGCATTAACCGATTGTAAAGTAAATCAAATCTTTTTTAACGTTTGTATGAATTCTAGTATACAATTGTAAGATATTAAAAGTCGATACTAGCTTTAATGGTTAATATCATTATTTTGACTTTTGAGATAATTTAACTCTTAAATTCATACAAAGCATAGAAAGTTATAGATAAACGAACTTTAAATTTTTATGTAATTATGGTTAACCATTATTAGCCATTAACCAAAACCATTAACCGATTAAAACCGTTAACCATAACCAATATTAACCATAACCAATGGCTACTAATATGTATTAACCGATTGTAATGGTCATTTTTCGGTTTAGGCCAATAACCGAACCAAACCACCCCATTCACACCCCTACCCCATTTCATGGGATGAGAGTTGCTATTGATAGTAGTTTTTTAGAGTCGAGAGCAAGATAAAGGCAGCAATAAAAAAAGGAAAATGGCAGCAAAGAGGACTGAAAAATGACCTGAATTGAAAGCCTCGAGGGTTCAAGATTGTTAGTTTCAATCACATGTTGAATAATAGGTAATCTTATTGTTCTTGCATGGTTTCTTCTTTCTTCTTCCTTATTTCTAGGTTTGAAGACATCGCCAGAAATCACCATAACACCAAAAACCACCATAACACCACTATAAGATCAATCTTCTTCCACTAGGGTTGATTATGAAAGGGTACCACAGAATCCTCGATCCTAATGTTGTGAAGTTCCTTGTCAAGTTGAATGATCTTCGCATCTTGGTTTTCATGCAATAATTTTTTTAGGAGGTCCAAACATGGCTAGTCGTGGAATTACGTCCTACGTTTGAGTATCATTTAATACAACGATTATGAAAGGGTGCAACAGAGCCAACGCTTCACTATAAGATCAATCTTCTTCAATTCAGGTTGATTGTTAGTGCATGAGAAGTATCACACAATTCATCAATGTTATATAGAACACCAAATTCGGTGCATAAGGCCTCAAATAATTCTTTCCAAGCATCATAGTCGAGTTGTTCAAGATGAATAACAAGGCGGGCGTAGCTAGTGATGTTGGTGATGTCATAGGTTTTTTCAACTGAAGGTGTTTCTTTATCGTTTACGCCGCCGGCCATGATGAAATAAGATGGAGGAAAGCTTACAAGTAGGTCGACGATAAGAGGAAGAGGAAAAGGTTGGTGACGGCTAGGCTAGGGTTTAAGCATTTGATACCATATAAGATAATTGTTTTACCAAGAAAAGATATATTCATATTAAATTGTAATACATAGTTGTATAATAAGGCTTTAATAATACAAATACAACTGACCTGGCAATGGAGCGGGTTTTGACCCTGATCCGCTCCAAACTCATGCAAAATATATGGGTTTGGATCGTTATTTATGATCCGTTAACCCGCTAACGACCCGTACCCGTTAACCCTTTAAGTAAAAGGGTTGGGTTTGGATCACTATCGATCCGCTCCGTTAATAACCCGCCCCGTATAAAATTATATTACAATAAATTTATTATATATAAATTAATTATTTTACAATTACAGGACATAGAGGTATAGCCGATAGCGTATAGGAAGTCACACGCAAACACAATACTCGAGAGTCAGGTCCTCGAGGAGTCGTTCCAAATCCTAATTGTTATAAATTAATTATTTTCTCATGCATGTTTCCAATAGTAGATGTTTGTTTTGTTTTGGAATTGTTATTTTAAGTATTAAGTTATATTAGACGTTTGTTTATTATGAAAACATTATTTTATAAGTATGAGCAAAAATGTGATTCATGTTATATTTGTTACAATGCGGGTTACGGATCGGGTTTGGGTATCCGTTGATCCGGTGGATAAGGGTATGGGTTTGATTATTCAAAACCCTGCGGGTTACGGATCGGGTTTGGGTTAACTTTTGAAATTTGATAAACGGGTTTGGATCAATGCTGATCCGCTCCAAACCCGCTCCATTGCCAGGTCTAAATACAAGCAACCATAAATGAGAAAAATATACAATACTAATAATATTATGATTGTATCCATATGCTATATAGTACTATTTTATTATCATTTTTTATAAGTTTGATTTTTTTCTTTTTTGGTTTATTTTATAATTTTATAATTTATTATTATTAGTTTTTATTTAATAAATTTATTTATTTTATTTTAAAATTTTAAAAACCTTTCTAATTTTTTGACTTTTAGTTCAAGTACATTTATTAATTTTTTGACGTCTTGTTCGTTTACATTATTTAACGTCGTAATTTACTATTTTCTAACTTTTTGACGTTTTGTTCGTTTATATTACTTAATGTGGTAATACATTGTTTTAAGATTTTTTTGATATTTTATTCGAGTATACTTTTTAATTTTGTTTACATTTTGTTCATTTGCATTATTTAATATTGTGATTTACTATTTTTAACAAACTAATGTTTTTCAAACATTGAAACACATTTATAATGCAAAACAAGAATTTGGATAAAAACACATATTATTATCAATCATCTAATACAATTGTATTATGATTACAATCATATTTGTCCTTAATATGGAGTAGCTTATCCGGATGCATGATCATACTTGAAATAATTTCATTGTGGAGTAATTGCAGGCACTACAAAAAAAAAATACATTTAGTGGCAAAGAAAAAGTGTCACTAAAAACCGAAAAAGTGCCACTCAATGCCTATTAGTCAATCAGCGGCACAAAAAAAAAGTCACTAAAAGCGCTGCCACTAAAGACATTTAGTGGCACTTTTCGATTGTGCCGCTGCAACATTATTGAGTTTTAGTGGCACTTTTCTATTATGCCACTATAGTATTTATAGGTTTTAGTGGCACTATTTTTGTGCCACTATTTAATTGCTAGAATAAATAATATTTCACTGTTTAATTGCTAAAATTAATATTATTTCACTACTACTAATATCCCACAAACCGTATATTATTTCAAAGATATATTAAATTAAAATGCAACAATAAACAAAGTAAAAATACATTGTTATGTTCAATATAAATTAGATCTAGTAAATTACATTATATTCAACATTTCTAAAATACAATTTCTATGTTCATCATTTGTCCATACTAGATCGCCACTCTCATAGGCCTCTATCAAGCTCCTCAATGAATATACCCTTTAAGTTCCACTGCACAATACCAACAATTATTAATAATTTAAAATACATTAATTGGTGACAACTCTTTATTAAGAAATAAAAACTCACCCAATGATGAACGGATCCAAAAACCGATTTTGTTAGACCATAACTAACTAGATTTCTCAAATGCAGCAAGCATATGAATGCATATTAAGAAATAAAAACTCACCCATTCGATGTCTCTTGTAAAAAAGAAAAACAATAAGATGACACGGAATCTATATCTATACATTCGGGGGCGGAACATAATAAAAGCCTCTAAAACGGGACAGTTCTAAACAATACACACATATATTATTAACTAAATAATGCAAAAATTAACTAGGAAAATAGTTTCCTTGTATTTTTTTTGGCAACGGACAACATGAGATTTTATCATCAATCTTTTTAATATGTAAGTGTCAATGTTTTGAAACACCTAGTTGTAAACAATCGTCCATCCATTAGTCTCCCAAATTATTCTGCAGCATTTATAAATTTAATTACAAAAACTAACTATATTAACAATTAACTTTTTATATATATTTTGAGATTGATGTCTAACAATTGACAATTGTATTTTTTACAAACTAATTATTATATAGTCCTACTCTTACATGACCTTTCATAATGTTTTCATTATTATTTTGTTTAACAAATAAACAATTTACAGGAAAAAGAAAAAGAAAATTTGTTTTTACCCTTTTAATACTTTACAGCTTCAATGCTTCTTAAGTCTCTACCTATTATCACATCACAATTTGCATACTATTCTAGTAAGAGAAAGAGTGGGAGAAAGACTGAAGAGAAAAACAAATCTTACAAGTTATAGATCCGGCTGAGATGAAAAACAAATGTTACAATTTGATTAACAAATGCAGAGAAAGCTTAATAGCTCAACAAAATAGTGTAACCTGAAAGTGAAGATTTATGGTTCAGGCATTTCATCGAACAGCTTCTGTGCATCATCTTTTTTCAGCAAGAAAAACGGTAAGAAGACACCGAATCCATATCTATACATATTAAAATTTAATTTGGGTATAACTGAAACTTTCAATTTTGGTTCCAAAATGTTCTTTTACAGTTTTGGTTCCAAAATGTTCCTTTTCAGCAAGAAAAACGGTAAGATGCCAATGCCTTAGCCTTCTCTTGCACAATTATTGATAACATTTTCATAAAAGCGGGACAATTATGTTATATAATAAAACAAACCTTATTTTCCTTGTCCAGAATGTCTCTTATTGGATAATGTGCAGCAGCCACACAAAGATTTTGAAATATCACCATAACACAATTGTGAATAAAGAAACACACAAAATAAAGAAAATTAATACGAGGAAAAAGTAACCTTCAAATCACTTCCTGGGTAGCCATCTGTCGTATTTGCGATGGCTTTACAAAATAACTCGGGTCTTTGGAGGGGTAGCATCACTACCTTTTCATTTAGAGTTTCAACCTCCTTTATTCTGCATCAACAGACATATCAAAAGCCAATTTTAAATCCCCAAAATGCTAAATGAAATCAAGGCGTGGATAGTTAACAACCGACTTTTACGTTTATAATATTCCTTGTTATGAGCAATTTGATTAACAAACCTAGATAAAGCTTAATAGCTCTACAAATTAATGTAACCTAAAAACAAAAAAAACGAAATAGAAATCACACCGTTTACAACAAGAAATTTATGGTTCAAGCATTTCATCGAACAGCTTCTATGTGTCATCGTTCTCCAGCAAGAAATACAACTTTTTTTGCAAGAAAATTATCACTTAAACCAAGAAATTTCAGCCATTCATGAAAAACATCAAAAACTTAGAGATATATCAAACCTTTCAAACACCCATCGGTGAACTTTTTCTATCTAATTGGGATCGTCGCTGGGAAGGGGCTGACGTCTGGTTTAGTAGTGGCTCCGATTAGAGGAGGTCGATGATTGGTGGAACGCCGATGGTAACTAGACTGGTGAAGGGAACCAGCGACGCTGATGGCTTGGTGGTTTATGGTTGTGACTGCTTCCAACAAGCATATGGGTGATGTGGCGAGTAGCAATGGTGGTCCAGCTTGACTTACGATAGAAACTAGGAGTTCGATGCTTGACTTACGATATGGGTGATGTTGCGACTGCTTCCGATTAGAGAAGGACTTCGATGCTTAACTTACAACAATCATTAGGCGGACATCAGCAAGGAGGGCGGTAGCAATGGTGCTCCAATGATGCTGTTATGTAGAAAGAGTAGGTGGCGATTTGGTGTTTTAGAGTAACTAGTGTGAGTCCGCGCTCCGCACGGATCTCTTAACCCTTTTTTGTGGTCTTTGATATAATTATAATCCATTCCATTATGAAGTCTCCATAGTGTGAGTAAATTAATTTTTTTTTCTTTGAAAATAAGTACAAAGTATATTTTTTCAAGTTGAGTTTTTTTTTTAATTATGGACTACATAGAAGTTAAGCTAGTTTGCTTAAACCAGACTTATCTTTACCATGTCCTTTCTTCATGCCACCTTGAATAGCAGCTTCTGCCTAAAGAAACATAAACCTTGAAAAATGACCATAATACCCCCGGTTTGTATATTTGTTAAAAGTTAAGAATAAAGTAGAAAAAAACCTCTGCTAGATTTAACGCGCTGTTTTCATGTGAAGCGGTTGATGTTTTTTCTTGGATTCCAAGTCTTGATTTGGGAGTACTGGGGGAATCTAAGTTATCTTGTGGACCCCGGTAGACACAAGTGCCACTTATGGAAGCGTCTTCAAGAGAGCTTAATGTGCTGCTTAACTGTTTTGGCATTTAAAAATTTGTGTTAAAATATGGGAGTTTTATTTTTATATTTATTTGAAGCTGGTGTGATTATAATTTATACCATTGTACTTTTCACTGAGAAGTGAAAATATTTCAGCTCTTGGAGAACGGACAACAAGTGTTCCTGTGCCAGCCATAGACATATCGTCCTGTTGAAAACAACTTTAGAAACATAAACGGGACAAGAAAGATTGGATGGAATGGACTCACAATGCGGAGCACGGGTTCGGGAGTGCTGAAGCAAATAAACTACAGTAGGATGCTATAATAAACAATTCTATGAAAGTACATTGCTATTTCTCGCACTTAAACATAACCCAATAATAACAATGTACTTACATTTTTTTGCACGTTATAGGAAAATACTTACAACTCCTTGCTTGTAATACTAATGCACTTACATTCCTTTACCAATAACAGCGATGTGTTATAATAAATAAATAAAATTCCTTGCCTAGATTGGTTGTAACATCCCAAAATTTTAGGGTAAAATTAAAAAAAAAATTAAACGAACACTTTAATAAAAGAAAAGCCACTTAATTAATTTTGACAAAATTCCATAACTTATAAGTTTAATGAAAACATCCCATGATTAACAAAAGTTAATGAAATCACAACATAACGGAACATCCATTAAAAAAACAGTCCTACAATGAAGCAGCACAGTGTATACACGTCACGCCTTGTCATCCATGGTACCTAATGTACCTGAAACAGTAGTTTATATAGGGAAAGGGTAAGCACGGAGCTTAGTGAGTTCCCTCAAAATACCATACGATCCATCACATATAACATACAACACATCATAACCATTCATATAAAAAGAAAAAGAAGCGATAATTGAAGGGTCACAATCGGGTCTAACAGACGGCACAAAGAAGCTAATACAAACTGCTCATAAGTTTGTATTTAGGAAAAGAAAAATTCAGGAAAAGGGGGAAACTTCATCAAGAACTCATACACAGCAGCAATCTCCGCCATCTAATTCTGGTATGAGTAGTATTAACCCTGGTTTACTCGAGTCTTCGAGTGAGGATAATTTTTGAGGCTTTGTAGGTGACCTAGCCTGGTTTCCTCCTTCTTATAGCTACCCCCAACTGGTTCCGAATTAGAGCCCTTCCTCATCACTGCCCTACTTACACACGCCCCAAATGAGTCAATATTTAGCCCCTAATCATGCGGTTACAGGTTCCAACCCTATCGAGACCCCATACCTTGGAGCTCCTCCTCCAATAACTGAAAGCATACCACTTCCAAATCCTCGAGAAAGTACAAGTCAACCTAATGATGACAAAGATTGGAGTGTAGAAGATCTTTTCTCGCTTCTTTCTGATTCTCCGGTTTAGGTTAGTAGTTCTGTAAACTTTTCTTAATGTATTAATATAAAGTTGTAGTAATGAATTAAATATATTGACGTGTTACTATAATTTTAATAATTTCATCGATTCAATATAATATTCATGTTGTTCCCTTAATTTCGTATTCCTCCCCCACTTGGACTAAAGTCCAAGTCTGTTTATTGGATTTATAATTTTTTTTACGAGCCCTTACTCTCGAACAAAAACCAAGCCCACTCTGCTCAGCCAACAACTTGCATCAGGGGCAAACACCATCTCAATAAACATGTTTCGATAATGTAAAGACGTTTACATCAACCACCATATGTTACTCATCTGCTTGCGACCCTAGTCAACACCTCTATCGTCAGTTACCTCAATCACGAGCGAGTGATCCAGACTCTCAACCCACACGACCTGATCAATCACTCAAGCAAGATCAATACAAGGGTAGGTAGCCCCACTATTACACAGCACTAGGCATGTACAGAGTCGACTCAAAAATACCCGCTATCATTTCAGGCGCCGCTTGCACCTCTTTGACCGTGAGTTGGAAAACTCACCCTTGCATCCTTTAGTCCCTGTCTGACTTGTGCGCCCATTAGTTGCATGAAAAATAGCTACCACAATAGCATTTTGGCATTCTCCCTTTCAACAGTCTTTAAGCTCAGTAATCAACTTAAGCATGATCCGTCCAACCAAACTGGTATGATCGCATCTTAATTGTTCCTACTGAACCTCACAATCAACATTCAAAAATTGAATGGATAAAAGTTTACCACATTACACTAGCATTTAAGTTAATTATGCTAGACACTCACATACTCAGCTCCTTGGATCCTTCGTGACGAACTCCCGACTCGAACGTGGATCCTGTGCTTTCGATAGTAGGAGCTCTACTACTACCTTCCACACCTATCCATGTTCGTTCCAAGACCCGTCTCGAAATATCCAATTCGCTTCTCACCGATAATTTTAACACATATGCCCTTACAAGGCATATGTCAACCCTTCTAGGAATACTTGGAATCCCACCCCCACCCTGCTATTCTAACTAAGACGGAACTTCCTCCAGTGATGACAGGTTGTTTCGCGAACGTAGTTGTATACAATATCGAACTAAACAGTCTTTCAAATAAGAGAATCTTCCCTAAGGCAACAACCAAACAAGGAACATGCAATAAGGTCAACTCACACATTCTAAGACTATTCAGTTCATATTGTATACAACTTAGTGGAAATCTCTAAGCAACCTCTCGGCACTACCATACAGTTCTATTAGCAAATAGCAGATAATAATACAACAATGTGTGATCTCTACCAGGCATTTCAGCAAACATATACCATATGTTTTTTTAACATCCACAATATTAAATACTTAACCCTTTTCTCATACTGGCGTCGGCTGGCGGTACACACTGTGTCTTCAGTTCACCCTTCATAAAACATCCTTCTTTCGTAAAAATGTTTTAAAAAAACTCTTAAGGCTCAACTTGAGTCCAGAACTCACTAAGTGAGCCTGATTCTCTCAAGCTGTGCTCTGATACCAACTTGTAACATCCCAAAATTTTAGGGTAAAATTAAAAAAAAAATTAAACGAACACTTTAATATAAGAAAAGCCACTTAATTAATTTTGACAAAATTCCATAACTTATAAGTTTAATGAAAACATCCCAGGATTAACAAAAGTTAATGAAATCACAACATAACGGAACATCCATTAAAAAAACAGTCCTACAATGAAGCAGCACAGTGTATACACGTCACGCCTTGTCATCCATGGTACCTAATGTACCTGAAACAGTAGTTTATATAGGGAAAGGGTAAGCACGGAGCTTAGTGAGTTCCCTCAAAATACCATACGATCCATCACATATAACATACAACACATCATAACCATTCATATGTCTGTGAGACTTGCGGGCTATCCCTGTTCCGCTGAAGACTCACGGGCAGTTCCCGTTCTGTCTTATCGCTCGCAGGCTTTTCCCGTTCCGTCTAATGACTCGCAGGCTATTCCCGTTCCACCTATTGGCTCGCGGGCTATCCCGTTCCGTCCACAAACAATCATTATCATATCAATAATTCATACAATTACCATAACATGTAAGATCACCTTATTCTAACATATCTTCCTTCCTACGCATGCAATATCACCTATAGTATAGTGAGAAGACTCACCTGATTATAGTTGACTATATCGTTTATCTTTCTCGGCTTTGTATTTCTTTCAACTTTAACTGTTAACATAATAATGAATCTATCATTTCTTAATCCTTAACTATATTATAGTCGCATCATTAAACCCTTCAATAATTCCAATATGATACTCCATGATTTATCAAGTAAAGAACGGCCAGGTAGAAGATTAGATGGGGTGGCAGGATCCTTTCAGCATTTTAGCCTTTCGGAAAATCCAACAACCAGATCCCAAGTAATCGGCCTAGTCACCGCCCTCGTAAGTAAATCAATCGGTATTATTTTCGGAAATTACGAATTGTTATAATAACGACATTTTAAGGTTTTTGTTTACTATTGTTAGAAATGAGTATAATATAACATATGTTATACTTATTAAATATTCTACTTCTTAACAAAAACTATTTTACAATACCTAATTAAGCTATAGAAAGGTTTGTAGTTACCTTATGACCAGTCGTCGAGATCTATAACTCCTTCGTTAGGCTTTTAAGCTTCCTTCCGCTCACTTGCTTACACTCTAGTGCTTAGAAACCTCTATATATTGGATTGAGATTTAGTTGTGTGGTTTATCAGATGTTTTGAGGGGTATTTATACTTGAATTCTTGAATAAAAAATGGCATGACACTTTTGACAAAAGATTTTAATAATATAACTTTGTTGAAATTAATACCTTCTAGAATCAGTCTGTTCAAGACTGGTTTAGCCGACTTTAAACCAATGAAATTCACGTTTTTATTTGATATTCCAGAAATTTATCTCAATACCTTTCCAGGGATGTATTTTACGTATTTATACGATTTTTCTATGATTTATTATGAATTTTTGAAAACAGACTATCTAATCTGTCAATTCCGAACTAATCAGTAAAGATTGCATTTTTTACCATAGATAATGTCATTTTCAAGCTTACTATTATTTTTGGTAATTATACTAGACTCAATTTGTAAACTTTGTGCACTGGTTTGAGATCTAAACGATTTTTCTAGAATTAATTATGATTTTTTCTAAAAACGACACAAAATGCTGATTTTCATATGAAATTGTAACTAAAGTTTTTCTTAGCTTTATAACTACCAATGATCATATAATTACTATCACTCTTATTTTAAGTATATGTTATAATCAGGATACGGGTCTTACAAGTCTCCCCCACTTATTTGGATTTCGTCCCGAAATCCGCATTCTCGAACGCCTCTATGTATTTCCCATCGAGTCCTTGTGTCCTTCAAAAATCCTCCTCGTCTTATTGCCGAAACTTTACAAGACTTAATTATCTTTCCCTTTCAACATTCACATACCTCTGTAATAATGCTTAAGGTCCTATTATTCTCATTCACTCCATACTTCTTTTCTTCTAATTACTCTAGATGTACAAAAAAAAACTCTAACTGTTTCTCACAGTCCCACACATCGACTTGACCGGCTACTATCTACAGTACATATTTAGTACTTTCTAATCTACCTATATATATATAGTTAACCTAGTTAACTTGCAATACCTAATTTTAACACTATTTCGTATTTATATGAATTCGTCATATTTCAACATACATTTGCCTCAATTCAACATTTCTTTTAAATACTTTTTTGGCTAAATAAGTCTATTTTTGTAGGATCTCTAAATTTTTGTGTTTCACCGAAATATAAAATTTACATCATCTTTTGTAAGTTTTTTTTTTGGAGTACTGAACACTCTTTAAACTATTTCCATTATATGGAGACATAAAATTTTGTTTTATTTCAAAAGTCTTTATTATCTCGTTCTCACCAGAGTCAAGCAGGAAATTTTGAAAAAATGTCACTTGGGGTAGTGAAAAGTCGCATCTACTGTAGTTAGTTTGAATTTCGGTAATTAAAACGTGAGGTGTCCTTTCAGTTCCGTGTGTCCTTTCGGTTCCAGCTGCAAGATACTATATATACAGGTATGTAGTATCATTCATTTTCAGTCTCATCCTCTCTTATCACTAGTTTGTTCGTAAACGAACTCATATTTAAAGTCGAGTCATGGAAAACAGATCTTCAATGGGCGATCAGTCGAACCCTGGACCTGGTTTTCCGCAAGGAGATGGTACTTCAAACCAAGCATTCTTAATAGAGTTTGGTGACTCTAACATTCTAGACATATATCATCCATACTTCGATTACCTTTCTAATGTTTTGTTTGATTTTGAATTATGGTATAGTCTTCCAGATATACTACCAATAGAGCATCTCCACGATGAGCCGAAAATTTTTCCCGAGTTGAACATTAACTCAGATGATCCGGTGCATGCATCTGACTTTGCACTTGATCAGACTCCATGTCTTCTACCAGGTTAAATTCTTTTGAATGATCCATTTATAAGTATTCTATTTTGTTTTATCATTTGACATGTGTTATTTGTAGACCCATTTGTGGATGGTCTAACTGAGTACAATCCATTCATGGACGTGCACCCAACAAGCAGTGAGTTTGTCCTCAAGAATCAAGAATTCATGGCTGGTATTCAGGATGAGAATCAATTACAGAGGACTCATAACATAAATATTGAATTGAATCCCGAGTTTGGGGTTGGTTTTCAATATCAAGATCATCTTCGGTTGATTCAAAGGAATCTAGAAGGATTTCAGAATCCTGAGATTTTAGTTGAAAACCAACAATTATTACCGATAGAGGCCACTAATTTTGATGAATCAATGTCCATCTTTGGGTCAAAAAATCAGGATCATGTTCAAATGATCCAGAATGATAACAATACAATTGGATTTGAACCTTCTAGTTCAGAAAACATAGCAGGTGGCAGTGGAAGAGGTTTCAGACATTTATTAAGTAGGGAAATAATAGCTGGACACTTTAACGAACCAATTGAGAAAGCTGCGAAGGAACTCAACATTGGAACGACACAATTAAAAAACGCTGTAGAGAATTAGGTATCAATCATTGGCCCCAACGACAACTTACGAGTTTGCAAACCCTTATTGATCGTGCTGAGATAAAGAACTACATTTTTTTTTAATTCCTTTATATCATAAGGTTGAAATTACTAAAGTTATTTGTGCCACAGGAATTTGGTAATGAATTTATTGGGGCAACAGAATTATCGGGAGATTTAATACCCAACCTATAAAAAGAAAAAGAAGCGATAATTGAAGGGTCACAATCGGGTCTAACAGACGGCACAAAGAAGCTAATACAAACTGCTCATAAGTTTGTATTTAGGAAAAGAAAAATTCAGGAAAAGGGGGAAACTTCATCAAGAACTCATACACAGCAGCAATCTCCGCCATCTAATTCTGGTATGAGTAGTATTAACCCTGGTTTACTCGAGTCTTCGAGTGAGGATAATTTTTGAGGCTTTGTAGGTGACCTAGCCTGGTTTCCTCCTTCTTATAGCTACCCCCAACTGGTTCCGAATTAGAGCCCTTCCTCATCACTGCCCTACTTACACACGCCCCAAATGAGTCAATATTTAGCCCCTAATCATGCGGTTACAGGTTCCAACCCTATCGAGACCCCATACCTTGGAGCTCCTCCTCCAATAACTGAAAGCATACCACTTCCAAATCCTCGAGAAAGTACAAGTCAACCTAATGATGACAAAGATTGGAGTGTAGAAGATCTTTTCTCGCTTCTTTCTGATTCTCCGGTTTAGGTTAGTAGTTCTGTAAACTTTTCTTAATGTATTAATATAAAGTTGTAGTAATTAATTAAATATATTGACGTGTTACTATAATTTTAATAATTTCATCGATTCAATATAATATTCATGTTGTTCCCTTAATTTCGTATTCCTCCCCCACTTGGACTAAAGTCCAAGTCTGTTTATTGGATTTATAATTTTTTTTTACGAGCCCTTACTCTCGAACAAAAACCAAGCCCACTCTGCTCAGCCAACAACTTGCATCAGGGGCAAACACCATCTCAATAAACATGTTTCGATAATGTAAAGACGTTTACATCAACCACCATATGTTACTCATCTGCTTGCGACCCTAGTCAACACCTCTATCGTCAGTTACCTCAATCACGAGCGAGTGATCCAGACTCTCAACCCACACGACCTGATCAATCACTCAAGCAAGATCAATACAAGGGTAGGTAGCCCCACTATTACACAGCACTAGGCATGTACAGAGTCGACTCAAAAATACCCGCTATCATTTCAGGCGCCGCTTGCACCTCTTTGACCGTGAGTTGGAAAACTCACCCTTGCATCCTCTAGTCCCTGTCTGACTTGTGCGCCCATTAGTTGCATGAAAAATAGCTACCACAATAGCATTTTGGCATTCTCCCTTTCAACAGTCTTTAAGCTCAGTAATCAACTTAAGCATGATCCGTCCAACCAAACTGGTATGATCGCATCTTAATTGTTCCTACTGAACCTCACAATCAACATTCAAAAATTGAATGGATAAAAGTTTACCACATTACACTAGCATTTAAGTTAATTATGCTAGACACTCACATACTCAGCTCCTTGGATCCTTCGTGACGAACTCCCGACTCGAACGTGGATCCTGTGCTTTCGATAGTAGGAGCTCTACTACTACCTTCCACACCTATCCATGTTCGTTCCAAGACCCGTCTCGAAATATCCAATTCGCTTCTCACCGATAATTTTAACACATATGCCCTTACAAGGCATATGTCAACCCTTCTAGGAATACTTGGAATCCCACCCCCACCCTGCTATTCTAACTAAGACGGAACTTCCTCCAGTGATGACAGGTTGTTTCGCGAACGTAGTTGTATACAATATCGAACTAAACAGTCTTTCAAATAAGAGAATCTTCCCTAAGGCAACAACCAAACAAGGAACATGCAATAAGGTCAACTCACACATTCTAAGACTATTCAGTTCATATTGTATACAACTTAGTGGAAATCTCTAAGCAACCTCTCGGCACTACCATACAGTTCTATTAGCAAATAGCAGATAATAATACAACAATGTGTGATCTCTACCAGGCATTTCAGCAAACATATACCATATGTTTTTTTAACATCCACAATATTAAATACTTAACCCTTTTCTCATACTGGCGTCGGCTGGCGGTACACACTGTGTCTTCAGTTCACCCTTCATAAAACATCCTTCTTTCGTAAAAATGTTTTAAAAAAACTCTTAAGGCTCAACTTGAGTCCAGAACTCACTAAGTGAGCCTGATTCTCTCAAGCTGTGCTCTGATACCAACTTGTAACATCCCAAAATTTTAGGGTAAAATTAAAAAAAAAATTAAACGAACACTTTAATATAAGAAAAGCCACTTAATTAATTTTGACAAAATTCCATAACTTATAAGTTTAATGAAAACATCCCAGGATTAACAAAAGTTAATGAAATCACAACATAACGGAACATCCATTAAAAAAACAGTCCTACAATGAAGCAGCACAGTGTATACACGTCACGCCTTGTCATCCATGGTACCTAATGTACCTGAAACAGTAGTTTATATAGGGAAAGGGTAAGCACGGAGCTTAGTGAGTTCCCTCAAAATACCATACGATCCATCACATATAACATACAACACATCATAACCATTCATATGTCTGTGAGACTTGCGGGCTATCCCTGTTCCGCTGAAGACTCACGGGCAGTTCCCGTTCTGTCTTATCGCTCGCAGGCTTTTCCCGTTCCGTCTAATGACTCGCAGGCTATTCCCGTTCCACCTATTGGCTCGCGGGCTATCCCGTTCCGTCCACAAACAATCATTATCATATCAATAATTCATACAATTACCATAACATGTAAGATCACCTTATTCTAACATATCTTCCTTCCTACGCATGCAATATCACCTATAGTATAGTGAGAAGACTCACCTGATTATAGTTGACTATATCGTTTATCTTTCTCGGCTTTGTATTTCTTTCAACTTTAACTGTTAACATAATAATGAATCTATCATTTCTTAATCCTTAACTATATTATAGTCGCATCATTAAACCCTTCAATAATTCCAATATGATACTCCATGATTTATCAAGTAAAGAACGGCCAGGTAGAAGATTAGATGGGGTGGCAGGATCCTTTCAGCATTTTAGCCTTTCGGAAAATCCAACAACCAGATCCCAAGTAATCGGCCTAGTCACCGCCCTCGTAAGTAAATCAATCGGTATTATTTTCGGAAATTACGAATTGTTATAATAACGACATTTTAAGGTTTTTGTTTACTATTGTTAGAAATGAGTATAATATAACATATGTTATACTTATTAAATATTCTACTTCTTAACAAAAACTATTTTACAATACCTAATTAAGCTATAGAAAGGTTTGTAGTTACCTTATGACCAGTCGTCGAGATCTATAACTCCTTCGTTAGGCTTTTAAGCTTCCTTCCGCTCACTTGCTTACACTCTAGTGCTTAGAAACCTCTATATATTGGATTGAGATTTAGTTGTGTGGTTTATCAGATGTTTTGAGGGGTATTTATACTTGAATTCTTGAATAAAAAATGGCATGACACTTTTGACAAAAGATTTTAATAATATAACTTTGTTGAAATTAATACCTTCTAGAATCAGTCTGTTCAAGACTGGTTTAGCTGACTTTAAACCCATGAAATTCACGTTTTTATTTGATATTCCAGAAATTTATCTCAATACCTTTCCAGGGATGTATTTTACGTATTTATACGATTTTTCTATGATTTATTATGAATTTTTGAAAACAGACTATCTAATCTGTCAATTCCAAACTAATCAGTAAAGATTGCATTTTTTACCATAGATAATGTCATTTTCAAGCTTACTATTATTTTTGGTAATTGTACTAGACTCAATTTGTAAACTTTGTGCACTAGTTTGAGATCTAAACGATTTTTCTAGAATTAATTATGATTTTTTCTAAAAACGACACAAAATGCTGATTTTCATATGAAATTGTAACTAAAGTTTTTCTTAGCTTTATAACTACCAATGATCATATAATTCCTATCACTCTTATTTTAAGTATATGTTATAATCAGGATACGGGTCTTACATTGGTGGTGAAATGCAAGTATGTTGCTGTTCTTGGTAAAAAGATTTAAGTACATTGCTAATATATGCAAAGAAATGTAAGTACATTGCCATTACGAATTTATTAACCAAAAATATAAAAATATATATAAATATGGGTATAGAAGTAATTCAAGGATATACGAAAGCTAAAATTAGGAAATAAAATAAATAAAGAAAGCATACATTCGAGTGAGACCATTGTAAGAGCTACAAAACCTCAGCAGATAATGTCTCCCCCTGCTCTGTTCTTTTGCAAGTTTACCCTACATCCATGAATAAACTTAGACCAAAATGACCATTTTACCCTTACAATATAAAAAAATAAGTGTTTTAATTTGAGTTACTGCAGAAATAACAATTTAATACAGAAAGTAAAATGAGAGATTATATAACTCACCTTTAGGGAAACCATCTCATTATTACTTTCTTTATTGAATTCTGAAATAATCTCATGATTATTTGCAATGGGTATAAAAGCTTGTTCACTCCTTAATCTATCTATCATTATACGGAGGTCTTCATTTTGTTTTAGACAATCTTTAACCTGCATATAGTGATTATAGTCTCATGATCATTTGCAATGGGTATGTTTATATTTTTTTAAATAGATAAAATTCTTTTATTTGTAGAACGTGGGGACTTAGATGATTTTCCTAATGTACCACTACACTTGTTGCTTCTTGATAAGCTGAAGATAGGTTAAAATTCTCCTCAAACAGCCTTTCTATCTCATAAGATTGTGAATCAATCTGTCCAAAAAGTTTATAATATTAGCTCACTTTCATGTTAGGATCTTTAACAAAATTTAAATAAAACAATCGTACCTCAAATAGTAGCTTCTGTCTGCTGTTTTCTAATCTCTCAACAGCTACTGCCATATCATGCAATTGTTTTTCAAGTCTCTCTTTATCTTCCTAAAATCATTAGATGCAACTCATAAAGATTTAATATAATATTATTAACCAGCACATTAATTTATATTAGTTAAATTTTAAAGGCTTGATTTTTAATAAAAAGTTTACTTCCCCTACCAGTGTAAAGTGGACCTCTTTTCCTACTCCTGCATTACATGAAAAAGCATCAAAATTAGTAAAAGAGTAGCAAAATTTTTACTTCAATTTGTATCTTATTGGCACCTAAGATCTTTACTGACATGGCTGGCTGCAAGCTTTTCTTCCAAATCCATTTTTTCAGAAATGATGACAGATTTTCGATCTTTCTCTTCTGCTAACTGTTGTTGTTCTTGTCTTCTCAAAATTCCTTCTTGGCACCTCAACATTGATTCTTGCTATTTAGACAACCAACTTTAGTAAAACTAAAAGTTGTTCGTTTATATGAACCTCTAAAAGTAATTAATCATAAATCATTCAAACCTCTAGCTACATCTTCAAGTCAGAAAGCTCATTCTCAATTTGATCTTGTAGGGGCCTGCCAACATTTCCATTAATGGTTTGGTGTTGTAGTGAGTTTAACTCTGCTCTAAGTGCAGCTGCATTTTCTTCAGCCTGTTCAAGAACTTATGAGTTGACCAACGTATATAAAGGAGTTGAATTTACAACTATAATATATAATAATACATAATTACATATTACTTACACTGTATTGTTCTTCTTCTGCTTCCTTTAGAAGCTTTTTAAGTGATCGAACCTCTGCTGAGAAATCCTCCTACACTAAAACATTAGGTTTTGGTAGGGCTGAGCAAAAACCGAACCGAAAACCGAAACCACGCCAAAAAACGCATTTACCGCTACCGCAAAAAACCGCAACCGCAAAGCATGGTGCGGTGCGGTTTTAGCTTGAAAAACCGTGCAAATTTACCGAAATCGCACTGCAAAATTTATTAAATATTTAAATTATATATATATATATATATATATATATATATATATATATATATATATATATATATATATATATATATATATATATATATATATATATATATATTGATAATTTAATGAAATTAAATCTATTTACTTATTTATAATTTGGAAAAAAGAATTAGGGGGAAATTGAAAAAATTTGGGATACCGAGGGGAAACCAAAAGCAATTGTCTTTGTTCACTGTCTTCATTCACGAACCCAAAAGCAATTCAAAAGCGTCTGCCTCCATTCATCCTCCTCCTAGTCGCCGCCTTCACTTCCTCCGCCGCCAGCTTCCTCTGGCTTCTCTATCTGATTTCTCCGGTAAGATTTCCTCATTAAAGCTTCCTCCGGCTTCTCTATCTGATTTCTCGTAAAACTCCAATATCTGATTTGCTATCATTTCTGCAAGTAATCTTCCTGAATCAACCGCTATTGTGTATGTGATTTGCTATCATTTACAGGTTCTCGATTTCCTGGTTTGATTTCAAAGGATTTCCGATTTCCTGGTTTGATTTCGTAAGCCATCTTTTTTTTTTGGTGAAATTTCCGATTGCTCTTGTTTTGGTGAAATTTCCTGATTTCGTAAGCCATCCGATTGCTCTTAATCCACTTTTTTTTTAATTACTTTCTTATATTCTTTTATTTTTCATTCAATATATAAAGTGATGATTTTTATTAATTTCAAGCTGCAATGGAATGAGAAGTAGAATTGGAACACCGAGCACTTGATGCATCTACAGCCTTAGCCAAAATCTAGGTATTCCCAAGATGCATCTATATACAACTAAATTAGTTTATATAATTATGATTAATTGGTAATAGTTTTTAATTGTGTCTGTTTTAGAGAATGGCTGATGAGAGGACTGCAAAAGCAGTGGAGCTTGAACAGAAGGTGGCATTACTTGAGGTAACTACATAACCCCTTAAAAGCTTCTTTTACAAACTTATTTTCTAATTTATTTATATAAATATTTATAAAGTTATATATTAAGTACTAACGTGTACCATCATGTTGAATGTTCTAGTTTGACTCAAGAACTGCAAGATACAGAAGCTCGTGCTCGTAGAGGCCAAAAGAAGTCTCCAGAAGACGCCAATCAAGTTATTCAGGTACAATAAATTAAATAAAATATATGTAAAAAAAAGTCTTATTAGCTTCAGGTGCTGCTTGGCTCGGCCAAAATGGCCTTTTTTCTGAAGTTGGACAATTTTGCCCTTCATTGTGGTGCTCTGGTTCTGCTTGGTTCAGCCTAAATGGCCTTTGTTCTAAATTTGGACAGTTTTGCCCTTGGAGATATAATTGAAGTTCCTGCTGCTTCTTAGTTTAGTCTTTCAATTCTGTGGTGTTGTGTTTATTTTGTATAACTATAACTATAGTCTGTTGTTTGTCTATTAGTTGTTGTTTGTCTATTAGTTGGACTTTTGGGATTTGTTGTTTGACTCTTTTTTGCCAGCTCCCCATTGGCTTGTGTTAATTATAGTTGCTGTTAAAAAAAACTATTTTGTAGTTTGGATGCTTTTAGTATTTGCGGTATAAAACCGAAACCGCACCGCTACAAACCGCAACCGCAAAATAAACCGCAAAAACCGTACCGCAAAAAAACGCAACATATGGCTTTACAAAAATAAAAACCGCACCTAGCGGTACGAGTTGCGGTTTTATGCTAAAATAGCACCACACCGCACCACGCTCACCCCTAGGTTTTGGAGTGTTGGTATTTATGGTGAGTGTAAAACTTCATCACCTACAATCAGAAAAATCTTTTGATCATTTGTACCCGTGCAACAACTGCTGCACCTTTTTCCATTACATCTTTTAGAGCTTTTCTCAATGATGGTACAGTGTTTTGTTCCTATAATCCACAAAATGTGACAATTGTATAGTTGTTTCTTATAGAAATTCAAGCAAGAATAAGATTAACTGCTTCATCCAATAAGAGAGTACATACCAGGGCGGTTACTCGCTTTGTTTTGTATATCCTTTCGTGTCACCCTTTAAGAAATGGAACTTGTTAACAACTATGCAACGAAAACTTTAAACAAAAAATCAAAAGTTTTTTGGAAGATTAACAAATAAACTTTAAAAAACTCCATTATATGATATAGCAATCCGTTGAAGAGCATAAAGAAACAGAAACATAAATTCATCAGTGATTAATTTGACCCTCAAACCAAATCCCCCAAAAAATGGTACACGGAAGCTAGAAAAACCCACTCGGTATCTACTCAAGTATAGCTTGAGTGGCTCGATGTCAGTTGTTATTCAACTGTTGCTATTGTGAAGCAACAGTAGGAGTATATTAGTTTTGAATTCAGAATGAGACTCATAAGCTAAAATATGAAAAGTAAGGGACAACCATTTTGGGGTTAAATTAAAAAAAATTGGCAATGTTGTTTTATTGTTTTGTTTGTTATAGCATTTTACTTTCATTTCTTCCTAGACACATTGAGAACCTAATTCAAAGCAAGAATGATTTATAAAAAGAGAAAAGGAAGAAGATGTTAGGATCGAGACACTTAGCATACGAACACTAGACTCACACACTCAGCTCACAAATTAAGAACACAAGAATTTAACGTGGTTCGGTCCAAAAATGACCTACGTCCACGACGGGTAACTAGGAATTTATATTCAACTACATTGTTGTGGTGTGGTACATAAATATCTTCAACTGAAGCTCTATTTATACATATGAGAAGGTATTGTGAAATGTGAAATCAAACTTCACCAACCTTGGACTCACCAACCATTAACTTCACCAACTTCACATTCACCAACTTTGACAAACCACAAGAGTGGCTTTACACTCAACAATCTCCCACTTGAAGCCACGGAACAATCTTCACCTGGGCTTCAACTGTGCATCTGTATTTCCGTAAACTCCTTCTTAGTTACCCCGGCCTTCTCATCAGTTAACCTGGAAGGCCCGTTAAAACTACCATGAGTTTCAACATGTTCGTCATGACTTAAACTGCCCTTGACCCGTTCTCTATCCCTATCGGCTCCCACTGAAAACGAACTACCGAATCCTGGAACAATCTGAGAACAAACAACAACACTCTCCATATTTAGCAAGTTATCAAAACCGGAGAGACTTTTACAGCTGAAAACTGGTTCTAAATCCACTGTCGTCCTGGACCTATGATTGAAACACGACCTATGCTCCCACTGTTGCAAAACCCTGCAACTGAAACAATACTCTGTGCTCTCATTGCCACAATATCCTTCGACTGATTTTTCTGAACCTTTCACGCTCGTTCAACCTGAATCTTCCCTGTAGCTCTAGGCTTCCTACTTGCAAAAGGTCACCCTCTTCTGCCCATGAGATTCTATGAAACGGACTTTGTTTCTCTTCTGAACTGGGATGGTCACTCCCTCAGACGGTAATCCGACTATATACAGCGAACATTCATCGTTCACAAGTCTTACCTTTCCAAAGTCTCCAACTTTCAGATTCTGCAGTGCTTCACTGCTGTGGGTAGCGTGAAATGAAGCACCAGAATTCTTGACCCAAGAGTCTTCACTGCCTTCCACTGAGTCCCAATGCATCAAACCCAGACACATTCTCAGAAGCAGAATTTCCTCTATTTAGACATCGACTCAAAAGAATGTCCACACCTCAGCGTCATGAATAACACCGAACTTTCTGATCCCGTGATTACACCTAAGTCTGCTGACTTTCTAATCACTGCTGGATCTACCGAAAACGGATTTTCTCTTAATTACTTGATCTGTTCATCCCATGATCTGTTCTTGAACCCCTGAAACTCTGATCATCGTTGGATTTGTCTGAACGTCTGATCTTCTGTAATTCTCTAACTTTCTCCCTTTACCAATACCACATCTTGAACTTTCTGATATATAATGCCTCAATCTGCATCTTCCACCAACTTTTCAATCTTTACTAAACGAAGCCTTGTCTGAACTTAACGACTGTTCTTGGCTCGTTATTTGCAAAATATAATCTCAACCCAAATTATTTTCGGGCTAAACTGCCCAAAACAAATGTTTGAGTGATTGTTTTGCGACTTTGACAAAGTTGAGGGACCAAACTGCAATTTTCCTGAAGTTCAGGGACTAAACCGCAATTTTCCCGAAGTTCAGGGACCATACTGCAATTTCTGGAACTTCAGGGACCTGTTTTGCAATTTTATGAAAATCTGCTACAGGACTGCTATAGGAACCGCTACAGTGAACTGCTACAGGACGCTATAGTGAACTGCTACAGTGTCGTCTTCTCCGGCGGACTCCGGCGCTACAGTGTCGTCTTCTCCGGCGGACTCCAGCGCTACAGTGTCGTCTTCTCCGGCAAACTCTAGCGCTACAGTGCCGTCTTCTCCGGCGATCAGGTTTCTTCGGTCACTATTCCGGCGAGCGTTTGACCGACGATTTGGAGGTCTTCCAGCGGTCAAAAAATCCAAAAAAATATATTTTCGGAATCTGCGGAACGAGACCTTTCCAACGGCATACACCAAAATCGTTTTTTGAGTCAAAAAATTTTCAACCAAAAAACAGAAAATCACCCTTTGGAGCTATACCAAGGCTCTGATACCACTTGTTAGGATCGAGACACTTAGCATACGAACACTAGACTCACACACTCAGCTCACAAATTAAGAACACAATAATTTAACGTGGTTCGGTCCAAAAATGACCTACGTCCACAGCAGGTAACTAGGAATTTATATTCAACTACATTATTGTGGTGTGGTACATAAATCTCTTCAACTAAAGCTCTATTTATACATATGAGAAGGTATTGTGAAATGTGAAATCAAACTTCACCAACCTTGGACTCACCAACCTTGGACTTACCAACCATTGACTTCACCAACTTCACATTCACCAACTTTGACAAACCACAAGAGTGGCTTCACACTCAACAGAAGATATTTAAGAGATAAATCTAAAGTTATGTTTCTTTTTAAAATAAAATCTTTACCCTTTCTCCTGGCTTGTCACTAATGAACCAAATCACTGATTCATGCTAATATTCAATACTACCAATTTCAGTCAAGTTTCATTTTACAAATATTTCTTTATTTTCTAGAACATGTCAGTTTTGCATATGCACTCTGGTTAGCAGATTGATTTTTGAATTTTTCGGGGTGTAGCTTTCTTTCTGCATAAAAAGCGTATGACAAAAGACAAATGGAGCATTGTCGGATAAGAATAAAGCTGTAAATGAGTAAAAAATTTATTAGTTTTGGTTAAGTTAATAAAAAAAATAGTGTAGGATTATAAAATTTGTCACCTGTTAGAGGGCTGAAAATTAGTGGTGAAATAATACTGGCAAAAGAACATAGGCCTGTAATGCACCCTTTGAACGTTCCTTAATATGAATTGTGATAGAAAAAATAGAATGAGAACAACTACTTTGTTTATTCAAAAGGGTTTCAGCTGTTCGTCTTTTAGCAGATCCTTTTTCTAAAATTTTATAAATTTCATCTGCTGATGAAACAATCTCCTCTTCTAATCCTCTCACAAGTACCCCTCCTTTTCCATCTTCCATGAGAGCAATTGGTTTTTTTGATTTATCTTCTAGAAACTTTGAAGTTTCTTCAAGAGCTAAAAGATCTGTTATCTCCTCATTGTACAGTTCAAAGAATGTAACTTTCAAATTGTATTCTGCATTTTCAGCTTCTAATATATCAAACATTTGTCTTACAGCTCTTGGAATCACACCTGCATCACTTGGGAATTCCCCATTCTAAATGGAATCCAAGTTTGTTTGGTTTAGTAATAGTTCAACAAATGAGGGTAATTAAGTCATTATACAAGGGGAAAAAAACAGTACCTTTTTCCTCCCTCCTCCTTCCATTGTGTATGTTTTTCCAGTTCCTGTTTGACCATAAGCAAAAATAGTGCAATTGTAGCCTTCAAGAACTTCAAAAACTATGGGGGAAACAGCAGCATGATATAAGTCCCTTTGTTGTGAGTTTGGACCAAAAACCTATAGAGATTTTACCACATTAGATATTCTAAATGATAATAGACAATAATAATAATAATCATAATGATATTAGACAAGAGAGTTAGTTACTTTGTCAAACACAAATGATCTATCAATCTGCTTGTTAGCTATATGCTGAATTGCACAGACTTCTTTCCTGTTTTCAGTACATGTAATCACTACTGGCGTGTGTGCTTTTGTCTCTTCATCACTCAATGGTCTACACGTTAAGAAACACAACAATCAAGAATTCTTGTAAAAACAATCGAATTTTAGTCGGT
The DNA here is from genome assembly GCA_023525715.1 of Cichorium intybus. Taxonomy (NCBI): domain Eukaryota; kingdom Viridiplantae; phylum Streptophyta; class Magnoliopsida; order Asterales; family Asteraceae; genus Cichorium; species Cichorium intybus. The sequence continues at coordinate 129,751,191 of CM042009.1, forward strand.
CAAGATTTTACAGACCTGCATCGCACAATGACTTGAACATTAACACCTTTTTCTCTATCATGTTTACCATTCATTTGTACTTCTCCTGGTCTGATATCTCTTACTCACTTGTCAATGGACCTTGGAGTGTTTGAGGGTGAGTTTGGGACCATATTTCCTCCTCTTTTCTCCATATTTAAAGATCTGCTCACTCAAAACACGAGTCTTGCTGACTTTGAGACTTGGTTATTCAATGGATTCTAATCAGAAAAAACAATTTATGCATACAATCAGTTTTTAACAGAAGCAATTAATGGAGCAGACCCTATCCGTAAAGGCAAATTCAATAGCAGCAATTAGAGTCTTGTAATGTACAAAGGCCAAAGACCTATGTGTTAATTAGCTTCAAGCCAAAGACCTGACACATGGCCCTATGTTTCACACCACACTACACTATATAGACAAATCTGCATTTAAACCCAAAGATTATATTAGGGATCCAGATTCGTCATGTGTGAAGTTTGTTAAAATTAATATATAATTATAAATCTACTTACATGTATACAGTTAAATATGAGTCCAATTGAAAGAAATTTTTCTTCATTGATTACTGATATCGCGTAAATTATACATATTTTCCGCACGATATCAGTGTGATTTTAGTTTAGTTTCATATATGTTATGAACTAAAAGATACCTAATATGCTTAAATATTCGTTTTGAAGCTAAAAAGACGCGTTTGGAGCGAAGGAACGAATTACACAAACATTTGAGCTTAAAAAGAAGCAAAGTGAAAATCTGCCAGCCGCCTGAGCGCACCCCGCCCACATCTAGGCGCACTGCGCCCATGGAGAATCCAGAACTCGCTTTTCGTCCGACTTTTGAGTAAAATAATCAAGCGTGCGTTCTTCCAATGATTCAACCAACCTACCAAGCATGTGCAAGGGCGCACCCCGCCTACTTTTTGGGCGCACCGCGCCTCAGATCCGACATTAAAGCTGCAAACCCACGTGCTCCCTCGTGCGATAAAGTTGGCCGCGTGCAGAGATCCCCCTAGGCGCACCGCGCCCCCATGTAGGCGCACCGCACCCAGCGCCTGCTCCCACTATAAATACAAGCCCTTCAGCTCTTCTTTTGGACAACACCTACACCACCTTCAGACCAGATCACATCTCTGCACCTCCACACCAATAAACTCGGCCAGAAAGCTGGTAGAATCAAAGGGGAACCTATGGAATCGTGAGCTTGAAGAATGTTCGGCCGGGACTTCATTCGGTTTGCTTTATATATATATATATATTGCATTCTATTATGATTTCCTAAGCCGTATTCTTCAGATTATGTTATCTGTATTATTTATTACTTAGATTTGATTACTGTTTAGTTATGATTTGATTGTTATTTATCGGATATTGAACGTTTTATATTTTATCTCGCATGATTCATTTGACTATCAGATATGTTAAAGAACCTTCCTTTTGGACTTATTGCTGAGTTATTTTAGTCTAGAGGACCAATCTGACTATATGACTTTTATCATAACTGTGCTATGACCATTAGGCAGATATGACTAGTGATGGACCAAATCCTAGGATTAAGTCACGAAGGCAGAATCTTGTATGTATATGCAAAGTTTGTACTAGAGGGCCAATATGTACAAACCAATTTGATTATCATGACCATTGAGATCAAAAGCTCGAATGAACCTTGTATGATACGAACCAATACATGATTATTTGGGATATATAATCGCATGACCATTGCCATTAATGACCTTACAATCATAGGATTAGGTAGTTGGACCAAAACATCTAATCACTTTAGAAATCGGTATTTAACGTTCAATATCCATTGCACTAATAACATATCAAACATAACTAGATGGTTTATTCAAATCTAAGTATTAATGTTTACTTTTATATTTTGTAATTTATATTTCCCGTAACTTTTGCCTAGGCGATGTTGATTCATTAATATAATATGTGTTGATCTAGTTCTTGATTCGAGTTTAATATCGGTTAGGATATATAACTTGCATGCTATACATATTAAATGTGGTTACAGTTTGTATTCTTGATTGCCATCTTCATATGATTAAGTTTAAATGGCCATTTAAATGTATTGATCACATGAACCGTCATGATGTATAATTGACAACTATATATCATTGGACTAGTTATTGACCATTTAACTAGGAAGGTTATCTAAGTTATAAACTTGATTAGTGAAATAAGACTTATATCACATTTAGTTGCAACTCATGACCATTGATTGTATGAACATATCACTTTGACCATTAGGATATGGACTATGTTTGCATGCTAGATTGTATTAATAATTCATGATTATAAGTTAATTAGTTACATGACCATTTTGCTATTTTAACTTATTAGTCATAGAATTGGTGACTTGACCATACGATCCTACAACTTAATGCAACTTATTTAAACTCATTGCACATAATCAAAACTAGTCAACATAGGTTTATATGAATCAACAGATCCTAGACGAAAGTTTCCTTTGTTATTTTTGTTATGATCATTTATTATTTCGGAATTTATTTTATAATCAAAGTTTTACGAGTTTTCATTAAAACTCGCCTCTGAATGTTTCCTTGAATAATTGTTAATTGATAATTGATTTTCTTAACTTAAAGATAACCGTTTTCCCTTGGGTCCGACAACCCGGATTTACCATTACTATACTACAATCGACTAGGTACACTTGCCTATTGTGTTGTTCTATTCATACATGGTATTTCCCTGTTTAAAAATGTAAAACTAATGTGAAAATCATTTTCGAAAATCATATATACGCTCGTAACACATCAAGTTTCTTGGTGCCGTTTCTGGATGTTTTATATGTATGTCAGAATGCACAACAAGTTTTTGGCGCCGTTGCCGGGGAATTCGGATTTATTTTTAGTATAGAAAATTAAATTATTAGTTAATATTTGTGTGATTTTAAATTTGTTTTTGTGTTATGTATTTTTATTGTTTTGATTGACATATCACTAATCATAAAACAAATATTTGCACACCTTAAGCATATTTTAAGTGTGGGGTGAATATTTGGGAAAAAAATGAAGTAACAAAACCTTTGAAGTCTTTTCTGCTCACGCAATGCGACGTGTATGCCATCCGGACGCAACGCGTCGACAATCTGGATCGCGTTGAGAAAAAGACAACTTCAAAAAAATTACGCGACACGAAAACGTGCATGACGCGTAAACACCCGAGGCAGATACTGGTCATACATAATGATACATGGCTAAATATCAGCAACTACTGAGAAGGGGGACGCTTCTTTACAGTGGGGGCAGCGATACTGACGACGGTCAAAAGTCGCACAGCCACACCACACCCGCAAACCAGTAGCCACGGATTTGAAACTTCAGGAACCACAAAATGAGTGATATTTTTCTTTCGTTGTTATTACTTTTACTTTTGTGATTTAATTTTTGTGTGTTTATTTGTGTGTGAATAATTTTTGTCCGAGTGATGTTTATGCAGATTTGCTAAGATTCAATGCTGGCAGCATTGATATGATTTCTTTTCTGTGGAAAGAGCCTCATATGTGACGTCGACCGATACCCAAGGGGAGTCTGTTCCATTTTGCTCCCTTTACTGTTTTGAATTATATATACAATAGAATTATTGTATAATATAAGTGTAGGGTTAAGGCGTCATACTGCAATGATTAACTGAGCCAATTAAAATTTTTGTTATCTTAAACATCTTTTCCAAAATTGAACGCTAAAAAGGTAATTGTTAAGAAAAAAAATGTTTTGAAAATAAATTTGTAGGTTACATTTAATTTTATGTATGTATTTTTGTTTTTCATTGTTTTATCTAAAGTCTAGTTTTGTAGAGGACAAGTTTTTAGAATGGTAGTTACAAAATGTTTTGCATAAATAATGAAATAAACCCATTGGAATTTTATCAATTGTTAAAAATTGAGTTTTTGCCAAAACAGATTGAGTCAGTTTCCCTACTTGCAAAAATGTGCGAATTATATGCTGTTACTAAATTGAGGAAAATAAGCCTCGGTAAATGAACTTAAAATGAGAAAAATTCTCAAGAAATCTGATGTGTTAAAAAGCAGAAGTCAAGTAATGTTATACCATAAGATTGAGACTCAGGAAGGAAAATTCAATCAGTGGCCTTTGACATTCGAGCAAGTAGACATAAAATGGGGCCTACGGGCATTTCTACTCCTTATTACCTAAAACCATCTGGTTTGGGATAATATTGTCGAAAGCTCGCTACACGGGTGTCATCGAAAGTCATGGAATTTCCTTAGTGGCCTTTGGAATTTTAATTAGTAGACTCTGTACAGTCTTGAGTCGAAAATTTGTAATCAAGAGTTCCATAGAAAGTCACGAGTTTCAAAGGTACGGAAAAATTAATATAATAACTTAACTTGATAAATTTAGTCCAGCATGATTTTTATTCTAAATAAGGGAAATTTGACAAAAAGTCTTGAGGTAGAAGAATCTTTAATGGGTGTATTCGATGTTATGTAAAAATGAGTTTTTATCAATCTAAAAGACTTGTCGTTTATAGAAAGAGAGTTTATTTAAGATTTTGGAAAGTTAAAAATATGTACATAGGACTAGGTATAATCTACTATGTTTATTCTTAATTCTTTATTCTTAACATCGGTAATAAACGCTAGATCTGTGATAGCGTATGAAAAGTTGTTTGGGCATCAAAACGTTTTGGCTTGGTTATAAATTGTAGTTTGCTTGAGGACAAGCAAAGTTCAAGTGTGGGGTATTTTGATATCGCGTAAATTATACATATTTTCCGCACGATATCAGTGTGATTTTAGTTTAGTTTCATATATGTTATGAACTAAAAGATACCTAATATGCTTAAATATTCGTTTTGAAGCTAAAAAGACGCGTTTGGAGCGAAGGAACGAATCACACAAACATTTGAGCTTAAAAAGAAGCAAAGTGAAAATCTGCCAACCGCCTGGGCGCACCCCGCCCACATCTAGGCGCACTGCGCCCATGGAGAATCCAGAACTCGCTTTTCGTCCGACTTTTGAGTAAAATAATCAAGCGTGCGTTCTTCCAATGATTCAACCAACCTACCAAGAATGTGCAAGGGCGCACCCCGCCTACTTTTTGGGCGCACCGCGCCTCAGATCCGACATTAAAGCTGCAAACCCACGTGCTCCCTCGTGCGATAAAGTTGGCCGCGTGCAGAGATCCCCCTAGGCGCACCGCGCCCCCATGTAGGCGCACCGCGCCCAGCGCCTGCTCCCACTATAAATACAAGCCCTTCAGCTCTTCTTTTGGACAACACCTACACCACCTTCAGACCAGATCACATCTCTGCACCTCCACACCACCAAACTCGGCCAGAAAGCTGGTAGAATCAAAGGGGAACCTATGGAATCGAGAGCTTGAAGAATGTTCGGCCGGGACTTCATTCGGTTTGCTTTATATATATATATATATTGCATTCTATTATGATTTCCTAAGCCGTATTCTTCAGATTATGTTATCTGTATTATTTATTACTTAGATTTGATTACTGTTTAGTTATGATTTGATTGTTATTTATCGGATATTGAACGTTTTATATTTTATCTCGCATGATTCATTTGACTATCAGATATGTTAAAGAACCTTCCTTTTGGACTTATTGCTGAGTTATTTTAGTCTAGAGGACCAATCTGACTATATGACTTTTATCATAACTGTGCTATGACCATTAGGCAGATATGACTAGTGATGGACCAAATCCTAAGATTAAGTCACGAAGGCAGAATCTTGTATGTATATGCAAAGTTTGTACTAGAGGGCCAATCTGTACAAACCAATTTGATTATCATGACCATTGAGATCAAAAGCTCGAATGAACCTTGTATGATACGAACCAATACATGATTATTTGGGATATATAATCGCATGACCATTGCCATTAATGACCTTACAATCATAGGATTAGGTAGTTGGACCAAAACATCTAATCACTTTAGAAATCGGTATTTAACGTTCAATATCCATTGCACTAATAACATATCAAACATAACTAGATGGTTTATTCAAATCTAAGTATTAATGTTTACTTTTATATTTTGTAATTTATATTTCCCGTAACTTTTGCCTAGGCGATGTTGATTCATTAATATAATATGTGTTGATCTAGTTCTTGATTCGAGTTTAATATCGGTTAGGATATATAACTTGCATGCTATACATATTAAATGTGGTTACAGTTTGTATTCTTGATTGCCATCTTCATATGATTAAGTTTAAATGGCCATTTAAATGTATTGATCACATGAACCGTCATGATGTATAATTGACAACTATATATCATTGGACTAGTTATTGACCATTTAACTAGGAAGGTTATCTAAGTTATAAACTTGATTAGTGAAATAAGACTTATATCACATTTAGTTACAACTCATGACCATTGATTGTATGAACATATCACTTTGACCATTAGGATATGGACTATGTTTGCATGCTAGATTGTATTAATAATTCATGATTATAAGTTAATTAGTTACATGACCATTTTGCTATTTTAACTTATTAGTCATAGAATTGGTGACTTGACCATACGATCCTACAACTTAATGCAACTTATTTAAACTCATTGCACATAATCAAAACTAGTCAACATAGGTTTATATGAATCAACAGATCCTAGACGAAAGTTTCCTTTGTTATTTTTGTTATGATCATTTATTATTTCGGAATTTATTTTATAATCAAAGTTTTACGAGTTTTCATTAAAACTCGCCTCTGAATGTTTCCTTGAATAATTGTTAATTGATAATTGATTTTCTTAACTTAAAGATAACCGTTTTCCCTTGGGTCCGACAACCCGGATTTACTATTACTATACTACAATCGACTAGGTACACTTGCCTATTGTGTTGTTCTATTCATACATGGTATTTCCCTGTTTAAAAATGTAAAACTAATGTGAAAATCATTTTCGAAAATCATATATACGTTCGTAACACATCAAGTTTCTTGGTGCCGTTTCTGGATGTTTTATATGTATGTCAGAATGCACAACAATTACTCTAGCCAACAAGGCATAAGAACCGTCTACAGGAATTGGATACAAGATTCGTTAAAATATTTGTATGTGAAAGTAGATATGAACACTAATTTTGAAATGCATTCTTGAGATATGATGACGTACCTGCTCGTCAACAACGCAATTGAATCGTGCAATGAAGGAGTTGTACGGGATGGGCGACGGTTGTTCGTACATCCTTTTTGGAGAAGACAATCATTCACCGTTTCTTGTTTTGACGAAGCGGTGATCACTGCCGCTTCCATACTCGATTCTAGAAGAAAAATTATCATGTACACTACAGAGACCATTGCCACCGCCGCAGATACCTAAAACAAACAACCAATTTACTTTAGAGCACAATTTCATCGAGAATCACAGATGTTATTTTTGATAATATACTATGTTACCTTCGCAATCAACAGTTACAGAGACGCCGACGAAAGAGGAGAGCAGCCCACCCACATGCAGAGGAAGAAGACAACCGAAGAACATGCAACAACTCGTTGGCCGACGGGTATTTAACACAGTGGCACAGGAAGCAATACAACCAGAAAGCAAAAAAGATGAAACGGCAACAATCGCAAAAGAAATAAGGCTCAAGAAACACGTGTCCAACGAATGCTTAGAGAATCCGAAAAGAAGCCCCAAAAACCCAATAACCCACGTGACAACCCGAAAAAAAAAGCGCAGGTAACATTTCCAAAAATTACACATTTTAAGTAATAGAAGAATTTGGGCACAGCAGGTCTTAATTTTGTGTTTTAGGGAAAAAAATGTTTTGATGTCCGGTGGGAACAGTGGCGGATCCAGGAATTACCATTAGGGGGTGTAAAATTTCTTTTTTTTTCCGAGAGGGTGTAACCTACTAGAATTTTTTTTTTACAAAGCCCCGAGAAAGTTGAGCCGGTGCATGGACACCCCATGCAAAGAGTACATCCGCCACTGGGTGGGAAAGTAAATTCAAGATAGCGGGAATGAAAAAGTTAAACGGAGCAATACTAAAATTTTTAGCGGGAGTGATATATTGGCGCAAAAAATATGTGTCATTAAAGCATCAATATAGTGGCACAAAACAAATATGCCACTAAAATTTTGTGCCACTAAATGTACGTTTTTTTTGTAGTGAGGCATCAGAAACCCTTCGTTCAATATTACTTTTATCCAATGACAATCATTGACAAAACCGATTGCAATATAAGTGTGTTAATGTCTCGGTGGCGAATATGACCGAAGTGGTAATTATGGCATGCAGCCCATCAGACTCAATATGTACAATATCACATCATATTTGGAAACAATCATGATACCTATTTCCTTAGTTAACCATATCGAATAGGTGCAAGTATATCCGTCTGAACAAAATTCAACGAGTTATATATGTTAGCCAAATATTCTCTTCCAAACATGATTTCATATGCTTCACTATAAGTGTTGAAATCTTGCATCAAGTTAAATCGAACTGTGAGCTGATCATTTTCTTCATTGCCAAGAAAGGTAGATACCTCCGTAAAACCACAATTTCCACCGGATTTCACATCTTGCATTTGCTAGAAATTTGAGAGACATTTTTGTAACTTCAATTTTCAAATGCAATGATTCCATTCGAGTGCAATGTAACTTGTCCAAAAACGAATGATGATGTTATTTAATTAAACATTATTATTATTATTATTATTATTATTATTATTATTATTATTATTATTATTATTATTATTATTTGGAACTTAGAACAATGCATTTTAGGCAAGTTCAAGTAGTACGCTTGAAAGAATTGATAAACATCTTTTTAAATGATTTAAAAATTTTAATCTAAAATTTTTTTGTAAAGCGAAATAGTTGAGTATCCGTAAAGTTTTAGGAGTTGCTTTAATGATTTAATATTGTGATTCATTTGAATAAAAAAAATATTATACTTTATATTTTCAAGCATTTAGTTTGGTAAAATAGGTTGACGTGACTTGAATTTATTTACTTAACTCAATATCAAAGCAAGTATTAACAATATATGGTCATTGTAAGCGAATAAAACGTAAATAAAAATCGAACTAAATGTTAAAAATTCGGAAGATTTCTAAATTATAAAAACACACACACATATATATATATATATATATATATATATATATATATATATATATATATATATATATATATATATATATATATATATATATATAGGGTTAGGATCCGGTAGGAACCGCGATAACTCTTCTCGTCCAATCATTCTCATAAGGGCAATAACGTCAAAACGTCTTCCTTCGACGTGACGCAATCATGTGCGACGCACATCCACGTAACGAAATACGAACTCGAGTATTTAAGTGAGTTTTTTTTTTCAACGTGATTTAAGTGGGTTTTTTTTCTCGTTTTTTTTCCTTTTTCGTTTTTTTTTTATTTTTTATTTTTTATTTATTTATTTTTTTAAAAAACTTTATTTTTTTCAAATTTTTTTTATTTTCGATTATACTCGGTTTTTAGATTTTTATTTTATTTTTATTTTTTTTTAATTTTTTATTTTTTTAATGCTACAGTACTCTATGTTTATTTTTTTTTGTTTTCTTTTCATTTTTTATGTATATTTTTTAATATTTAATATTTTTTAATCTTAATTTTAACGTTTTTTTTCGTATGTATTAATCTAATCATTTTGGATCATGATATTTTTAATCATAACGTTTTGGATCATGTATTTTTGGATCATAACGTTTTGGATCATATATTTTTGCATCTTGGATCATAAGTTTTGAATTATTTTGTCATTATATGTTTTTTTTAACTCGTTTTGGATCATAACGACTTTTGGATCTTGAATCATAACGAATATTGCATCTTTGATTATAAGTTTTGAATCATAAAACATATTTTGGTTTTAATATTTTTGGATCATATGTATTTTTTTGCTATTTTGATGTGTTTTTTACTTAAAATATAAAAATGAACACGAAAAAAAACCTTTTTTTCAAAAAAAAAAATTTTGCAAACTTACTAATATAATATCTACAATTATCCATTAACTTTTTATAATTTTTGGAATTTTTTTTAATTTTTGATTTTTTATAATAATAAAAAATAAAAAAAATTCAAATTTTCATGATTGTGCTTGTTTTGTAGAGAATTAAATTTTAAGAACTTTGGTTTTTTTAGAATTTTTTTTTACAAAGAAAAAAAAAGTTATGGCCCAAAAACTAAGCGGGGAGAATAAAAAAACCCAACAAACCATGTAGCGACAAGTGTCGTAATCTGGTACGGGGTCTCGTTGCAATTACCGTATTATCCTTATTAATTTGTATTATCCATCCAATAGTTTTTATTTTTATACAAGTAGCCCCCAAGCTTTTAAGATGTGACATTTTATTCACATTGAACCTTATCCACCCATTTTTCATGATTAAAGGTCCAGATTTGTCCTTATGGTTCTTACCGGATTTTGGGTTCCTACACGATCCTCATTATATATATATATATATATATATATATATATATATATATATATATATATATATATATATATATATATATATATATATATATATATATATATATATATATATATATAGATATATATATATATATATATATATATATATATATATATATATATATATATATATATATAAAATAAAAACAAACAAAAGTAAATATAGGAAAAACCTTAATCATCAAAGGTCGAGATTCGCTTCTGTTTATGTTGGCGTTCAAGGTCGAGGAGTTGAAACTTAAGAGACTTTATTTAATCCATGTTATACAAAGATTTGGGTCGTCATTTTTGTTTCACATGATCATATGGTAGCTTCTTTTGATCGTTAGTGATTTACTATTGTGTGGTATCAAGCTGTGGGCAGTGGCGATTTTAGGCACCTCCTCCCATTGAGGGCACAAAAAATTTTCTTATTAAAAAAATATATTTAAATTTAAATTTAATATTAATTATATGTAAAAAAACTATTTGTTGGGGGCACCTCCCCCCATTCCTAACACACTGCGTCCGCCACTAGCTGTGGGGTGTGGTGCCTTCGGCAACCACTCCCACACCCTCTCCACATCAGCAAAAAAAACCTTCACATACCACAACTTGCCAGCAGTGTGGTGACTAAGGGGTGGTTTGAAGGCGGTAAGAGAGAAAGAAAGAGAGGGAAGAGAGATTGGGAGGAGAGAGAACTGTGAATATATGTTTGTGCGAGTCGCCGATCAACCTTCACTGCCAATACGGGCCGGTATTTTCCGGCAGTAAACTGATACGAATGGTGCACATGAGAATCAAAACGTGACCACACCAAAGGCATTGCTGGTCTATTCAAGAAGGGTTAAATCAGGAATTACAGAAAGTGACTAATCGTGGCTGTTGGAGGAGAGAGAATGTCAGGCAATAAAAGAGGATTGAGGGTACGAGATGACGGAGGGAGAATTATAGTAAGATATTGTTAGGCTCATTGCACTGTTGTATTGAGAGAGGGAAAGACCCTGGAACCTTTTGTATTCAGCTGTAATTTTAATTCAAGCATTCTCTTATCAATTTATTGCATTCTTCCGTGTTTCTCTCATTTCAATTCCCATCATTGGTCCGACCTGCCCCGCTCTACTGTGTGTCAATCATGGTTCAACCGACCATTGAAACTCGTGCTCAAGCCACTCGCATGGATCAACATGAAGAACAAATTTCCAAGATCCAATCTGATATGGAAGAGTTACGCAGGGATCTAGCTACCGTACGAGATGCTTCGGTGGAGTTCCATGCATTCATGATGAATTGGGTGAAGAAACAAGACAAGCAACCTCACCTCTGCGATGGCAATAACTTGGGATCGGGTAGTGGTTCCTCTGGTCCTCGTATTCTCAACCTGGCGAGCTTTCACACTGATGACGTTCGACCTCCGCTTCAACCGATTCCCGACCACTACAGTGACGGCGTTCCTTGGGCAGTCAAAAAAAGTCAAACTCCCTGAATTTTTTGGTTTCGACCCACGGGGATGGCTTCAAAAGGCTCTCCTCTACTTTGAAATTCACGGTACTCCTTTGGATTTACGAATTCGATTGGCTGAATTGAGCATGGTGGGAGTGGCGACTCACTGGTTCACTATTGTCAAACAAATCTACGATCCTCTATCGTAGACTCAATTTCAGCATGAATTACTCCAACGTTTCAGCAGATTAGACATTCAAAACCCATATGAGCAACTCTCGACTATGAAACAAGGTGATTCCATCTATGACTATATTGACGATTTTGAATATATGTTGTCCTTGGTTCCCAAACTTCCCGAATCCCAATCGATGGGGTACTTTATAGCTGGTCTCAAAGACAAAGTCAAACGGTGGGTCCGTTTGCACCGTCCCCAGACTCGTCTTGATGCGATGAACCTAGCAAGGGATATCTAGGGCTTACTCCATCCTTTCACGCATCATTCCTCTCAGGCCCATTTCCGCTACCATCATGGTTTCGAGAGTGGGCCTTTTTCAGCCCATCGTTCTTCTGGGGTCCTTCTTGAGAACATCACCGGCCCAATATTACGTATGGATCTGATAAGGGTGGCCTGAATCGAACAGATCCTTCTCGCTCTTTTTCGCAGTCACGTGTTTCCACCACCTCGCCTAAAGATCTTCTCGATGCTGCTCCAAGTAGGGATGAGCTTTTGACCCGAAGAACCGGACCGGACCGGGAACCGAACCGGAACCGGAACCGAATAGGAACCGGAACCGTGTATTCGGTTCGGTTCTCGGTTCTCCATTTCCCACAAAATCGGTTATCGGTTCTTCGGTTCTCGGTCCAGTTCGAGCCGGGTCCGGAACAGAACACATTTCTTAATAGCGCACTACTTGTATAACCGAACCGGAACCGAAACCGGACCGGAACCAAACCGGTAGGAACCGGAACCGGGGTATTCGGTCCGGTTCCCGGTTCTTCGTTTCCTATAAAATCGGTTCTCGGTTCTTCGGTTCTCGGTCCGGTTCGGTCCGGGTCCGGACCGATTCTCATCCCTAGCTCCAAGTCGAAATCGAGGTATTCGTTCGCTAACACGCACTGAATGGGAGGATTGCAGGAAAAAGGGACTTTGTTTTCGATGCGGGCAACAGTACGGTCCAGCACATAAATGCCCTGAAGGGAAACTAAGGGTTTTGCTATTGACGGACGACGATGTTGAGGAATCGGAAAGGGAGATGGGTCTAATTGAAAGCTCGGAGGATAAACAATCTTTGGGTGATGAACTTATTCCCTCCGGTCAATGTTTAACTTTGGAATTAATGGGAAGTCATACTGAATTTTCATCGAGAGGCAAAACTCTCAAGTTCGAAGGGTCGATTCAGGATATTCCGATCATGATTATGGTGGACAGTGGGGGCACGCATAACTTCATTTCTCGAAAATTATGTCGTTCGTTGGGATTAACTGCACAATTTTTCTCCGGAATTAATATTCGATTAGGCGATGATCACACGGTTTTTATCATTCAACACTGTCCTTCTTTACCTCTTCAGGTACAACACTGTAATTTTGTTATTAATGCTCTTATTTTCGACATGGGACAATTGGATTTGGTCTTGGGAATGGAATGGTTAAAAACACTTGGTGATGTAATCCACAGTTGGGACAAGGCCACCATGAAATTCGTCTTCAATGGTGTATCGGTTCATTTACAAGGCGTGACACAACCATGTGAGATACCCGCTTCCTTGCAATCATGGTTATCAATTCCCGTAACCACTCCGTCTCCTGGTGTGTTCTTTCGTTCCAATAGCACTGTAGTCCTCACCGAACTTCCCGATTCTCATCAGCAACAGTTACAACTGTTATGCGACCAATTTGCTGCAGTTTTTAAAGAACCTTCGGGTGTCTCTCCTCCTAGAATGCATGATCATTCCATTATCTTACGTCCACCACAAGAACCCATTTGTGTCCGTCTGTATCGGTACCCCCACGTACAGAAGGAAGAAATTGAAAAACAAGTACAGGAACTGTTAAAGTTGGGAATGATTCGTCCCAGCAAGAGCTCCGTTTCGAGTCCGGTCATACTTGTTCGAAAGAAGGATAACTCGTGGCGCATATGCGTGGATTATCGTGTCCTCAACAAGGCTACAATACCGGACAAATTCACGATCCCAGTCGTGGAAGAGCTCATTGATGAGTTGAAAGGGGCAAGATACTTCACTAAATTAGACTTGAAAGACGGGTACAATCAGATTCAGATGGAACCCGATAGTATAGAAAAAACTACCTTTCGGACACACGATGGCCACTACGAGTATTTGGTTATGCCTTTCGGCCTTACCAATGCTCCGACTACGTTTCAAGCAATCATGAATGATGTTTTTCGACCCTTGTTACGAAAATCGGTTGTGGTTTTTTTTGATGACATTCTAATTTACAGTCCTTCGTGGAATGGTAATCTAACCGACTTGGAACGGGTATTGAGAATTCTTTTGGAAAATCATTTTATGGTAAATAAAAAAGTGTTCTTTTGGGCAAACGACAGTCGAGTACTTGGGTCACATAATCACAGGAGACGGGGTTGCCATGGATCCAAAGAAAATAGAGGCAGTTTTACAATGACCAATTCCACGGAATATCAAAGGTTTACGCGGGTTTTTGGGTCTCACTGGGTACTATCAGAAGTTCATTAGACACTATGGAACTATTGCTCGTCCGTTAACTGATTTGACAAAAAAAGACGCCTTTGGGTGAATGAAGCGGCCCAACATAGTTTTGAAGCTCTAAAATCAGCAATGGTGACCGCTCCCGTCCTCGCATTGCCGGATTTTCAACTTCCTTTTGTAGTGGAGTGTGATGCTTCGGGACGTGGCATTGGGGTTGTTTTGATGCAAATCAGTAAGCCTTTGGCATATTTTAGTGCTTGCGGTTCAACATTGGCGCTCGGATCCAAATTTGTGGTATACACGGACCAAAAAAGTTTAAAATTCCTTCTCCAACAACGCATCACGACCCCGGACCAACAAAATTGGGTCGCGAAATTATTGGGATACGATTTAGATATTTGTTACAAACCGGGAAGCGAGAATCGAGCAGTCGACGCTTTATTTCGCCGGGCGGTGGATGGATATTTTTCTATGGCGGTGTCGACCCCGGTGTGGGTGTAGGGGGCACAACTTTTGGAGGAAATTCAAACGAACCCGGAAATTCAACAACAGAAAATGGAGGTCATTAATACACCGTCCAAATATCCGGGTTTTGCTGTTCGCCAAGGAATCTTATATTACAAAAACCGCCTAGTCATCTCACGCACTTCCCGCTTCATTCCCGATTTATTGAAAGAATTCCACCAATCGGCCACCGGGGGTCATTCGGGCTATTATAGAACTTATAGAAGATTAGCCAACAATTTATATTGGCCATGAATGATGGCTACAGTACAACAGTTTGTACGGGAGTGTGACACGTGTCAACGATGCAAGGCAAGTTCAACTGTTCCGGGTGGACTTCTCCAGCCTTTACCAATTCCAGCAGCTATTTGGGAGGATGTGTCACTCGATTTTATCGTGGGCCTGCCCAAGTCTAAGGGGTTTGATACGATCCTTGTGGTGGTTGATCGACTGTGTAAACACAGTCACTTTTTGCTTCTCAAATATCCGTACATTGCCAAGCTAGTGGCTGAAGTTTTCATCCGTGAGGTGGTGCGTCATCATGGGGTGCCAAAATCTATTGTAAGCGACCGCGACCCTCTCTTTCTTAGCTCCTTTTGGAAATAAATCTTTAAATCTCAAGGAACCAAACTCAACATGAGTTCAGCATATCACCCGGAATCCGACGGACAAACCGAAGTTATCAATCAATGTTTAGAAACATATTTGCGGTGTTTTGCTGTCGATCAACCGTGTTCGTGGTCTTACTGGATACCTTGGGTGGAATTTTGGTATAATTCAACGTTTCACGGGTCTACGGGAAAAACTCCATTTGAGGTGGTTTACGGTCGCAAACCCCCGACCGTGTTTCAATTCGTACCAGGGGAAATCAGAGTACAAGCGGTGTTGCAAGAATTACAAGACCGTGATTAAGCATTAAAACAGATTAAACAACATTTACTGCATGCTCAAGCTGTGATGAAGACCAATGCTGACAAGAAAAGACAGGATCTGGAATTTCAGATAGGCGAGTGGGTTTATGTCAAGTTGAAACCGTATCGACAGATGTCGGTGGCCCGACGGGTTCATCAAAAATTGGCTGCTCATTACTTTGGCCCATTCCAGATTACAGATCGAATTGGTGCTGTAGCTTATAAATTAAACTTACCTCCGACTTCTAAGATTCACCCGGTATTTCATTCTTCCTTACTCAAAAATGCAGTTCGCGCTCTAGTGGAGGCCTCTTTACCGCCTGAGTTAGAAATTGGTGACTCGGAACGGGTTGAACCTGTTGCTATTATCATGGATAACCAACCAGTGCTGCAATGGCTTATCCAATGGAAGGATGTTCATGTTGAAGACGCTACATGGGAAGACTCGGTTTGTATTCAAAATCAATTTCCGGACATAAGTCTTGAGGACAAGACTTTAACGGAGGGGGAAGTATTGATACGAATGGTGCACATGAGAATCAAAACGTGACCACACCAAAGGCATTGCTGGTCTATTCTAGAAGGGGTAAATCAGGAATTACAGAAAGTGGCTAACCTTGGCTGTTGGAGGAGAGAGAATGCCAGGGAATAAAAGAGAATTGAGGGTACGAGATGACGGAGGGAGAATTATAGTAAGATCTTGTTAGGCTCATTGCACTGTTGCATTGAGAGAGGGAAAGACCCTGGAACATTTTGTATTCAGCTCTAATTTTAATTCAAGCATTCAAGCATTCTCTTATCAATTTATTGCATTCTTCCATGTTTCTCTCATTTCAATTCCCATCATAAACAGACCCACGTCGGATGCCGACGGCAAAAATACTCCCACACCGCAGAACCTCATTGATATGATGTCCTAGTGCAGTCAATTATTCGGCCAACAGACATCGTGTCCTCAATACCGCTATTAATCGATCACTCAAATTTGGACTTTGTTGGATACAATATTGTCCATGAGATGCTTAAATTAGCCCAATAATTTGGTAAATACTTTGGGCTTCGTTCCCACTTCCCAGTCGATTTGGTGGGAAGCTCCTGTATGTTATTTTGAGTCAACTTTGAGTTATGATTTATGCATCAACTATATGTGGTTTCTTGAGGCACTATTTTATATTGATATGAATACCGATATCATACTCATAGTTGGTACTAACGGTATGATTTAGCACAAGATGCTATATTTTAGTATTTATATCCCGAACTATGTCTTTAAGAATTAATGATAAAAGATGTTATGCTTTTGATTTGGTGAGGGTAAGGATTTTACTTATCTACACCTTTTATTTGTAAAACTAATCTACACACAACGGCACAAGATTACATGGTTTATACAATTGCATAACTAATTTATTTTAAACAAAATAAGTAATTCATAAAACGGATTATGTTCGCTTAGATGTCATGATGATAGTATTATCGCGACATGTGTAAGATGATATTTAAATGTTGCTATTTTTGAAAATTTGTCACCCATCACATCAAATATCGAATATGCAATTAGACGGTTTTTAGTCAACAAAAATTTTCATTTCTACAAGATTAAAGGTTCATATATATATATATTTAACTTCCAAAACCAACAGGTCAACGAGAAATGACAAGTCAAAGCTGATCATAATATTCAAGCATGAAGAAACCCGTTTTCATCCAAGTAAGAAACTACTTGGCCAGCCATGTCACGTGGCGAGGGACAAATTCCATTATTCTGTTCAATCTTAATCTGCGAAAATAACATAGTCAGGGTTCAATTTTACACAAAACACACACAAATACACAAAATTTACAAAATCGATCCTTGCAAATATAACAGGAACGCACCTCACAGTTCAAAGGCGGTTCATAAGGATCATCAATCCCAGTAAAACCTACAATACCTCAAAATTACATGAATGAGTTTCTAATTTCACAATTCTAAATAAAAAATAGCACCCATGATTATAATTTGCTTTTTAGGTCACTTATCTTTTAATTGTATTCAATAAGCCAGTAAACTTTTTTCTTTGTTCTCATTACACCATTAGAGTAGATCTTAACCGGATAAACTGATACTGAATCCTACGTGTTGTCGACTGTGACATTCAATATAACAGAATTTATTCATTTAGACAATTCTGACACTGATATTGCATCCACAATGACACAGAACTTGACAGAATTATTTGATTGAAATGCACTCTAATGGTGTAATGAGAACACAAAAAAAAGTTTAGTGAGCTATTGAATACAATTAAAAGATAAGTGACCTAAAGAACAAATTATGTATTATTGGTTACCATTTTATGACATTGTCCCATTTTTTTATAAATTTGGAAAAAGAAAATCCTACCTTTAATCTTTCCAGCTCGTGCAAGTTTGTAAAGGCCTTTAGGGTCTCTTTTTTCACACACTTCAAGAGGCATGTTCATGAAAACCTATAATTATAACAATAATTTTAGCTTCTTTTTATTTTCTACGAAAACACACACTAATTCACATAAAAAAACACACAGAAAAAAGCATTGCCTCTATAAAATTTGCATCTGTCAACATTGCACGACATGATTCACGATCCTTTCTATAAGGAGATATCAGACTGGCTATACAGATTAAACCAGCATCTGCAAACAGCTTTGCTACTTCTCCTAAAAAATAATTAAATTGAACTTAAGAATAACCGTAATATATCTCGATTAATATAAAGAATTTATTTATTTTGAATACATACCAACACGGCGAATGTTTTCGGTTCTATCTTCAGGTGAAAAGCCGAGATTTTTATTTAATCCATGTCTAACATTGTCACCATCAAGAACATAGGAAAGTTTTCCCCTTGAGTGTAGTTCTCTATTTAATGAACATGCGAGTGTACTTTTACCTGTAAAATATTTAAAATAAATGATGAAAATTGATTGCGTAAAATACGAATTTTGGGTGCTTTTGTGAACGAACCTGACCCACTGAGACCTGTGATCCATACAACGCATCCCTGTTGGTTAATCAGCTTTTGCCTTTCGGCTTTTTCAACTGTGCTTTCGTGCCAGAAAATATTTGTTGGATTACCGATGACAGACATCACAGAACACTTTTTAATCCCCTAAATTCAAGAAAACATTGTAAATTTTAATTCAGTAGAAATTAAGAATCAAGTTTAAGATAGTATAGTAGTTGTTTTTGTAAACTGTGCGAAACATATATGAAACTTGATACTTGGCTTATAACTCAACTGATCAGAAAGCAAGAATTGCTATGATAAGAAACTCGATGTATCAGAGTATCAGAAAAAGTGAATCGTGAGATTCACCGTAAAGTTATTCGACCTGATGTGGCTTTTCTTTTTACCGATAGTTACAGTCTTTGAAGAAAAGATGGAAACTGTGATGGTGATTGTCAATTTATTCATCTCATAACCGGAATCAAAAGTAATTACAAGCAATTATCTCAAACATCCGTTTCCAGTTTGCTTCCTTACGCTAATTTCGGAAATTATACATAGAAAACAAAACTTCAGAGTTTAGCTAGTACACCGCAAGAGATTTTACAGAGATCAGTGAATATGCAACACTCTATCTCGATTTTACAGAGATCATTGAATATGTAACACTCTATCTCCAGTTAAATGCCAAATGCGCATAAAATCAGTAACAATACAGCAAGGGAAGAGCAATACGATCGTAGTAAAAAAGACAAATGTTTGGAAAAATCAGTAACAGTACCTGTTGATTCAAGGAGACGTAATGACCTGATTCTGAAGAAGCTAAGTCCTTGAATGTGAACAAGATGAATTAATTAGCGGGGACTTTAATGCAATCAGTGAATGAATATGGACGTTATTGCAGGTATTATTATGAATTGGTTGGGAGTGCGGTGCAAAATAGGAATCCAAACAAGTGCCATTTTGGGGGAAAATTGGATCTCTTAAATTCCATGACCAAAGCTCTCTCTCTCTCCTACGCGTACGCCATTTGCCTTGGTTTCTGCTGCTCCCGCTCTTAGCACCGCCCCGTAATTATCGCCCCTGGGCGTAAGATAGCAAAGAGGCTTGCAAGATCGGGCTTTTCGTAAACCGGTTTTGAGCTCTAATATGAGTATATGACCAAACTCTTCGGTGACGTTTGGTTCGCAGAAAGTTTTTGAAGGAATTGGAATCTGTCAAGGAATTAGAATCTATCAGGAATTGGAATCCAATTCCATATTGTGTTTGGTTGGCAGGAAATGGAATTTGAATCCAATTCCATTTTCTGTTTGGTTTTCAGGAAATGGAATTGGAATCCATGTAAATGACAAATTTGCCCTTAATGTTTTTTGCATAATATTTACTTTTTATATAACTTATTGCTAGTAGTGGATGGTAGCGGTGGGTGGTGGTGGTGGGTGACGATGGGTGGTGGTGGTGGGTGACGGTGGGTGGTGGTGGTGGGTGATGGTAATGGGCAGTAGTGGTGGTGGTGGTGGTTGGTGACGGTGGTGGTGGTGGTGGTGTATGGCGGTGATGGTGAGTAGTGGTGCTGGTGGCAATGGTAGTGGTGTGTGGTGGCGGTGGCGGTGGCGGTGTGTGACGGTGGTGGGTGATGGCGGTAGGTGGTGGTGGTGGGTGATGGTAACGGGCATTGGTGGTGGTAGGTAGTGGTGGTGGTGGTGGGTGACGGTGGTTCGTGGTGGCGGTAGGTGGTGGTGGTGATGGATGATGGTAATGGGCACTAGCGGTGGTGGGCAGTGGTGATGGTGGTGGCGGTGGTAGTGGTGTGTGGTAGTGGTGGTTGGTGGTGGCGGTGGTGATGGTTGGTCACGTTGGTGGTGGTGGTAGATGACGGTGGTGACGGTGGGTAGTGGTGGTGGTGGTGATGGTGGTGGTGGGTGGCGGTGGTGGTGGCGGCGACGGTGGGTGGTGGCGACGGCGGTGGTTGGTGGCGGCGGTGGTGGGTGGTGGTGGTCGGTGCATGGTGGTGGTTGTGGTGGGTGAGGGTAGAGGGTTTCAATTTGTGAGGTAACAAAAGGGGTATAATGGTAATCTTGCATATTCCCTCTTCCAAGGGAATTAAATCCTTCCATTCACTGAAGGAATTCATTCCCTCCATTTCAATGGAATTGGAATCCAATTCCTTCACACAAAGCTTGAACCAAACGCAGGAATTCGAAGGAATTGGATTCCAATTCCCTCGAATTCCCTCGAATTCCAACGAACCAAACGCCACCTTCTAGAAATCTTCGGTTTGTAAATTGTAACGGCCTAACGGGCTTTTTAGGAACGGCTTTACGGTCCAGACCAGGCCTTTTCAAGTTTTTGATTTTAGATTAATAATATTATTTTATAAAATAGAAAAAAATGAAGTATGTTAGAAAGAGAAATGATTTAAAAGAGTAACAAGTATTAAATTTGTTTAAAAAATATCTGTCAGCTTTATAATTTTAAAAAATAATATTGAACTAATTATCTTTGTACAATACCTTACAATTACACATTTTGTTCAAAATATATCATTGAACTATTGCTTTTATATATTATAAGTTCAAAAATATCATCAAATTACACGCTTGGAATCGAGGCGTGTGTTGTGAGCAAAAAGCCGATGATGATCAATTGAAAGGTAAGATGATGAATTTGGTGCCTATAACAAAGTCAGCTTGTAGAAGCTGAGAATTGGAATCGAAAGTTGAAGAATCGTTAGATTTAAGTCAAGATTGGTAGGAGAGAGAGAGAGAGAGAGAGAGAGAGAGAGAGAGTGTGTGTGTGTGTGTGTGTGTGTGTGTGTTGGGGGAGGGGGGTTGTAACTGGCTAGAAGAATGGAAACCTAGTAAATGACATAGGATGTGTCTGACAAAACTAGTTGGTAACTGATAGCTGGAAGCTATAACTTTTAATTTGCATATGATGTGTAATACCGTGTTTTAAATTATAGAGATTTCGAGTTAATCTTGGTGTGATTAAGATTAGTAAGCTTGTTGTATGAGTTTGGGTGATTAAAAACTCATTTGGGAGAAGATTGGACTTGAAAAATGCCAAAACAAAGCTACACGGGTCGTGTATGGTCACATGGGTCGTGTAGAAAACTTTTAGAAACCAAACAGTAAGCCTTCCAGAGTCACACGGGTCGTGTACCTCTACACGGGTCGTGTAGAGTGTTCAGAAAGAGTCCGAAAGCCAAAACAGACCTACACGGGGCGTGTGAGTCTACACGGGTCGTGTAGAACAGCCCGACACGGGGCGTGTGACCCTACACAGGTCGTGTAGGCCTGACAGCATTATAAAAGGTGCAGAAAATGCATTTTTCGGGAAAAACAGACCCATTTCGATATTCAGAGCTCCAAATGGCGATTTTGAGTGAAATCAAGCCTAGAGGTTCGTGGGGAAACATGTAGAAGTGTGGATCTAAACCCGTAAACGTGTTCTTGCTTCCTAATTTGTCGAGGTGAGTGATTTCTTGATTTTGGGGGTTTTGAAACCCTAACTTTCATTTTCATGTTTTAGCTATATATTGCTATATATGTTGTTAGTAGATTGTTAGTGGATGCCTTTAGAGTTATTTGTGAGAATATTGTCGAGTTTCTACGGTTGAATTAGTAGAACCGCGAATTTGGGGGTTTCGGTAAGTATTGAGTTAATATTACCATTTATACTCTTTTGTTTCCTCTTTTGATTTATATATATCTTTGAGATAGATGTAATTGAGTTGATTGTGGATATTGGAGGATTGATTTAGACTATGGTGAAATAACCAAGTCTAGTAAACAGGAGCCCGATACGCGTAATTCGAGGATTTCAAATACTAAGTCGTTATCAGGTGAGTACTTTTATGTACTTGAGTAGAATTTTACCTTGTGGTAAACCGAGTTTATAAATATATATGTGTTAGGTTGTTATTGTTGTAATCTAATTATGGAGTAAATTGTTATCTGTGAATAACATTAATTGAGTTGAACATACATATTTATTGTATAAACTGAGTAGATGTTTGTGTAGTCATATTAAAGAGTTTTGAGTCTAATTGTATAGCCATGAGGGCTATTGAGCTGGAATAGAGTTGGAGTGATTATGTTATCTGTGGATGACAAGAATGAGTTGCAATCTATATTGAGTATAAGAGTAGAGTATGTGATAAATTGGTTGACTTAAAGAGTCCTTGAGTTTAATTGTTACATGTACGAGAATTGCTATGATTAAGTATAAGTTGGTTGTTAAAAATGAATATATGTGAGAATGTGGCCGAGTTATGAGTAGTACTGATTGTGGTATTTTATTGAGTTAATGTTAGTAAATATTAACTGGTGTTTGTAAAGCTAATATGTTTGCAGATTTCAGAGTTAAGAGAAGGTGGATATTCAGCTAATGAGATTAGCAAAAGAGAATGATGAAGATATTTATTGAGAGAGATTTGTAGAGTGTGATTGATTACTCACTAAGCTTTTTATAAGCTTACACTTGAGTTATATGTTGTTTTGCAGGTATCTATAGCTGTGATAGGGGAAGGCATATGATAAAAAGAGATGGACATGTTTAGAGCTTTGTCCTTTAGTTGAATTAGATTTATTTGTAATTCCTGGTTGAAATTGTAAGGACCTTTTGTGTAAATATTCATGTTGATAACATCTTGGTCCTTGGTTTGAGTACAAGTATTCCCATTTTGATGTATTATTGTTTGAAAATTTTTGGGTGTACTTTGTATGAGAAACCGGGCGTTACAAGTTGGTATCAGAGCATGGTTTAAGTGAACTAGGTCTTTGAGTGTAGAGTCCTAGACTTAAACCGAGAAGAGAAAGACCCCCTATCACTGTAGACCGATCCGAATGCCTCGGTGAATAGTAAAATTCATATAAAGTTAGTAAACGGAAAGTTTATTAACTAGGCATTATTTATAACGATATTGTATTGAACTCTAGTGTATTAGAGTTAATTGAAATGGGTATTAACCTATAATCATTTTGAAAATGAATGAAATTATAGGTACGGGACAAAATCATACGAACTTCATTTCAAAGCAAGGAACGATTAACGCTAGTAGTAGCAAGCCTTCAGGTGAGTAATCTCACTGTTATCTATTGTGGTAAATGTTATATGAGCAGCTGCAGATGAATATGATTTGAGGGACAAAAATGACAGAGTTTCATGATTTAAGATATGACAAGACCAGATAAGCCGTGCGTCTGTTATAGACAAGAACGGAACTGTGAATCAATATATCTGTGTAAACTGTTATATAGACAACAGCGGGCTAACCCGTGAGTCTAGGCAACAGCGGGCTAACCCGTGAGCCGCCGTTTATTTTGATGAGCCAGATTTATATAGACAACAGCGGGCTAACCCGTGAGTCTAGGCAACAGCGGGCTAACCCGTGAGCCACGGCAACAGCGGGCTAACCCGTGAGCCACACTTGATCTTGTATTGTGTGATAATACATATTTGACTTTGTATAGAGAAATTTTATTCTTATACATGTTATTATTGGTTTGATTACTCATTGGGCTTTATAGCTCACAGATTTATTGATATGTCCCTGCAGGTGAGCGTGACCCTGCTAAGGGAAAAGACAAAGTCCGTGACTGAGGACTTAGCATTTGAAGTAACGACCCGGCTTGAAGAATGTATAATATTTACGTATTGTACTTCGTGATACACTTGTACTCGTATTTTGTTAACTAATACCCCATACTTATGGTTTTTATTGTAAAAATATTTGGTTTGTAAAAAAAAAAATTTTTGGGGTGTTTTTGTTAATAAGTCGGGTGTTACAAGTTGGTATCAGAGCCGTGGTTTAAGTGAACTAGGTGTCTTAGATTAGATCCCTGGACTTAAACCTTGAGAGAAACACAGATAATGGACTGTTAGATATATATACGTTTGTTATTATATATGTAATCTAACGGTTTGTTGAAATCTTGAAGTATGAGAAATACACGAAGCAATCCTACTGGTGCGAATTCGCGTGGAACTGCAAGAAGTGGACCAGCTAGGTCACGCGGCTCTGTTGGGCGAAGAGCACCAGCGAGGGAACCGGTGGGACAAAATCCACCTGATATACGAGCTATTGTGGAAGAAGTGGTTAGGCAGATGATGCCAGCATTATCGAATAATCCCAACCCGAGTGGCAATCCTAATCCGAGTGCCAATCCTAATCCGACGGACGAGGCTGCAAAAAGCGTTCACGACGGGCAGCCGGAAGACGAAAGCCAGGGAGAAAGTCGGGCCCGGGCAGCTAAAGAAACACAAGGTGGGGAAGCCTCGATAAAGAAAGTTGGGTGTACATATAAATCCTTTCTTGGTTGTAAACCAAAGGAATTCTCGGGGACAGATGATCCAGTCAAAGCTATGGAATGGATCATGCATATGGAAAAGGTGTTCCGAGTAAGCAAGTGTGCGGATGATGATAAAGTGGAATTTGCCACGAACCAACTTACAAGCGGTGCTCTACATTGGTGGCAAACCTACTATAAATCACTGGATCTTGATTCATCCCAATCAATACCTTGGGAGCAATTCAAGACAAAGTTCAATGAAGAATATTGCTCGGAAGTAGCTATTCAAAAGTTGGAGGATGAATTCCTGCATTTGGAACAGGGTTCCCGATCTGTCCAGGAATATACTCTTAGCTTTCTGGAGAAAGCTAGGTTTGCGGAGCACCATATCTACACTGAAAAGAGAAAGATCGACAAGTATGTTCGGGGGTTGACAACCCGAATTAGAGAAATTGTGCAACCGTTGAAACTAACTACCTTCCGACAAGTGGTGGATCGAGCCACAGAAAGAGAAACAGAATTGAAGCGGCAGGAAGATGAAAAGAAAGTTATGGAAACGAAACGAAAGGCGGAAGACCAAGGTTGGACGCCTCAGAAAAAGTCGCAACAATCCGGGTCTAAGGGAAAGGGCCAGAAAGATGAAGGAAGGTGGTGCGAAAAATGCAGAAAAAGGCACACGGGCAGTTGTCGCAGTGATACTGGGTCAGTTTGCTGCCGAAATTGTGGAAAGACGGGTCATTCTACACGGGACTGTCGGGCGGACCGTAGGTGTTTCCAATGCGGGGCTACGGATTATATTCGCCTAAATTGTCCCCAACTGAAATCTGGTGTATACAGTGAAAGACCCAGAGACGATCCAGTGGGTAAGAAGGAAGAACCGAAGAACAGGGGACGACCGGTGGCCTCGCGAGCTTTCCAGATGACTGTGGAAGAAGCCCGTGAGAAGACAGATGTGGTGACAGGTATTTTCACTCTCAATACCATACTTGTATATGTTATTTTTGATCCGGGAGTCACTCACTGTTTTGTATCGGAATCTTTATTGCCTCGCTTGAATGTACCTTTAACCCCGATGGATGAAAGCTTAGAAGTAGCTATAGCAGACGGCCGATATGTCTGGGTTTCTGAACATATGGAAGGTTGTCAGCTTAAAATCTACGGGACCGTTTTCCCTATAGATTTGAAGCCGATGACTACCAACGAATTTGGTGTAATTGTGGGAATGGATTGGTTAGCAACGAATTATGCTAACGTGGATTGCAGAAATAAAAGTATTACAGTGTTATCACCGGAAGGGGAATGGATGAAAATTCAAGGTGAACGACCTCGGTTAAGAATGCTAGTTATCTCCTTTGCTCAAGCCCGAAGCTGTATCAGTAAAGGAGGGATGTCCTATTTGGCTTATGTATCGGTAGCTCAACCGATTAAAGTGGGGGTAGCGAATGTGAATGTGGTGAACGAGTTCCCAGATGTGTTTCCAGACGAACTTCCAGGGTTGCCACCAGATCGACAGGTTGAGTTTACGATTGAACTAATTCCGGGAGCTGCTCCTGTTGCTCGAGCTCCATACCGTTTAGCACCTTCAGAGATGGTGGAACTGCGGAAGCAACTGGAAGAATTGTTAGACAGGGGTTTCATCAGACCAAGTTCATCGCCTTGGGGAGCCCCTATTTTGTTTGTCAAGAAGAAAGATGGGTCAATGCGCATGTGCATTGACTATCGGGAGTTAAACAAGATCACGGTGAAGAACAAGTACCCGCTACCCAGAATAGACGACTTGTTTGACCAGCTACAAGGCGCGTCCTACTTCTCCAAGATTGACCTGAGGTCAGGATATCACCAGTTGAAGATAAGGGAATCAGATATTCCGAAGACAGCTTTCCGAACGCGATACGGTCATTATGAGTTTTTGGTGATGCCTTTTGGATTAACCAATGCTCCAGCCGTATTCATGGATCTTATGAACCGAGTGTGTCGTCCGTTCCTTGATACCTCGGTGATAGTGTTTATTGATGACATCTTGGTGTATTCGCGAAGCCAAGCCGAACATGAAGTGCACTTGCGACAAGTGTTGGAGTTGCTTCGCCGAGAAAAGCTGTACGCGAAATTCTCCAAGTGTGATTTCTGGCTAAGAGAAGTCCAATTTCTGGGCCATGTAATTAATGCCGAAGGAGTGAAGGTTGATCCAGCAAAGATTGAGGCCGTGATGAAGTGGGAACCGCCCCGGAGTCCAACTGAAATACGAAGTTTCCTTGGGTTAGCAGGCTATTATAGAAGATTTGTCGAGAATTTCTCTTCGATAGCTGCTCCGTTGACCAAGTTAACTAAGAAAGGTGAAAAGTTCACGTGGGCCGAAAAACAGCAAGAAGCATTCCAGAAGTTGAAACAAGCTTTATGTGAAGCACCGGTGTTGGCTTTACCACAAAGCGGAGAAGAGTATGTGATCTACAGCGATGCTTCTAGAATTGGTCTTAGGTGTGTGCTAATGCAGAAAGGTCGGGTTATAGCCTATGCGTCCCGTCAATTAAAAGATGCCGAAAAGAAGTATCCAGTTCATGATCTGGAATTAGCTGCAGTGGTTCTAGCATTGAAGCTGTGGAGGCATTATTTATACGGTGTAAAGTTTGTTATTTACACTGATCATAAGAGCCTGAAGTACCTCTTCGATCAAAAAGAGCTTAATATGAGACAACAAAGGTGGATGGACCTGCTGAAAGACTTTGATTGTGAAATTCAGTACCACCCTGGCAAGGCGAATGTGGTAGCAGATGCACTAAGCAGAAAAGAAGCTCCTCTGAAAATTTCATCCGCGTGTATGGGGGTAGTAAGCCGGTTACCAGAATTAATTCGTGCAGCACAAGAAGAGGCGTGTAAGCCGGCAAATGTATAAAGCGAAAGAATGGTTGGATATTTGAAGCATCTGGAAGAAAATGCTCAGAAATTGAAGACCTTCAGAGGCCGAATATGGGTCCCAAAACAAGGAGAAGCGCGAAATTTACTTCTAGAATATGCACATTATAGCAGATATGCAGTTCATCCGGGCAGTACCAAGATGTATCGGACGTTAAAACCGATGTATTGGTGGCCTGGAATGAAAAGGGACATTGGAAGATATGTGGAAAGATGTTTGACTTGTCTGCAAGTTAAGTCAAACCATCAGAAACCGTATGGGGAAATACAACCATTGCCGATTCCGGAGAAGAAATGGGACCATATTACCATGGATTTTGTAACAAAGTTGCCGCGGACACCGCGAGGTTATGATTCTATATGGGTGATTGTGGATCGATTGACCAAATCGGCACAATTTATACCATATAAGGAAAAGTACAGAGTAGATCAATTGGCAAAAATCTACATTGATGAGGTAATTTGTCGTCATGGATTACCTGCATCGATTGTATCGGACCGAGATAGTAGGTTTACTTCTCATTTTTGGCAAAGTCTTCAAGAGCAATTGGGTACAAAAGTACTTATGAGTACCGCATATCACCCGCAGACCGATGGCCAAAGTGAAAGAACGATCCAAACTTTGGAAGATATGTTGAGAACTTGTGTCATAGACTTCGGTGGAAGCTGGGAAGATCATTTGCCTTTAGTGGAATTCGCGTACAATAACAGCTATCATTCCAGCATTCAGATGGCCCCGTATGAAGCCTTGTATGGAGCACCGTGCCGTACTCCGACCTGCTGGACTGAAGTTGGGGAAAAGCCGTTGGCTGGACCTGAAATTGTAGCACAGACTGAAGAAAAGATCAAACTGATACGCGAAAACTTGAAGGTAGCTCAGAATCGGCAGAAACAGTATGCAGACAAGCGGGTGAAACCGATAAAATTCCAAGTAGGAGATATGGTTATGCTCAAAGTATCCCCTTGGAAAGGCTTAATCCGTTTTGGGAAGAAAGGGAAGTTGAGTCCTCGCTTCATTGGACCTTTCCGTATATCCCAAAGGGTTGGAGCCGTGGCGTATCGATTGGAATTACCTGATGAACTTCATGGTATACATGATGTATTCCATGTGTCCCATTTGAGAAAAACGTTGTTTGATAAGTCTCAACATATACCTCTTGTTGAAATTGAGGTGGATGAAAAGCTGAGATACCCGGAACAACCCGAGCGGGTGCTAGACCGCAAGATAAGACAGCTTAGAAACAAAAAGATCAGCATGGTGAAAGTACTTTGGCGTCATCACAAAGGTTCCGACATGACATGGGAGACCGAAAGTGAAATGAGGGAGAAATACCCTCAACTTTTTGTATGATTTCGGGGACGAAATCTCTTAAAGGAGGGGAGAATTTGTAACGCCGAAACATGTTTATTATATAATTATAATAAAAAGGGCAAAATGGTCATTTTACCTCAAAAGGGTAATTTGGTCTTTTGGACAGAAAAGGACTTGTTGTGTAATAATATTTTGAGTTTGAACTTAAAATGTTATTAAAAACTGAATTTGTGTCATAATATTTGTAAATTGTGGCAAAAGTCCTAAAAATGCAACTTCAATGACCAAAGTGTAAATTGTAGAAGTATATAAGAAAACACTTGTGCAGATTTTGGGAGTTACGGGAGAGAACTTCTTGAGCAATTTCTGCAGGAAATAGAAAGGTTTTTGAAGAATTGAAGATTGCAATTCGGTTCTTGGCTTCAAAGGGTAGAATTGGAAGATTTAGAGGTAAGTTTTCCAAGTTCTTGCTTGCTTGATTTTTATGAGTTTTGTGAAACTCAAAAACTGCATTTGCAGTCACGATTATGTTGTTAAGTTGATGCAATACTTCCATTAAGTCATGTTAATAAGGATTTAACTAAAGAAAATGGAAGTAGGTTGTTATAATTGATGAATTTGAAGATTGGGGTTGTTAGAACTAAGAACCCTAATTCTTCATATGATTGATTGAGGGTGTTTTGATGGTTAAAAACCTTGTTAAAATGTAAGGTTTCAGCCTAGGAACAAACCCCAAACGATTAAAAACGAAATTAAGGACTTAATGGATGAAATCTGCAAGCTACAGTGCATAAATCGCGACTGGCCAGGGGACCTGCACTGCCGCTAGGCGCAGTGCGCCAAAAGCCGGGCGGGGTGCGCCCAGGCGCAGTGCGCCCTCCCCTAGGCGCAGTGCGCCTCCAAGCAGAGTCCAGGCAGGAACTTTAAAACGCTAACTTTTGCTTGGCTTGTCCGATTAAGCTCAAACTTGAACCGTAGGCTCGTTATGGTCTGAAAAGTTTGGGAAAATTTTTATATTGAGTTTCCGACCCCTCGGGGGCACTGTAGACCGATCCGAATGCCTCGGTGAATAGTAAAATTCATATAAAGTTAGTAAACGGAAAGTTTATTAACTAGGCATTATTTATAACGATATTGTATTGAACTCTAGTGTATTAGAGTTAATTGAAATGGGTATTAACCTATAATCATTTTGAAAATGAATGAAATTATAGGTACGGGACAAAATCATACGAACTTCATTTCAAAGCAAGGAACGATTAACGCTAGTAGTAGCAAGCCTTCAGGTGAGTAATCTCACTGTTATCTATTGTGGTAAATGTTATATGAGCAGCTGCAGATGAATATGATTTGAGGGACAAAAATGACAGAGTTTCATGATTTAAGATATGACAAGACCAGATAAGCCGTGCGTCTGTTATAGACAAGAACGGAACTGTGAGTCAATATATCTGTGTAAACTGTTATATAGACAACAGCGGGCTAACCCGTGAGTCTAGGCAACAGCGGGCTAACCCGTGAGCCGCCGTTTATTTTGATGAGCCAGATTTATATAGACAACAGCGGGCTAACCCGTGAGTCTAGGCAACAGCGGGCTAACCCGTGAGCCACGGCAACAGCGGGCTAACCCGTGAGCCACACTTGATCTTGTATTGTGTGATAATACATATTTGACTTTGTATAGAGAAATTTTATTCTTATACATGTTATTATTGGTTTGATTACTCATTGGGCTTTATAGCTCACAGATTTATTGATATGTCCCTGCAGGTGAGCGTGACCCTGCTAAGGGAAAAGACAAAGTCCGTGACTGAGGACTTAGCATTTGAAGTAACGACCCGGCTTGAAGAATGTATAATATTTACGTATTGTACTTCGTGATACACTTGTACTCGTATTTTGTTAACTAATACCCCATACTTATTGTTTTTATTGTAAAATATTTGGTTTGTAAAACAAAAATTTTTGGGGTGTTTTTGTTAATAAGTCGGGTGTTACATATTAGTTGAGTATAACTTTTCTGTTATAATTATTATTTGTTATATTCTGTGTGTGAATATAGATATGGAGACAAATGAGGACGATTTGATGAATTGGTCAGAGCTGGTTGGACCAATAGTGGATGATGAGATGAGATTTTAGCCGATATGAGATATCAGCTAACGAGGAGACAAGAACTTCAGTTGATAATGAGATGTCAACTGAATGCGAGATGAGATACTAATTGAGATGAGATTGCAGCTGATTGCGAGATTCCAGCTAATGATGAGATGAGATTCCGGATGAGGCGAAATTTCAACAGATAATGAGAAAGAGTATGAGCATAAGTTGAGCATGAGCTAGGAGTTGAGACATGTGAGTGTAGCCGAGTACACTCAAGAGTTGAGATCCGAAGTATGCGAGTTTCAGCTAATGAGAAGATAAGATTTGTTGCTATGAGGTATGTAAGTAATTTTACTTAACATGTTAGTTGTAACGTGTTGCAAATGTTTAATTGTTAATAATACATGTAGTAGAATATGTGTGAAATGTTTGGACACATAAAAGATCAATTGAAATTACATGTGTTAGAAAATTTTGGTTAGAAAGTGTAGTAATTGGCATTGAGATGAGAATCTCATGTCCATTTGAGGTAGGATTTACATATCACATAACAAGTGCTTTGTGATTATGTATAACCGAGATTATAAGTGGTTGCTTGACGAGTACTTAGCAACCATGGAGAAATGTGTAAAATGAGCATATACATGGTAAGAAATATATAAAGTATGATATGGTGTGTATATATATATATATATATATATATATATATATATATATATATATATATATATATATATATATATATATTACTTGTTGTTTCACAGATGTGACGAGATTTCTGTGTACGAGTACTGTGTGGTTGAGACCATATGTTGTGTGGGGCCACATAACTAGTACTTATGAATGATCATAATGAATGGTTGAGATAGCCAAAAGAGTATGAGTTGAGAAAGATAATGAGTGTGTAGTTGATTGCACACAATAACTGATTATGAGTTGACATGTTGAGAGATGAATTGTGTAGTTTAGAGTTGTCACTTAATGAGATATTTGTGACAGAGTTGTCAGAGGACACTCGAATAACCACATAAAGAGTATCTTGTGGTTATAATTAAGAGAACCTAGAGTGGTTCAAGTAGGCCTAATTGGCCTAGAGATTGGGTTAATTACCTAATAAATGTGATTGAGACCACATATTCAGTGGGGTCACATAATGAGTAAATGTGATTGAGACCACATATTCAGTGGGGTCACATATTGAGTAAATGTGATTGAGACCACATATTCAGTGGGATCACATATTGAGTAAATGTGATTGAGACCACATATTCAGTGGGGTCACATATTGAGTAAATGTGATTGAGACCACATATTCAGTGGGGTCACATATTGAGTAAATGTGATTGAGACCACATATTCAGTGGGGTCACATATTGAGTAAATGTGATTGAGACCACATATTCAGTGGGGTCACATATTGAGTAAATGTGATTGAGACCACATATTCAGTGGGGTTACATATTGAGTAAACGTGGTTGAGACCACACATCCTATGGGGCCATGTATTGACTAGTTGAGGTTGAGATCATATACTTCTGTGGGACCACATATTAAGTACCTTATGGTTAGAATATTGAAGACTGTTCTGATTCAGACAAAAGGAGGAGTGATAGTGAGTCTATATGGTTTGAGACCGTAGCGGAGACCCGCTAGAGTCAAATAGAAGATGGATTAAAATCGGAGAATGGTATGAGGTACCATGATCTGATTAGAGGACGGTACGAAGTACCGTGAGATAGCGATGAATGACGAGTTTGGAGAACAGTACGAGGTACTATAAAACAGTGTTGAATGATGAGACAAAGGATGGTACGGGGTACCAAGAGCTGAGGCAGAGTGGTGTTATAATGTTGTGCTTGTGTGTAAACAAGTATGTACTGTGTAGTGATATAGAGTGTTGAGACTGCACTATCCTTGAGTGTGGATATGTATGGTATAGATGTGAACCTATACAGTTTGAGACTTTATGGGTTAAAAAGAGGACGAATCAGAGGCGGAGTAGCAGTATGAGAGTACTGTGAGATAATACAGTGAGTAATACTGTTGAGAAATGTTGCTGTGAGTAAGAGCATTTGTTATTTGGTCGTGTTGAGAATGTGTGAGGTTTCTTTCATATTGAATGAGATAAAATTTTATAAATACATGATAAGAAGATATGAGTTAAAAAGAAGAGGAAAGTAATCGTGATTGTGATTGATAGGATTCGTTCCTTAGCAATCAAACCAATTACTGCCAATGAGGGAAATGTGTGAATGTCGAGATGATAAAACTATTATTCGTATGAGACAATGGATAGTAGATTTTGCTATAAAAATAATTTTGAGTTATTTTCTTGAGATTAACGAGTTAGTCGGGTGATGAGATATGATCTCACCGTAGAGATTGCGGTGTCAGATGTTATTATTTGAGTCATGTGCAGAGATTTCAGTGAGCCATAAGTATGACCTATTGGTGTCATACGGATGAATTAGAGATTGCGGTGATAATGACGGAGATGTGGTGAGAGGAAAAATCCTTACTGATGGTATGTCAGGAGGAATATATGCGGTTGTGTTAAAATTTATTAGATAATAATTTATTGAGTTTGATAGAGCTAATGATTTAGTGAGAATGTAATGTGGGTTATCCACATAAGAGAGGATATAATGAGTGAGTGCATCGATAGAAACAACATAAAGTATGTTGTTGAACTGGTATGAAGAGGAGCCACTTTGGTGGAGGATTGCAAATTGTATATTGGGTAAAAACCTAATATGTGTACTGAGGTGGAAGCAGAGATGAATGAGTTATGTAGCGTGATTGAGACAGTTGAATATCGGTATCATCGTGTTTTATGAGTGTTTCTTCTACCCTAATCGATTAGGATGTGCAAATAGGAGGATCCAATAACTGTGAGTTATTATTAGAGGAGTAAACTCAGAGACAATTAATGTGAAAGTGATGAGACCAATTTTCTTATTGAGTTAGAGTTAACCGTATCATGGAGATTTGAAATCATTGTGGACAGATGCCAAATAATGATAGTGGTTGGAGTATCAATTGAAGAGTGAGGTGAGATAGCTTGGTGTCAATAATACCATAGCAACGTGTGTGGCCTGAAAGAGTGAGTATTGTCCTATGTAGCAGTGATGATAGCCAATATCACTACAGAGATCATCTCGTGAGGATGATGGCGGGTATTACCTATATTATGAGTAAATGAGATGCGACAGTATGTACATGTCATATGAGCTGACGAGAGGATAATATCATTGTCATACGGAATGTGAAATTACGGTGGTGAGGTGGTTGTATAAACCATACCTGTTCCAAGAGATTCCGAGGACGAAATCTTTTGAAGGGGGTAAGAACTTGTAATACCGTGTTTTTAAATTATAGAGATTTCGAGTTAATCTTGGTGTGATTAAGATTAGTAAGCTTGTTGTATGAGTTTGGGTGATTAAAAACCCATTTGGGAGAAGATTGGACTTGAAAAATGCCAAAACAAAGCTACACGGGTCGTGTATGGTCACATGGGTCGTGTAGAAAACCTTTAGAAACCAAACAGTAAGCCTTCCAGAGTCACACGGGTCGTGTACCTCTACACGGGTCGTGTAGAGTGTTCAGAAAGAGTCCGAAAGCCAAAACAGACCTACACGGGGCATGTGAGTCTACACGGGTCGTGTAGAACAGCCCGACACGGGGCGTGTGACCTTACACGGGTCGTGTAGGCCTGACAGCATTATAAAAGGTGCAGAAAATGCATTTTTCGGGAAAAACAGACCCATTTCGATATTCAGAGCTCCAAATGGCGATTTTGAGTGAAATCAAGCCTAGAGGTTCGTGGGGAAACATGTAGAAGTGTGGATCTAAACCCGTAAACGTGTTCTTGCTTCCTAATTTGTCGAGGTGAGTGATTTCTTGATTTTGGGGGTTTTGAAACCCTAACTTTCATTTTCATGTTTTAGCTATATATTGCTATATATGTTGTTAGTAGATTGTTAGTGGATGCCTTTAGAGTTATTTGTGAGAATATTGTCGAGTTTCTACGGTTGAATTAGTAGAACCGCGAATTTGGGGGTTTCGGTAAGTATTGAGTTAATATTACCATTTATACTCTTTTGTTTCCTCTTTTGATTTATATATATCTTTGAGATAGATGTAATTGAGTTGATTGTGGATATTGGAGGATTGATTTAGACTATGGTGAAATAACCAAGTCTAGTAAACAGGAGCCCGATACGCGTAATTCGAGGATTTCAAATACTAAGTCGTTATCAGGTGAGTACTTTTATGTACTTGAGTAGAATTTTACCTTGTGGTAAACCGAGTTTATAAATATATATGTGTTAGGTTGTTATTGTTGTAATCTAATTATGGAGTAAATTGTTATCTGTGAATAACATTAATTGAGTTGAACATACATATTTATTGTATAAACTGAGTAGATGTTTGTGTAGTCATATTAAAGAGTTTTGAGTCTAATTGTATAGCCATGAGGGCTATTGAGCTGGAATAGAGTTGGAGTGATTATGTTATCTGTGGATGACAAGAATGAGTTGCAATCTATATTGAGTATAAGAGTAGAGTATGTGATAAATTGGTTGACTTAAAGAGTCCTTGAGTTTAATTGTTACAGGTACGAGAATTGCTATGATTAAGTATAAGTTGGTTGTTAAAAATGAATATATGTGAGAATGTGGCCGAGTTATGAGTAGTACTGATTGTGGTATTTTATTGAGTTAATGTTAGTAAATATTAACTGGTGTTTGTAAAGCTAATATGTTTGCAGATTTCAGAGTTAAGAGAAGGTGGATATTCAGCTAATGAGATTAGCAAAAGAGAATGATGAAGATATTTATTGAGAGAGATTTGTAGAGTGTGATTGATTACTCACTAAGCTTTTTATAAGCTTACACTTGAGTTATATGTTGTTTTGCAGGTATCTATAGCTGTGATAGGGGAAGGCATGTGATAAAAAGAGATGGACATGTTTAGAGCTTTGTCCTTTAGTTGAATTAGATTTATTTGTAATTCCTGGTTGAAATTGTAAGGACCTTTTGTGTAAATATTCATGTTGATAACATCTTGATCCTTGGTTTGAGTACAAGTATTCCCATTTTGATGTATTATTGTTTGAAAATTTTTGGGTGTACTTTGTATGAGAAACCGGGCGTTACATGATGGCAAAAAGTAGCCGGAACTTTTTAAAACATACAAAATGACATTTGTGTAAAAGTTAAAATTGAAACATAATTATGAATAATTGATCGTCTAAACTATGTTGTTTGAAAATTCTAAAATTTTCCAATAGCAAGTTCCATTAAAAAAACAATAGTCATATGGCAGCATAACAAGTCCATTAGTAAAATTATCATCGTCGAGCATTCCACATCAAGACAACAATATCATTACAAGACACACTTCATATTCTTAACCCTGCGTGTAAGTCTTCGTTATTTGTGTCACGGTGTAAGGGAATTCGTGAGTTGTTAAGATTTTGTGAGAGGTGACGAATGAAACCGACGTGATTAGGGTGAAATAAAGGGCATGTTTGGCGTGGAGCTTTTCGGAGCGTTTGAGAGCTTATAGCTTATAGCGTTTAGGGAATAGCTCTAATAAAAATCAAAAGCTTCATTCGGCGGCACGAGCTTGAAGCTTTTGCTTTAAACAAAACACTAATATTTTAAAAGCTAGATAAAGTAGCGTTTAACAAAAAGCTCCTACCAATTATACAATTAATTACTAGAATACCCTTAAAACTACAATCAATATTTACGCAGATGCCCTTTTATGTAATTTTACATATTTTAAAAGGTTCCAGCTACTTTTGTCGAACAGTAATATACAAACTAAAAAAATCTACAGCTCCCAGCTACCGGCTTCCAACTAGTTTTGCCAAATACGCCCAAAATCAGTTGTGATAGTGATAACATAGGTTAATAATTTTAATGACATTGAAGTAATTTAATTATAATTGGTATGAGTTTTTTGTTAAACGCTACTTCAACTAACTTTTAAATAAATAACATTTTGTTTAAAATAAAAGATTTAAGCTCATGTCGCTGAACACATCCTTTTATTTTTAATTAAGCATTTTCCTAAAGTTAAAAGCTAAAAGCACCTAAAATATCTGAAATACCACATGCCAAACACGCCCATTCAAAACAATATATCTAAAGCTTTCGGTTTTAGTGGTAAAAGTTTAATATTGTGACGAAATATTAAAATATGTAAATGTTAAATTTGTGTAATGTTTTCTTTATATGACAGATAAATTATTTAATTTTTATTTTTCTATAGAAAGAGATGTATATCCCATCTTCCCCTATTTAGACGTCCATAAATGGTCAAATCACTTGTGGACGTAGTTTGTACGTTACTTTATTTATTTATTTATTTTGCTTACTTTGTGAAAAATCTGTGAACAGAAAACTCGATTAACTCGTACAAGAAGATTTCCTAATCGGTTATACTTGTACCGTACAAGTCGCTAATGCAAACAATCAATTTTGCAGATGACGCCAGCATAACCACATCTTCTTCCGATCCAAGCTGAGCCCCAAAACACCCACACAAACAACAGCTTGCGGCTACGGCCTACGAATGCTCGATATTGAACCATGCAATCTCGTCTATTTCCGGTGCCTACATCCATCGATGGCACCGGTACCGGCGGCGGCACCACCGTCTCTCTCCGTCCTAGCTCCAATCGCAACCTCATTTTCCTAATCGGCGCTGCCCCTGCGCTCCACCGCCGGAGGATCAGCGTTACATGCGCCGTCTCCAACAGCCAGCAGAATCACTACGCTGTTCTAGGCGTATCAGCTGACGCTTCAACCTCGGATATCAAGAAGGCATATCGTCTCCTCGCTCGAAAGGTACATAACAACCCTGTCTGTGTATCTAATTTCGATTTTGATTGTTAGGGCGACAAATTCCGTGACTTATGCGTTATGTTAGGGCTGAAATCAACTTGTGCGTAGAAATTACATGAAACATGAGAAACATGCTTTGGTAAACTGTTTAATATGCTTAGATTTTTGTTTAAATTACTAGAAGAGGAAACTTGTGATGAATATCTAACAAGCCAGTAGTGTGAGCAGAATCTATTACATCCAGAGATGTTTGTTTTTTCAACTCTTATATCAATTGAACACTGAGTTTGAATACATTACAGAAAGTAAGTTTAGGAATTAAAAACAAGGAAGATGGGAACTGAAAAGACTTAGTGGGTGTACTACTTGGTTAGTGGACCATTCTATTAATTATCTTGATGTTAGACAGATTGCTTCCTAAGATGCACTATGATGCATTGCCACATAGGACCAATCAGATGGAAAAGGAAACAATAGCAGACATAGCACGTTATTTTAACTACAGTGGATTCAAGTCTATATGTGATCATAATTGTTAGTTTATTGCTTGCCAGATATAGATCATTAACCAGTTGATTGTAGGTAAAACATAACATTTAAAGAAGGGCCCTTTAAAGAACTAAAAGAGTCATACATTATTTATAAGTAGAAGGCAAAATAAGTAATCAAGTAATTGTAGTTGAACAAAACTGAAGGTGTGAACTGTGAAGATCATCATTTTTAGATGGCTTCTTACAGTTGTAAATAAGAGTGAAGTTCTTGTATACGGAGATTTAATGGAAGGGACTACAAGCAAAAAAAATATGGCTACCAGGCGGAAGTTGCGGGTTCGAGCCCCGTCAGTCCCGACGCCCATTATGAAGTGAACAACAGTTACAGAGGTACTAGGCTATTGACAGTAGCATCTTCACTTAGGTGGTGTTTGTTTTTTAAGAGGTAAAAGGTTTGCAGTCTGCGGACCACATCTGCAGAAGAAGAGGTGGACCAAATGTCTGCAATCTGCAAGAAGAAGACTGTGTGGTTTTTAAAGTTCACGAGCTACTAAAATAAACTACATTATTTACCAAATTATGTGTTTATGTATATCTAACTTTTTATCAATATTTATCTATAATTTATATAAAAAACTATTTTTTTAAGTTAGAAGAGGTTAAAAGATGCAAAAAGACTGTAGTCTATGTATGCGAGAAGAAGAGGACACACAGACCTTTTTAGGTATGCGGTCTTCTATAAGACAAACGGTCTGCAAGGGCTAACGTGTGCACGCCGTTTGCGGGTTACAGACAAAAAACAAACACCCCATTTGATGTGAAGAAGTGCATGCCATGCATGTGTGAGTAAAAGGGGTGTAGGATTTAAAGCACCAATACTAGGAATATTATTAATAGTAATAGAAGAAATAAATAAGGAGGTAGCTACTTAAATACACATAAAAGTAGCATAAAATAACTAAGACATATACTCTTCCACAGATCCACAACCCTAATCTTAAGTCTTCGCCCTTCCTATCAGAGGTCATGTCCTCTGAAAGTGCCTACTCGTTCATGTCTAGCATTACTCTCAAATTCAAGATTTTCAATATTAAAATATTTATTATTTGAACTAGTTTAACATACAAACACGTATAATTTTATTGCTAGAACTTGACCACCTTATGATATTTGTCATATATAAAATTTCCCAAATATTAGTTTGCTTTACAGTTTACCTGTGTAATCTCCAGCTAGACCGAGTACTCGCTACTCCCCAGTCAACCGACCTAAATGCCTAGCGAGTTTTGCACCATTGCCTAGGCCTCTTTATCTAGTTTCCAGCTCTTAACTTTGGGACAAAGAGAGCAGTTTATAATTTTTGGGAAACATTTATTATATAGCTTTATTCAACATGTACAGTATCATCCAGATGTCAACAAAGACTCACAAGCCGGTGAGGTGTTCAAAGGCATTCGTCTCGCATACGAGGTTACAACTTATTTATACTTCGCATTTCAATACGTTTAATTTAACAAAACCCTCTTAAAAACAATGTTCCTTCATTCGACAGGTGTTGTCCAATAACACAACAAGAGACCAATACGACAGGTCCCGCCATTTTCAACCAAGTACCGGCCCGCCATGGCGCACATACGACATCGACCTCACCGAAATAAATATCCACAGATGGTCCGATCTAAAACAAAAAATGAACCATCAAAAATACCAAGAATGGTACGACTCAAAAGACCGTTACTACCCTTACGATGATGAAACCGACACCGAGTCAGAGGACAATAATACCCTCAACAACGAACGACAATCGTTCGCTGAAGTTCTTAAATCCACCTTCCTTTCCATATTCCTACTCAAAACCATAGGGGCAAAACTGTCTCTCACTTTTAGCAGCTTAATGGCTTTACTTGACCCAAACCTTGACCGAGGATACAAGGTCGGGTACGCAATTGCGTGGGTGTTGGGGGGTAAAAGTGGAATTGTTCTCACTTTATGCCTCTCGTTTGCTAGTTGGGTTTGTGGAAAAACAAGTAGTAATGTTGTTGCTTTGGTGGTTGTTTCCATGTGGGTCGGGTCAAATCTTGCAAGGTTTGCTCCGATTCCCCAAGGTGCTCTTCTTACCCTTCTATATATGTCTATTAAACTCCAAGCTGATCTTAGCTAGACCTACATCGTAGTTTTCTACGTCTTTTTTCTTAATTTCTCGTTCGTTTTAAATACTCTGTAAATAATATTGGATATGAGATACAAGTCATTATAGTATTATCACATTGAATGTTGGAAGTTATTAGTTATGTGGGTAAGGTAGAAATTACATATATATTTTAATCGATCAAATTTAACGAAGAAAACCGAGTGAAAATATCCAAACGTCGATTGTCTTAAGTTTAAAAGCATATATTGGAACAAAAGTTTACTCTATGTAATCTTTTTCGAAGATTGGAAAACAATGCATGATAAAAATAAAAAGCTTCGATTATAATAATGAAAAGTGGTTACATATTTACTTTCAACTTCTGTAACATAATCATAAAAATTGGTTGTATAATTATTTCGATGTAAACAATTGACCTTTATCTAAAATAAATAAAAAATACGTTATCAAATTGGTTATAAAACATAATTTATATTATTTTATAGGGAAAATGACTTATTAGGGTAACTAACTAGTTGATTTGTTCACGTTTAGTCATTTTCTTTTTTTTCGTGCTTTATTTGCCATTGAACTATCTATTTTGTTCATGATACATCCTTACGACCTGTAATAGCAGGTTACAGCCTAATTGACATCTATTTTGTTCACATTTGGTCACTTTTCTTTTTTATTCATGCTTTATTTGCCATTAATTTAATTTATTTTTCCATTTTTAATTTATTTTTCTATTTTTATTTGTGCAGATCTGAAATGACTATTTTGCCCTTTTTAATTTATTTTTCCATTTTTATTACATTTTAAGGATTTTTTATTAATGACTTTTAATTAAAAATAAATAAGAAAACAACCCACCACCGCCTCTCTCTCTCTCTCTCTCTTTGTCTCTCTCAATTAATAAAACCTGCAACTAAACACACACACACACACACATTGCAACTAAACACACACACACATACGCATTTTGCAACTAAAAACACAGACATCACCACCATCTACAGCAAAGATCTGGACAAAGATGATGAGAGGGAAGAGCACTCCAAACCTATCGAATCAGAATGTTGCAATCAGAAGTTTCCCGATCTGTGAAAAAAAAAACATTGAAAACAAAAGTACACATCAAAGTTGTTTTGCCCCGACAATCCACCTCCACCGTTACAAGCCAACGATTCAACCAACTAAGCATGCTACGAAAAACTTCTTGGATTAAATCAGACGAGCCATTAAGCATGCTACAAAAAAACTTCTTTGTCTAGATCTTTGCTGTAAATGGTGGTGATGTCTGTGTTTTAGTTGCAAAGTGTGTATGTATGTGTGTGTGTGTGTTTAGTTGCAATGTATGTGTGTGTTTAGTTGCAAGTTTTATTAATTGAGAGAGACGGAGAGAGAGAGAGAGAGAGGCGGTGGTTGATTATTTTCTTATTTATTTTTAATTAAAAGTCATTAATAAAAAATCCTT
Source organism: Cichorium intybus (assembly GCA_023525715.1). Taxonomy (NCBI): domain Eukaryota; kingdom Viridiplantae; phylum Streptophyta; class Magnoliopsida; order Asterales; family Asteraceae; genus Cichorium; species Cichorium intybus. The sequence continues at coordinate 129,793,781 of CM042009.1, forward strand.
AAAATGTAATAAAAATGGAAAAATAAATTAAAAAGGAAAAAATAGTCATTTCAGATCTGCACGAATAAAAATGGAAAAATAAATTAAAAATGGAAAAATAAATTAAATTAATGGCAAATAAAGCACGAATAAAAAAGGAAAGTGACCAAATGTGAACAAAATAGATGTCAATTAGGCTGTAACCTGCTATTACAGGTCGTAAGGATGTATCATGAATAAAATAGATAGTTCAATGGCAAATAAAGCACGAAAAAAAAGAAAGTGACTAAACGTGAACAAATCAACTAGTTGGTTACCTTAATAAGTCATTTTCCGTATTTTATATATTACAATTATCAGGCTCGAATTCGGGTATCAGGTTTCCACTATGGGATTTTTTTTACGTATTGGACTCTAATTTATTTTCTGGTTAATATTGAGTTTATATTTAGTATTGAATAATTAATAGTTTCATTGCCAATTAATGTTTTCTTCAACATTTCTTAAGCATGTTTTTCAAAAAAAAAAAAAAAAGAAAAAAAAAAACGTAACGAATAAAAAGATTTTATACACTGATACACAAGAAACGCCACAAGCAAAGTGGTTTGACTTTCTCAATACATGAAAACTGGGTCGGGATAATTTCTTTCTTCTGAAATCCCAATATTTCTACAAACTCTTCACTTGTGCCTCTTGCTTAATCTGGTTTATGTTCCTCCATAAATACTTTCCACTCGCCATATCAAGAAATCCCCAGAATCCATTCTGAGCCATCTGAAATTTCATAAAATATTAAAACACGACCAAATTTGACCATAATAATAGACACAATGAAATCGTTAAAGGACCAACAAACATTACCTTGATGATATTAGATTGTTGTTTTTTGATGGATGAATCTTCATCGGAAACAATGTCATCGGCTACTGAAGATGTAGGAACCGACTTCCATGCAATATAACCGGCCAAAATGGCTGAGAAAAACACCAATAGGAACCTCATCGGACACATCTTTTTCGTCTTCTTCTTGAACCTTTGATTTGTTAAGCTTTGAGTTTTATTGGATGTTGTTGGGGAAGTTGGAAAGATGAATTGGGAGATTGAAAAGTAGGAGAGGGCGGCGTGTGGTTTGGTTAATGTGTTAATGGCGTTGATATATAATAATGTTTGGATAACCGCGTATGACCCACTTGGACGTGGGTTGGGTATTACAAAGTCAAAGGTGGCTATACCTACTATTCTTTGTGACGAGGGGTATTATCGTCATTTTCCGTTTGTTTTGAACTAGTAAAATGGGAACAAAACAAAAGGGTGTTATTGTCATTTGTCAATTTCTGTTTCGAGAAGTAAATCTTAAATCTTTAACACTATATGTTGTGGAAAAATTCATATAAACATTTATTTCATTTGCACTAAAGTCAACTAATTATAAACATATAATGATTCATTTTATTATGAGTTTTTAATTATACATTAGAATTATATTGCGTTTTATTTTAAAGTCAAATATTTACAAAAAAGGCGTTACTATAGAACCTCCCATGCTTATGATTAATGATATTGGATTAAGATATACGTGATATGTCCATAAGTGACATTAATGAAACTTGAACGCACGATCTTATTCTTATAATTAATAAAATGAAGTTGATTTATGAAAAACGGATCTATGTATTATATTGTTACTTGAGTAAATTGCACATTTGGTCCCTGTGTTTTGCTAAAATTGTGGATTGGATCTAAAAAGTTTTCAACTTGCATAGAAGGTCCAAAATAAGGTATTTTATGTGGTTTTGGTCCCTACAGACTTGAAAAGACCAATTTATCCTTTTAATTTGTTTTTCCATTTTTCTTATATCTATCTTAATATTTTTCTAATTATAAATAAAAGAAATACTCCCCCTTTCCCCCCTCCCCTCACACACACACACACACACACACACACTCTCTCTCTCTCTCTCTCACACAACAAGCGTAGTTAAAAACACACAATGAACTCATCACCGACAAATCAAAACAAGCAGTTGGTCTGCGGAACTGCGATACATACGTCGGCCAGCTCAAACGGTTACCGAGGTGCCGGAGTCGATGATTACATCGTCGTTACTCGAATTATCCAGCTCGAACTCCACCGCTACCATCTTCCTCTTTCGTTTCTTAGATCGGTTAGAGTTCTAGTTTGTTGAAATCGTTCAAGTTGCTTCTTTGAAGTCAGTTGGTCTGCAACTTCATTTAGATCAATGGTGGTGGTGGCTCCGATTCTCGGAGCAGGTGGGTTAGACCCTCTTGTTGCAAAGCCACCGTCTTTATCCAGTAGTCCGGAAATACTCGACAAACTGCGGTTCCTGGAACACAATCGAGCTGAAGATCCCCATGACCATGAGCACTAATTGAAGAACTATATTTCTTTCTTCCCTCCGTCTCTTCAATTGATGCTTAACAGGTTTCGTTTTGTGTTATCTGTTAAGCACAAAGGAGGCCACGATTTAATTTGCAGCTTTCTTATTTGTTATTTGGGTTTACTATGGTGGCGAAATTTAAGATCTGGTGAGATGTCTATTACTGAAATTATATGTGTATTGTGTGTATTTGTATGGTTTGAATATAAATTGAAGGTTTGAATATCAAATTGAAGGTTTGTAAGAGAGAGAGAAAGAGTATGTGTGTGTAATTGATTCTGTTTTTTGGGGAAGAAATGTAATTGATTCTGAATGTGATCGTTAACTAGAACCAGAAAGTGAAAGGATTTGGATTTGATGATTTAGGTGTTGTTTAAAGTGGTTTCTATTGGGATTAGATTATATTTCCTTTATCTCTTCCGTCCATATCTCCTATCTTTGTGGTTTATTGTTTCCTATTTTATCCCCTTTGCTATTATATATAGCCTTCGTGTTTTATGTTTTAATTCAATGAATGAATGAATATAAACCCCTTCTCTGTTTATCAATTTTGTCATGGTATCAGAGCAGGCTACATCCAAACCCTAAAAGCCTCAAATAGCCGACAGACATGGCCGGTGACACATAGTCCTCAAACAAAAAGAATGATGCACCGGATCCGAACTCACCATTCTACATCTGTGCATTAGATTACCTAAAACAGATGCACGTCAACGACAATCTCACCGACAGCAATTATGTAGATTGGTCGCAAGAGATGATGAATTTTCTCTTTGCCAAAAACAAGGAAGGCTTCGTTGATGGCACCATTGACAAACCCGCAAACACACATTCCAACTATATGTTGTGGATGCGTTGTGATGCTATGGTGAAGGGATGGCTCACCACGACAATGGAAAAAGACACAAGAGGAAGCGTAAAGTATGCTAATACCGCTTCAGAATTTTGGGTGGACCTTCAAGAACGATTCGGAAAGGAGAGTGCTCCTCGCGCGTACGAGCTCAAGCAAACCTTGGCATCTACCCACCAAAATTGGGCGTCCATGTCAACTTACTACACCAAGCTTCGAGCCATATGGGACGAGAAGCAAGCTGCGTTGCCCTTACCCGGCTGCACATGTAGTGGATGTAAGTGTGACGTCACCAAAAACCTAAGTCAACTGATAGACAAAGAAAATTGTATGAATTCCTCGTGGGTCTTGATAATGAATTCTCCGTCATTAGGACCAGATTTTGGCTACGAATTCGATCCCTAGTCTGGGGAACGCTTACCACCTTGTTGCGGAGGACGAGCGTCAAAGAGCTATTCCTAGTGACAAGAGACCCTATGTAGAGGCAGCGGCCTTCAAGACCACCATGCCAGTCCGACGTGAAAGCACTCCAAACCAACGACATGACAAGACTGTTGGATTAGGTTTCTAAGCCATGATTAATAATTTGTATTTACCTAATTAATAGAAGCAAAGTTCATTTGGGTTGCCCTCATAGCTAGAGGTTTGGCAGAATTTCCAGAAGAGAGAAAGATTGATTAATTATACGATTAATAAATCAATAGAAATAAAATACATAGTTTATTAATATATTAAAGTGATAATATATTAATTAGAAACTATATTAATTAATTAGAAATTAATCTGGATTTAATTGGATTTAATTTGGTGATTAATTTAATTAATTAAAGGTGCAGGGGCTTGAATTGTAATTATTCAATAGTTGAGTAAGTGACAATTATAGCAGTGGCAGTGACCAACGAAATTATGGTCATGATAAACCATAATTTCGATTATAATAGTTAGGATAAATAGATTTGAATTAATAGATAAAGGTTTATCTTATTTGAATTCAAAAAGGTTTATCTCTAAAGGTTTATCTGGTTATCTGCTGGAGGCTATAAATAGGGGCCCTGGGGTACCTATTTTCTGCGCCAATTATACCTAAACTCTCTAGAAATTTCGTGACTCTCCTCAAGCTCTTGGGTGTGACTTCATTTGAGGCAATATATTTTTATTGCTTAGCTTCCAAGAAAACCTAAAGGTTAGTTTTTCTGATTTATTTCTTTTAGTAATTTTTCTTCTGGCCTTTAGGAATTATTTATATATTCAAAGTTAGAAAACATAGATCCAATTTAGGTTGCATGTGAACTTAAAACATAGATCCAATTTAGGTTGCATGTGAACTTAGGGTTTTAGTTCATAGATTTGCAGAAAACCTTACAAAGACAGGGCCCACATATGCGAAGAAAGGAGAGATCGTTCAAAATTGCACTTTCTGTGGAAAGGAGGGTCATTCCAAAGAGGGTTGCTTCAAAAGGATAGGATATCCCGAGTGGTGGCCATGAAACAAAAAGCGAATGGAATCGAAGCCAAAAGCTGCCTGCATCGACGCTGAATTGAGTCTCGTTCCAGGCCTGAGTGCTGACCAATACAGGACTTTTATGGAGCACTTTGAAGAGAAGGAAGGTACGAATAAGGACAGGGTCAAACCGACAGCTTACATGACAGGTAAAAGGGATGCTAACAACGATTGGGTTGTGGACTCGGGATCCACCGAGCACATTACCCACGACAATGGCATTCATGAAAACATGACCAAAACTCATTTTGAAAATCCTATACTTATCCCCAATGGTGATGTTATCCTAGTTGAGGGAAAAGGAAGTTGTTCCTTACCTGGTGGTACCAAACTCAATGGTGTTCTTTACAGACCTAGATTTACTTGCAATCTCCTATCAGTAAGTCGAATATGTAAAGATATTCAATGTACAGTAACTTTCTTTCCTGAATTTTGTGTAATGCAGAAGTTGTACACGAAGAGCTTGATTGGTGCAGGTGAATGCAAGAAGGGTCTGTACCGAATGAGAGTCCTTGAGAAGTCTAGAAAAGCAATGATGACGACGGGTGACATTTGACACAAAAGGCTGGGTCACGCCTCCAACGAAAAGCTTACCAAAATCGAGTCTCTTTGTGGTTTTTCTTTTAATAAACATTGTGATTCTTGTTCTAAAGCCAAACACACAAGGCCTTTTTTTCTATCGGTGAAATTAAAAGTAATGGTTGTTTTGAGTTATTACATTGTGGAATTTGGGGTAAATACTGTACTCCTTTATCAGGAGCTGGTTATTTTTTTAACTATAGTTGATGATTTCAATAGAGCTGTTTGGGTTTTTATGTTGAAGTTTAAACATGAAGCTAGAAAACACCTAATGAATTTTCAAAAAATGATAAAGAATCAATTTGACAAAAATGTCAATAGATCAGGTGCGACAATGGCGGGGAGTTTACCTCAAACGACATGCTAGAATTCTACAATGAGGAGGGGATTAAAATTGAGACCTCATGTCCACACATGCCCCAACAGAACAGAGTCGTTGAGCGGAAGCATCGACACCTCCTTGAGACAGTACGAGCCTTAAGGTTTCAAGCAAATCTTCCTAAACACTTTTGGGGTGAGTGTGTTTTGACTGCCACATATATCATTAATCGACTGCCATCTCGTGTAATTGACAACAAAACCCCATATGAAATCGTTTTTGGTCAAAAGCCCGACTACGACTTCATTAAGGTTTTTGGTTTCTAGCTTATTATAGAAACACAAAAACCAAAGTGACAAATTCGATATGAGGGGGAGACCGGGGATTTTCTTGGGATATCTAACGGGTACCAAAGGTTATAAGATATATGACATCGAAAAGAGAAGAATGGCGGTATCTAGAGACTTGAAATTTCATTAAAGAAAGTTTCCTTTCACCAAAACTGAAAACGAGACAAGTCGAGGTGATTGTTTTGATGAAATTGCACCTTATGAGGTTCCCAATGATGAGGATAGTGGGCTAGGCTCAGTCGAGAATCAACATGCTCCGTCAAGTGATGATTCTGATTCCTTGCATAACAACGAGGCTCACCACATGCATGAAACTGAAACTGAGCATGGCCCTGCCAGTAACAACGACAACGGTCAAACTGTTGAACACTCACGACCTCAACGAACCAGAACACAACCCCGTCACTTGCAAGATTATGTTGTTCAGCTGCCTCATTCGGTCGACCCTTCGCGCACCCTGTCCACTCAAAGATCTTCCACGGTATACCCCTTAACCAACTATGTTTCTTATAATAATTTCTCTAACTCTCACAAAGCTTTCCTAGCTGCCATCAATTCCATCGATGAGCCAAAACATTTCCCATCAAGCAGTCAAAGATTAGAGATGGAAAGATGCCATGAAAAGAGAGGTTAGGGCACTCGAAGAAAACGATACCTAGACCATTGAAGACTTACCAGCAGGGAAACACGTTATCGATTCAAAATGGGTATACAAAATAAAATACAAACCAAATGGAGAAGTAGAGAGATTCAAAGCACCAGTAGTTGCAAAAGGTTTCACGCAATTGGAGGGGCGTGGATTATCATGATACCTTTGCTCCAGTTGCTAAACTCGTTATTGTACACACTTTGCTTGTTGTAGCTGTCAAAAGAAATTGGTCCATACAACAACTAGACGTCAATAATGCTTTCTTGCATGGTGACTTAAACGAAGAAGTGTACATGAAGATCCCTCAAGGATTTTCTAAAGAAGGTGAAACGAAAGTATGTAGGCTCAGAAAGTCCCTGTATGGTTTGAAACAAGCCTCTCGAAATTGGTATCAAAAATTTACCAATGCTCTTCTCGAGCTACGGTTCAAACAGTCAAAGGCTGACCATTCGTTGTTCATACTACGACAGAAAATATCTTTATAGCAGCTCTAATACGTTGATGATGTCATCATCATGGGGAATGACACCAACAAAATACAAGAAACGAAAGAAGAACTTGACAAACGATTCAGCATAAAAGATCTTGGAAATCTCAAATATTTCCTTGGGATAGAGGTTACTCGAGTCCCAGAAGGCCTTGTGTTGAGTCAATGGAAGGACATCCTTGATATACTAGATGATTGTGGTATGCAAGGGTGTCGGCATTATTCATTTCCCATTGAAAAAAAACCTGAAACTAGACAAGGGTGAAAAGGAGCCGAAGGTCGATGCTAGTCAATATTGAAGAATAGTTGGGAGGTTACTCCATCTGCAGGAAACCAGACCAGACGTAACCTACGCGGTAAATATATTAAGTCAATTTGTCACAGATCCGAGGCAATCTCATAAGAATGCAGCTGTCCAAGTGCTTCGGTACCTAAAAGCCACTCCAGGTCAAGGAGTTCTTCTTCCACAAGAAGGTGATGGTGATCTCTTGGCGTATAGTGACTCTGAATGGTTAGGGTATCCTCTTACTCGATGATCCAAAACTGGTTACATGTTATTATTTGGAGGCGCACCCATCTCCTGGAAAACCAAGAAGCATTCTATGGTTTCCCGTTCTTCAGCTGATGCTGAATACCGCTCCATGGCCTCGACAGTTAGAGAAGTTTTATGGGTTAGATGGCTGCTGCAAGAGTTAGATGAAAACCTTACTGGACCTACCCCTCTTTTCTGCGACAATCAAGCTGCTCGTTATATAGCTACCAATCCCATTTTCCACGAACGGACAAAACATGTGGAGATGGATTGTTTCTTTGTTCGTGAGTGGGTAGGCACCAAAGAAGTTGTTCCACGTTCTATTGACACTAAACTATAGATTGCTGATCTTCTCACCAAAGGCTTAGGAACACAACAATTACAGTTTCTTCTTGGCAAGTTGGGCACTCGGAACTTACATGCTCTAACTTGAGGGGGAGTATTGGAATTAGATTATTTTTCCTTTATCTCTTCCGTCCATATCTCCTATCTTTGTGGTTTATTGTTTCCTATTTTATCCCATTTGCTATTATATATAGCCTTCATGTTTTATGTTTTAATTCAATGAATGAATGAATATAAACCCCTTCTCTGTTTATCAATTTTTGTCAGTTTCATCTGGGTTTTTTGGTCGGTCGTTTCGCAGAAGAGCTTGATGAGTCTCGTTCCTCGATTATGATCGCCATTAATGGGTGCCCGAACATGCAAAACGAATGAATTTAAGGGGAGTTCCTTGAGTGTACAGTGAAACGAGGGTCTTGGGTAGTGCGGTGGTTGCTATGGGAACATCAGACGGGTTTTTAGGTGGAGAAGATGGGAGAGAGAGAGAGAGAAAGAGAGAGAGAGAGAGAGAGAGAGAGAGAGAGAGAGAGAGAAAAGGAAGGAGGAGGGCATGGTGGATGGTGGGGCTAATTCTTTTTTTTATTATTATTATTAAATAAAAACACATTAAAATAAATATAAATAATGCAAAAAAGACATTAAAATGGCAAAAGAGTCTTTTTAACTTTTTCAGTGACCAAAACCACAAAAACTTTACGATTTTGGACTAGTAATGCAAGTTGAAAAGATTTTGAACTCCATCCACAAATTTTTGTAAACAACAGGGACCAAATTTGCAGTTTACTTTTGTTACCTTTTGTTTTAAGAAGTGTATTCTTTTAACGAAATAACTTTTTAGGTTATTATCTTTTTTTTGTCTAATTTTAGTTGTGCTAAGACGTTTTAATTGCAATTGTTTCGAATATTGAATAATATAATATTATAATTAAATTAAGAAGATCCTTATAAATTGGTTAGTATACTATAATCGAAACATTATTTAAATGAATTTAAATCAGAATATATTGTTATTATATGTATGTAAGATATATTTATAGAAAAAGAATTTGTCATAAGAAGAATTTGTGCATCTAAACGGTTAACATGGGTGTGCTTTCTAGAAGATTGTCTAGTTGGTGCCCACTCGTACTGGGTTTGGTTGAATAAATCTCTTCTAAAGCACCAACTCTAAATTCCAATGCATATTTTATGTTGTATAAAAAATTGTATTTTGATCTTAACAGGTCTAGTGATTAATTTGATACATAACTTATTCTTTAATAAAGTTATAAGAAAAAGAATAAAACCCCAAATAGCCCTTTTGTACGCTTTTTCAAAAAATAATAAAAATTTAAGAAATTTTCCACACGAAGCACCCATTTATATATCATGACATCTCGCAAAAGAGGGAAGGACTCTGCTAAATGTTCAAGACGACATTTTTTTGTCATTTTGTAGGGTCCTCCTGTGTTTCTCATGTGTTTCTCATGATGCCCTGTAAATGGTCATCACCTTGAGAAATTATCAAAACGACGTCGTTTCTCCATTTCACAAGATCCTCCCTGATTGCGTATGATGCCTTGAGAAATGGTCAATTGGGTCATCTCCTTGAGAAATAATGGCAACACCCGATAACAACTAGATTTCATAATGCTAAAATACTCTATGTTATGCTAATTTACAAGAGTTTTCAAGCAAAAATAGTAAATAAAAATGGTTAACAACACATTTTGCAAGGGCCAATTTCTCTGACCTCCTAAGAAATAGCTACTTATAAAAAACAAATATATTCTGTAATGTCAAAATACCATATTTAATGCTAGATTACATGTGTAAGGATATTCAAGAAAAAATGACCAAAAACACATTTGTAGGAGCCAAAACATTTCTTAAGGAGGGTGCTGCCATTATTTCTCTGGATATCCTACGAAATGGTGAAACGATGATGTTTTTTTTTTTTTTTTTTTTTTTTTTTTTTTTTTTTTTTTTTTTTTATCATTTTGCGAGATCCTCCATTCTTTTGTAAGGTGCCCTGAGAAACTTATGGTTTTTTTTTTCTTTTCAATTTTTAGTTGTTTTCTAAAAAAAAGCCTTAAAAAGAAGTTGCTACGCCTATCTCTTCTTTAGAAAAAAAAATTAAAAACTTGTTTATACCAATTGGCATCAGCAAATCAGCCATCCAACTCATTTAAGCAATATATTATATTGGATATACTAATAACATATGATTTACCATAATAAAAACCTATTGTTTAAAATAAATTTAGCATTTTAACCCATTAACCCATTGGTTTATTCTTAGCAATAATTTGACATATGAAGAATTAGTCCAGCACTCCAACTTAACGGTTAACATGGTTGGATGTGTCTTCAAGAAGATTGATTCTCTGGCTGGTGAGTGGTGCCCACTCGTACTTGTGTTTGTTTGAGTAAATCTCTTTACATCTAATGCTCCAAATGTCAAATGCCAAAACATATATTCTCTAAAGAATTGCAATATTTTATATCTATGCTATATAGAGAAATTGTATTCCTATCTTAAAAGATCTAGCCATTAATTTGATATATGACTCATTCTTTGATAAAATCATAAAAAAGCTATAAAAAAAAAGAAAGAAAAGAAAAAAAAAAAAAAAAAACAAGAACCTGTTGATCACAATTACCAAGGGCAGTAGTTTGTAACAATTTTTATTGCGTTGAATCGAGTTACAGTAAAGAAAAAGAAAGAGGAAACGCTACAGATTTTCAGAACTAGAAAAAGAGGGTTTTGTATTAATTGTAGTTGTTGTGTTTCGCTTTTTTACTTATCGGTGTCATAATAAAAATTAATAGACTTAATTTTGATGTATATATTTTTATGGCTTACTCGGTTGGATAAAATAAAAATGAAAAATAAACATAATAAAACTTCTTTGATAGAAAATACAGCTTTAGATATTTTCAACAAATTCAATTAAATATAATTAAAAACGTAAAATTAGAAAAGGAACAAATATCACAAATTACATAAATGAAGGCGTATGGCGTATGTAATGGTAGCTTTTCATTCCACTCCATCCTAGAATGCAAAAAAACATATTATAGATGAAAGGATTCATACCAAAGGGTTTTTAGCCCAACGATACCAGGTGATGTCTTTCCTACTTGGGTTAAGATCAAGCCTTGTGAGACACATGAGTGGAATTTAAAGTGTACTTTAGAAATATGTTAGATATGATAGATTTGCCGTTCTAAAAAAAGTTGAAAGGATTCATATTCTTTCCAGAACGATTGGTTTTTTTTTTTTCATGAGTTAATTTCATACACACTATAGTTTGGTTTTTTTTTCGATTTAATTACTGAAAGATTTTATTTTTTCTAGTTTAGTCACTGAGAGTTTGTTTAATTATTCAGAAAAACTCCTGCATAAAACTTTGGATTCTATCAAAATCAATACTATTTGATTTTCTTACAACTCAACCACTCAAACAATTAAATTTTACGTTTCTCTGGATCATTATAGCGTACTTCCACATCCACTCAGAGGAAGGTCTTTTCGTAATGGATGACCCTCGAAACCATAATTTGTTGATATACGACGTAGATTTGGATGATTGATGAAAGAAATATCAAACATTTCCCAAACTTCTCGCTCCCAGCGGCTGACATATCGCTCTGAAGTTTCTTTGATCACTTAGGACATACAATCTTTCTAAAAAAAGAAAAATCTCGTAAAATAGTTCAAGAAAGTGGCTGTGACGTGAATTGCATTGTCCTCCCCCCTTGATGGCGAATCTTGATTGACTGACACTAGGAACTGATTCGGAGAAAGAAGAAGCATGAGATAAGCGGCGGAAGAATTTCCGATAGCGGATTACTTGACTCGATGGATGGAGGTAGAGCCCTCCAACTCAAGCACGAAATCAATGTTGAGTCAACAATAAAAAACCACCTCGTATCCAGAATAATTATTCTTCCAAATGGTTTTTCTAATTCATTATCGAAAAAACAGTATATTGGTTATTTGAAAATAAAACAAACTTACAATGTTTTTTTTTTTTTTTTGAAATAAATACAAACCTTCGGTGGTTAAAATAGAAAAGATTCTTTCAGTGGTTAAACCGAAAATAAAACCAAACTATAATGATTTTTATGAAATTAACCCTTTTTCATCAAACAAAACAAATAGCTTTTTTTTCATTCCAATTTGAACGTCAATTTGTTCTTTTTCAAATTCCGTCATATCAAAATCTACCTTGTTATCTACTAATGAAGGGATCTTAAAGATGTTTAATCAATTCCAAAAGTTTTTATATTAACGTTGTGCTAAATCAAGTCTTGTATTTTGATAGAGGATGTATTATTTACATTATAAGTAGGCAACAAGGTATCATGTGATAGAGAATAGAGCTTGGCGACGATGTATGCTTATAGTTGGTAAACATGCAAACGTTAAATGTTAACTTTCAAGACATGCATTTAGGTAAGGGCAAATGGCGTGGAAGGGTAATCAATTATTCTCCGTGTACACATTTGGTTACTTTTGTTTTATACACCATAAAACATTAAAACCATATACCACCAAAGTGGATCATTTGTTCAAAAGACATGATGGTATATGACGTGACAATAGCTCTAAGGATTAATGACTAGGGAGGGTTTCACATATTTTGTCATTTTCCATTTTGTACACTATATACCACAAAAATCACAAAATATGTTCAATTAACACCATTTTTATTGGCAATGGACCGCGTTGCAAGTTATGTATCAGTTTTCGAAAATTAAGACACCCATGTGTAAAATATGTGCAAATGGGGTGGCAAAGCACACCAAGTTTACTATATTTACCATACAACTTTTGTAGTGAACCATGATGCAACTAATGTATATGGATCCTTGTTGAGAAATAATAGAGACTCAATTTCATCCAAACATGGTAAACATGTTAATTGTCATTATTTGCATGTAAAGGTCTTTATGGATAAAGTCAACACAATAAGCTTCATGCTCAACCCTTGCTTCATATTAGTTCAGCCCAATAGGCGTTACCCCAAAATATCCATCCATTTAGTATTAAAAAGAAATGCCAAAAGTTGGATGGGTAAATAGGATGGAAAAATAAGAGGAAACGTGGTATGTTTTGCCATATTCACGTAATATCTACATAGTGGTCTTAGTTTCCAGATTTGAGTTGTAGTCAACTATTGCTAGTAAAATGACATTTATTGAACAAATTTGGCTACTTTAGCCGTATATGGTGTACAAAAATAAAGTGATCAAATATGTACATAGAGGATAACCGGTTACCTCCCAAGTCATGAAAAGTAAAATTACTACCATGCATGTAGATGCCAAATAGGTAGGCAATTTACAATACCTGGTTACGAAGATGTCATTTGAACAAAATGAATTTAGTGGTGTATGGTGTACAAAAAATGGGAAAGTAACTAAATGTGTACATGGAGAATAGTTGGTTATCCTCCCAAGTTATTAACCCTTTGGGAAACAATGGACATGCATGATGCATGAGAACGACTGAAATAATTATAGACTAAATACAAATAGTAGTTACAAAACTCGCTTTAGAAATATATAAGGTTTTTCTTTTTGGGTGGAAGGGAATGGAATGTTAGGAAGAAGTTTAGCATTTTCTCAAATGATAAAATGGTTGATTTTCGACAAACTCAAACGGGTCACACCATCTTAGCCCTAACGAGTGTCATGTGCCATGTAAATACGTTACTTAACTACTTAAGGCTCTTCATATTTAAGAACTAACCAATTAGATAAGTGTCCACCTTAGAGGAGTCTACAACTGGGGGAGACTCCCATGTTGCCATCGCTAGGCTCGAACCTATAAGTGTTAGTTGTCCAAACCCTAAAATGCCATATCAGAAATCTCTAAGCTACGTTATGTGCCAAAAGTTAGCATTTAAATACATATATTTTGATTTGAATGCATACAAGACGAGTTCAAGTTCAATATCTTTAATATACGACTATGAGTACCGATTAATCTTAGCTAATTTGTTTAGCTCGGGTTTAATTTCCATAAAAAATCATCCATTCTTTCACAAGCAAGTTCATTGAATGTGGGGCTATTATTTTCCATTTAAGATTTTATTGGATATTAAAGATTGGACTAATAATTTGTCTTTGTTCATATATAATAGAACATCTTTAATAAATATACAAAAAACATTTTCAAAAATCTGTGGCGGAGTAAAAGAAATCTATGAAGATAATTACATTTATAAATTTGGTACGGTATCTTTAGATGAAAATTATTTATGTTCATATAATATTATTGAAAATTTAAACACCTATCCAAGATCAATGTTATATAAATCCCAACAAATGGTTTAATTCCTCGGTCACTGCCTTGCCAAGGAGGTATTCTGATCACTGCCCTCTCATTCTTACTGCTGAAATGGTTGATTATGGGCCATGCCCTTTTAGATTTTTCAATTCTTGGCTTTTGATACAAGGGATTAGAGACATTGTTATCAAGGAATGGGCGGTAAGCATAGGAGCTGTTGATGCTGATATTGCCCTTCTCAAAAAACTTCAAAAGCTTAAGGCTGCTCTAAAAGAATGGAGAAACGACTTGCGAAAAAAAGAGAATGAAGAGTATGACTACTTGGTAAAGAACATTGATGATATTGAAATTATAGCTGAATCGAGAAACTTGACAGACCAGGAGCGCGAAAACAGAAGGCAGTGGAAAGCTAGAATTGATGAAATTGACTTGGTTCAAAATATGGACTTGAAACAGAAAGCGAGGCTGAATTGGGAGGTTGATGGGGACGAGAACAGCAAGTTTTTTCACAGCTTGGTCAATCACAAGCGCAAAAAAAACAGAATCAACGGTATTTTGATTGAGGGGTCGTGGGTTACTGATCAGGAGCAGATTAAAGCCTCGATATGGAACTTTTTTGCGAAAACGTTTGATGAAAATATGCCCGACAAACCAAATCTTATAAACCCGAATTTCGCAAAGCTTGATAGCAGATTAGCAGTGATCGTGAATTATTGGATAAACCTTTTTCTATTGAGGAAGTAGAGTTTGCAGTTAAAAGTTGTGGAAACGATAAAGCGCCGGGTCCTGATGGTTTCACGTTCAAGTTCATTAAGGAATTTTGGCAAGATCTAAAAAATGACATTTTTGCTTTTGTCAAAAAGTTTGAAAATACAGGGAGATTCAATAAGGGCTGCAACTCCTCTTTTATTTCTCTTATTCCGAAATGTAACGACCCGCTTTCGATCAAGGATTATAGGCCGGTCAATCTAGTTGGATGTATGTATAAAATTATATCGAAGATTCTTTCATGTAGGCTTAAAAAGGTGATTGCTAAAGTTGTTGGACCGGAGCAATCAACATACATTGAAGGAATGAGTATTTTGGATGGCCCGCTTGTGTTGAATGAAGTCATTGCTTGGATAAAAAGATAAAAAAGAAGATGCTTATTTTTAAAGTCGATTTCGAGAAGGCGTTTGATTCTTTAAATTGGAATTTTCTTGACTCTATCATGGAACAAATGAATTTTAGTATTAGATGGCGTCAATGGATTAGAGGTTGTCTTACCTCCGCAAGAGCTTCAATTTTGGTTAACGGTTCTCCTACTAGGGAGTTCGAAATAAAGAGAGGTGTTAGACAAGGCGATCCTATGGCTTCATTTCTGTTTGTCATTGCCATGGAGGGATTAAGTATTTCAATTCGTGAAGCTTGTAATCAACATTTATATTATGACATTTCGCTTCCTAACAATGGTCCTCATCTCTCACATCTGATGTATGCGGATGATGTGACTTTTATCGGTGAGTGGTCGGAAACAAATCTGATCAACCTCAATCGGATTCTTAGATGTTTCTTCATAGCCTCCGGGTTAAAGCTAAATTTAAATAAAAGTAAGGTTTTTGGTGTTGGAGTTGATAATGTTGATCTTAATAGATTCGCAAGCATTCTTTCTTGTGAGCCGGCCTCCTTGCCTTGTACGTACCTTGGGCTCCCACTGGGGGCCAATATGAGGATATCTAAATTTTGGAAACCGATCATTGACAAGTTTCATTCCCGGCTGTCCGTATGGAAAGCTAAGTTACTTTCGTTTGGTGGGCGTCTCACGCTTGCTAAGTCGGTTATTAGCAGCCTCCCTCTTTACTTCTTTTCCTTATTCAAAGCTCATATGAAGGTTATTCACCAACTTGAGGCCATTAGAAGAAAATTCATTTGGGGGGGGGGGGGGTTATGACAATGTCAAAAAAATTAATTGGATTGCGTGGGATGTTCTTATTCGCCCCAAGTATATGGGTGGTCTTGGCATTGGTTGCCTTAAAGAAATGAATATAGCTCTTCTCTCTAAGTGGCTTTGGCGTCTTAAGATCCAACAAAAAAGTTTTTGGTTTTCATGTATTTCTTCGATTCATAAGATTCAACACATTGGCGGGAAGCCTCTTGCCTTGAAAAGTATTCATGGTACGTGGTTGCCAATCACTGAAATTGAAAAGGATCTTACAGGTTGGAAGTTGAACATCTCTTTAAATAATCTTTTCACGCGAAAGGTTGGATATGGGGATAAAACGCACTTTTGGAAAGATATTTGGTATGGTGATATTGCTCTTAAGGAGGCGTTTCCTAGACTTTATTCGATCGAGTCCAACAAAAACTGTCTTATTGTCGATAGACTATTTGGCACACATGGTAATTGTTGGAATTGGAAGAGGAATATTAGAAAATGAGTTGAATCGACCGAGCTGCTGTGTTTAAACAATAGTATGACCAATTACCCTCTCACGGATAAGCCCGACACTTGGGTGTGGAGTCATTCCAACAGTGGCTGCTTTTCAGTCCAATCTTTGCGGGCGATCATTGCAAAAGAAAGATGGGTGGGTGATACTTTCAAGTTCAACTGGTGTCATACTGTCCCGCTAAAGATTAACTGTTTTGTCTGGAGGCTTTTTCGTAATAGGATTCCTCTAGCTGTCAATCTTGCTTCCAGAGGCGTTAAGTTGGATTCTATCATTTGTCCTCTATGCTTAAGCATGGAGGAGGAGGTAAATCATGTATTTTTTAGCTGTAGTTTCTCTAAAGAGGTTTGGAGTTGGTTGCGGGAATGGTCTGATGTGTTTCCTGTTTGCCCATTGGAGTTGCAAAGCCTTCGCGGGCTGCTTGACTCAAATGGTATCAGTAAGAAGTTTAGCAAATTCAGAGTTATCTTAACTTACGCTACTTTATGGATGATTTGGAGAGCTCGCAATAACCTGGTGTTCAAGAAAATTCCTACCTCGAAGACCAAAACGGCGGATGATATCATGGTATCGACTTTTAATTGGATCAAATTTAGAGATAGATATTGTACTGTTGATTGGAATATGTGGTGCTGTAATCCGTTGAACTGTTTCATGTAATTATGTTTTTTCGCTAGCTTCTTGCTAGCTTTTTATTTATATATTTCCGCCGTTCAAAAAAAATATAAATCCCAACAAATGTGTTTGACTATTTCTACGTTATTCTTTGATGCACGATGTGGATTGTGGGGTTGGATTGACAATTAAGGGCTTAATTGTTGGTTGAAAATGCATCCATTGACCACTTCCATGTCAAATCTTAGCTAAAACGATGGTTGTTGAAAAAAAAAAACACACACACAAGGGAAAAAAAATTGCTCTTTTCTTGTTTTTTTCATGTTTTCGGGTTTTTAAAGTTCTCGTTTAATCTCAAGTTCTCAACACACACACACACTTTTTTTTCTCTCTTTCTCTCTCTAAACGAATATATTTCTGGTATAATCATTTATGTGCAAAATTTGTAGTTTAATAAAGTTGTTTTTCAGAAAAATGTAAATCAAAAAGACTAACTAAATAGTAAATGGGTCAAATATTGCGTGATATGTATATTTAATACATATAATACTTTATTTCATTTTATTCAAAATTCCAATTATCATATTTATATTTAAAATATTAATCATTCTTAAAAAATGTTTCAGGATCACCCAATCCAAAATTTGTAACTAGTTTACAAATTCGTTGACCCACAATTCCGAATTATTAACTTCTGATTGGTCGTTGACCAAGAGGCTTGGCTGTAGGTTTGATGGATGCCAATGATTATATAGAGGAATCGAACTTGTTAATGTGACACGAAGATCCATTCCATTATGCACATTCTTACTCTCATGATTGGTTTGACGGATTCCATCCCACTATACAAAGGAATCCAACTTTTAGTTACTAGAAGAAAATTGGAATAGCAGCAATAAAGTAAAAACAAAATCTCATTCATTTGTATTTTTTTAAATATAGCTCTAAAATTTAAAAATAATATAACAATAAATCAATAATAATCATCTAGTGAACACCACGGGTATAAAACATTTCACAAAAAAACTATTTATTTTATGATAAAATTGTTTGTGCACGCAAATGATGCAATTCACATAAAGATTATATTGAATTCTAATCTTCCAAATCCTCGTTTTATACAAGGATAATCATCTTTAAAGGTAATGAACTTTCTTCCATATACACATTTATCACTTATTTTTTTTAAGCACATATGAAATTAAAAAAAAAAAAAAAATTGGTACCAATATGACCATTAAGTTTTTGGTTATATGCATACAAAGAAAACAAGTTTAATGATCACATATGTACAAAAAAAGCATAAATGATTAAATGTAAACAATTTTAAAAAGTCCATAAATAAATAAACTCGGTGTCAAAATTTGAACAATTTTAAAAGTTCGTTACCTTATCAAGTCATTATCCCTTTTACATATTATAAAAGAGTAAATTAATTATTTATAGTTGGTTTCGAGGTAACATTTTGGAATTTGGGGGAATAACATTAACATAACATAAGAGCTTTAATTTTCTCAATTGATAAAAATCTTGAAAGGGTACAATAGTCGCGAACAATCCAACTCTTTCTTTCTTCTATCTTTCAAACTCCCCTCTTTTTTCAATTTTTTCAATCTCTATTCGATTTTACAGAAACATAACACCAACATCTTTACATACTTTCAACTTTTTCCTTAATCCAACATAAACTCACTTCTTAAAGTAGATTCTGTCAGATGTCCAGTCAGCAAACAGTTCGACCATAACACATCGATGCAATATAAAGATTCTTTGACCATTTTTCCTGCAAAACAAACAACCCATTTTAAACAACTACACTACATAACAAAAGTAAATATTTTTCGTCATCTTAATTAAAAAAGATTAATTTTTTTATTTTTTTTACCTTGACATGAGTGCTAGGAAAAGCAGATGTTCTCAAAGTTTCTTGTGTTTCATCCATCATTTTTCTCCTTGGAATACTTAAAATAAAAGCTGCTTGATCAGGTGTGGCAGCCATAGATGTTATCCTGTACCCACTTTCCCATCTACGGTGTATTCCTTCACTTGGGTATAGAAAATCAAGCTCCACAACCTATCAATCAATAATAGCAACCTACTTTACTCCATTGAAACTAGAATGCTATTATACACAGATTGAATGAAAGTACGTTGCTATTTTTATACCTGTTCAGAAAATCCTGCATTTCTTGACATCACAACACCCCAACGGTTTCCAGCAGTTGTCATGGAAGTGACATGGAATCCTTCTTTCCATTTTTTACTAATCCATTTAAATGGAAAAGATTCACTCACTTTATATGATTGTTGAGTGTACGGTGTTCCTAAAAAAACAAAAAAATTACAAGTGTGTAACGATTTTTTATATTTAAAAATTTTAAATTAGAAGAGTAATTATATATTTATATTAAACCTTTAGACATGACAACCAATGAGCTTCCATTTGCTGCACCTGCTATTGAACTAATATAAAAATTCTTCTCCCATTGTTCCATAATCCAATCCTGTACAAGTCT
Organism: Cichorium intybus; assembly: GCA_023525715.1. Lineage (NCBI taxonomy): Eukaryota > Viridiplantae > Streptophyta > Magnoliopsida > Asterales > Asteraceae > Cichorium > Cichorium intybus. The sequence continues at coordinate 129,813,605 of CM042009.1, forward strand.
TTGTTTAATGGAAATACAAAAAAGGTAAGATAAAAATAAAAATGACGAAAATAACCTTGTGAAGGAAAACAGGTGAAACTTCATAAACTTGGGAGCAAAATCCAGTTCCTGCATCCATAATTAAAGCCCAAAGATTTGAAGCTGAAGCCACACAGCTTATATATAAACCATCTTCATTTCCTTTCTCAACATGTTGAACAAGTCTTGCATCCGCCACATTATAATGGTATCTGAAAATTATTTAAATTAATTTATTAGTTATTTTAAATGAAGAAAAATGATTTTTTTAATTGTAGTTTGTACCTTTGTTTCATTGGGCGACGTGCATTGTAGACAGAAATCCATTGTGTAGCAGGACTGCCTAATCTTACTTTCTTTTTCGGTTGTTCATCTTCTTCTAAATTTATAAGCAATCTGCCTCTTTTTTGTCCCACCTGATAAAAATAATATTTTATTTAAAAAAAATTGTATTTTTTTTTTAAATCTTGAAGAATGAAAATGAAATTTTGGACCTTGAGTGCGCCGTCAATTCTGATTGGTCTTAGTGATGTAACGGGTTCAATAAGGCTCTCGAATAAAGAAATTAATTTAGAATAATTTGGTTCTTCATCAAATTTCATATTTGTAACCGCTTCAAGAAAATGTTTAAATGGTGCGGGACAAAAGCAACACATTAACTCGGGTGATGTTGCCATTTTCTTTTTGCACACAAGAAAGCTCTTGTTGTCTCCCTATAAAAAGAAAAAGAAATAATTAATTGGTGAGAAAAAAAAAAGGATAAAGAAAAGGAAATAAGTGAAAAAGACGAAAATGACCTGGTAGCCTTGCCATGGTAACCTTCCTTTTATGAGAAATATTAATGTGTATGCAAGTGATTCAAGGTCATCTCTTCTACTTCCTGTTCGACCTAAATGTGCATGGACACTTGCATATCTTATTGTCCCCCTATAAAAAATAAACAATTTTTTTATAAAATCAAATTGTGTAATATTAACGTTGTTAAGTATTTTTTAAATTTAAATACACAAACCTAAATATATCGGGACGTTGATCGTATTCAACGTGTTGACTAGAAGTTGAGTCTTTCCATTTTGATGCTAAAAGAGAGAATATATACGCGTTAATGTAATTAATAACTATATAGAATATATAAAAATAAAGAAGCTCATGAAATATTTAAAGCATACCTAAACCAAGATCTATAAGATATAGTTTCTTTTCATCCACGGATCCTGGTTGACCGAGTAGAAAATTTTCGGGCTTCACATCTCCATGTACAAACCTTAATATAAAAAATAAAAAATTAATTAAAAAAAACTCGATGCAATAAAGCAAGTAAAAGTGTCACTAGATGTATTATATATGAATTAGTAATTACCCTTTTGAGTGAAGCTTTTCAAGAATTGATATTGACTCAACAGCAATGCAAGCCACCATACTTGGTGACATCCTGAATAAAAAAAAAAATAATAAGTTAAAAAAAATAAAGATTTATGTACATAAAACGGTAAAAGTATGTATATAAAGAGACTATCATAAATCATCTTACGATTGGCCTAAAGAATTCCAAACATCCCAAAGACTCGGTCCAAGAATGTCCATGACCTAAAAAAGATTCATATAACCTCATTATACTACATAAAGATAGAAACTTTCTATAAAAAAAGAACAACTTTTGTTAAAAAAAAAGAACTCACCAGAATGTAAAAATCACCTTGTCGACCCTTGTAATGAACCCATGGAATCCCATAACATCCATTCAATGAGCTTTTTGTATCAAAACACCATTGTTAAATATGACATTATATGCATGGATACAAAAATTTTATAAAAAGTTATATACATATACCTATAAACTTGCCACTCATAAGGAGGACCATAATTGCAACCTTTACTATTACGATGCTCAAACTTTAATGCTACCTACAAATGTAAAATCAAAATTAGTAACAAAAACGTTTACTTTTTTTTTTTTTTTTTCTTTTCGAATTTCCATAAACCATTTTAATTAATTTTTTTTAATTTACCTCAACTGCATCTGGCCCTGTTCTTTCTGTACCACCACTTACCCTTCTTCCAACATAAACCTGCCCAAAACCACCTTTCCCTAACTTTCTTTCTGTTTTATATATAGGAGAATTTCCCACTTGTACCTTCATTAAAAATTCAAAACAACAACACACATTATAAGCTTTATACATTGACTAAAGATAGAAAGTTAGAAACCTTTATGAAATGACAAATATACCCTTTCGGGGACAGGAGTTGCGTTGCCATCTTCTTCAACACCCATAACTTTATCACCACCACCACTACCACCTTCCATGGCAATATCTTTATCTGGAATTGTGTCTATTTTTATAGGAACTTCAGGGACAATTTCACAAGGTGGTTCAGGGTCTAAATTGACTAATCTAACACCTCTACCTCTACCACCAACAGTTGGCCTCACTGGTAATGCCGCCACTGGCCCTTTGGCTACACCTGCAGCATCACCGCCGCCTCTTCCCCTTCCACCACCACCGGTTTTTCTTCTAGGTCTGTTTTGGGTTGTTGGTAGGGCGGTGTTTTCAGCTTGATTGATAGGTTGAGTGGCGGGTTGAAGATCACCAAGCCTTTTTGATCTCCTTGCTCCACTTCGAAGTTGTGGCATCGTAACCCATGCAATTTAGATCAAATTCATAACCCTAGTTTTCGTGTTTTTAAGCATCCAATTAGCTGCATAAATGAAATGAATGGATGTGAAAAGATGAAGAGATTGAAGTAACAGTATGATTTGAATTGGATGAACAAAATTGGAAAATGAGAGTGGAAATTTGCTTAACAAGGAAGTGATATATGATATATGTCGAAATATACTATTTTTAGCAAAAAACACTTTGTAGATATTTATGAGGATTCTACATTCTGCTAATCTGCTTCAAGTTTGAATTTTTGGGAGAATAATATCTTAAGGCGATTGTAATCCAACAGCACACCGCTTATAAATCCGGTTAAATCTAATCGAATTTACTTTGTGTACGCATAGAAACTTGAACAAGTCCCTGACTAAAACGGTCGTATTAAATTTGAATGAATGAAGAATCGGATAGAGAATCATTGATGAATCAAGCAGTCAGATGGCTTCGTAACTACTGAGAACTGCTTTATCCGATCATCGAAAATTCTATCAGCTCAGAACATTATCCGTACGTTATAATGATTAAAGCAAAACTGTTTGAAATAATAATTAAAAAAATCAAACGATAGATCGACCGCACCTCAAGAACTGCAAAATCAAGACGATCGGACACAAATGCTTGATCAATCGGTGAATTTCACACATGAAAACCTAACTTTTATGACTCGATCGGCTGTCAGATCCTTCCAGTAAACTCCATAAGAACAAAAAAATCTCGCCCTGTGTACCTCTTCCTTCACCTTATCTGTTGAAGATAGAGAGAAATTCAAAAACTTATGCCACAAAAATCAAAACTTTTTGTTATTTAACGGATTCAGGGAAGAAGATAACAGATGAAAGTGATGATCAATTCATGGAAATGAGATTTGAAACGAGAAACCGTACGTATTTGCGATGGGATTGTGTGATTCTTGCGGCTATCGGTGTGTTTCTCTCTCTGTGAGTATTTGCTATAGGGGTCTTGCCCTGGTGTCCGAGGCCTTTTCTATATATTAATTAAAAAAATAAATATAAATGGAAAATGATTATTTATTTTTGTACTGTTTTGTGTTTCTTTTTCACGAAAATGCAAAAGGGAAAAGTAAAGAATATGAAGCATGCGACATGTGGCCTTCGTTACGACCAAATATCATTCATCTTTTTGTAGTGTAATTAATTATGGTGTAATCGACTATGACCATATGTTAAGTTTCTTAGAGGTAATTTTTATTTTTCTCATGTTTAATAAATGATCATGATGTCCACGGAAATCATATTATGCATCTCAACGTAAAACAAAAGGTATTCATAGATTCTTATATTTAAGGAGTGTTTAAGATTGTGCCTTGAAAATGTTTATTGAGTTATTAACTTTTTACCAAGTAAATAAAGTCAATAAGTTAAAAAAAATATATGTTTTGGCAATTTAAAATGACTTTTTAAAACAATGTTTACACAAGCAAGTTGTTATGAGTTATAGCTTTTTGTCATTGCATAACTTAATTCAAACATTTTTTAAAAATTTTCATTTTGCTACCATAGAAGCTAATAAACCTTTTATCGAGAAGATTTTTTTTTTTTTCAAATTCAACCCTAAACACCCCTTTAAAAGTTCATTGTCGTCGTCCAGTGTTCCATTCATTGCGGAAAGACAAGTGAAGGCCATCATTTTTGTGTATGTGGATCGTCGGATGACAAACAAGATTCTATCGCAAGTAAGTAATCAATAATCCTTCGGTTTTTAATACATTTAGCAATCGTAACTCTTTCAAGAACAGTATGGAAAGAAGGTTTAACCTTTTAGGTTATTTTGTTTTGTTATTGTAGTTTTATAAGCATTAATATCATTTCTTTTATTGAAATTGAAGATAGTGTTGAGTGAGCCTTCATTATTAGTAAGCAATGAGTTAAAGTTCTTATCTCTTTTACTTAAAGATAATTCTAAGAAATGAATTCTATAAAAAATGAGATAATTTAAGTTTTTTTATTAAGCTTATGGTTTTGAAAATGAGTGGAAAATATGAAAACCGTATAAGGAAATCATATTTATATGAGACAAACTATATTCGGACAAGGAGGCCATAAGAAAGATGACACGTTCAGAGGAATATGCAAATGGAAGTTCAACTTCTGAAAAATATTATCTAGAAGTGATGATTATTATGATAAGTTTATGGATATAAACTAATACATGTACAAGTAGGTATGAGAAAAGTAGGATTCCTTACTAGAAAAAATTAATAAGGGTTGAAGATGAAATCCTTAATGAGATGAATCCATGATGTGGTACAAGATTGAAACAAACTAAAAATGTGTATGACAATGTACAAGTGATGAATATGCTTCAATGTTTATTGATGGCTTACGTGGATATATTGGTAAAGTACGTTGCTATTATAAGAAATGTTTTTATAGCTTGTAAAGTGTAAGTGATATCAATAACTTTGATGGAAACTTAATAAATATATATTTTAATGTATCTTAGAAGTATCCCTAACATGATGTATTGAATTATATGGCAATATGTACATTCTTTAGATATTTGGAGACAATAATGATGAGCTGGACACATGTAGAAATACGAAGTAACATGTGTATGTTATCATGAATTACATTTATTAAGTGATGTTGAATGTAAAACACATGAATATAAAGTTTAGTCCTATGATACAAAGTGTATATGGGAAGTTTTAAATACTCTTAATGAGTATATGTGTTGTATTGGTGAGTATATATGGGATTATGTGAATTCATATTGGTGAGTATATATGGGAAGTTTTAAATACTCTTAATGAGTATATGTGTTGTATTTATGTTAAATACTCTTTATGAGTACATATGTGGGACTTTGGTAAATACTATTGATGAGTATATAGATGTAGGGATAGTTATAGCTACTCTTGATGACTAAATATAAGATTACTACAAATACTTTTATGAGCTTAAATTAAGAAGGTGATGCTCTTTATGAGCTTAAATAAGTTGAGATGTTGATGCTATTGACGGACCCAAAGATAATGAATAAGATGATGCCTTTGTTGGGCTCAGATAAGATAAAAAGGATAACACATTTATTCGACTTAAAGAATATATAAAATAAGATACTCTTTTTAGAATTTAAATATAATATAAAGGATGATTTATATTGTCTTGTTGAATGTAAACCGGAGTAACCTTATTAATCAATTTATAGGTTAAAAAGGATGAAATGAATTTGTTTTCTTTAAACAATCATGTGTGATAAATCAGATACTCTATTGGGTGCGTATATAATGAGAGAATGATAAAAGTAGTTGTTGTTTGTTTATCAAGTTGATGAGATGATTATGGTTTATATGTAAAATATATATACCTTTATCATGAGGTATAATATAGAATTATTTATGAAAGGATAAAGTTATACAAACCTTATCATTATATGAAGGGAGCTTTTGATTTGGGGGATCAGATTGTGGTTGATGAAGGGGCAATTAATTTGGGGGATCATATTGTCATTGATGAAGCACTAGCAAGTCAACTGAAACACATTCTTAATGATGTTGAATGTGCAATAAATGAAATTTTACAAGAATGTGGACAAGATGAAGGTGACGATGATGGTAGTGAACTTGCAATTAACCTACAATTATACATTATGGTAGTCAACTTGAAATTCCTAAAGGTAGTAAATCTAAGTTAGAACATGAGTTTAATGAAGGTAATTCAACATATGTTTTACATGAGAAAGTCCAGATTAATGTTGATAAGCTAGACTTGTTACTGGAGTCAAGATACACCATGGTTGAAACTGAAAGTCTTAGAGGAATACAGGTGGCACCAGATGGCATGCCAACTGTTGAGCTTGTAATAACTCTTTCATTCTAATTTAAATATTCTTTTCTTTTCTATATTTGTCCTCTTTTGTAACTATATATATATATATATATATATATATATATATATATATATATATATATATATATATATATATATATATATATATATATATAACAAATTAAAAGAATGCAAATGTTATCCAAATGAGGATGTGGATTATGAATGCATTTGAGGAACTCAATGATGGTAAGGTTGTTTGTAATGAGGGTGATGTTGTTAACAAAAAAAAAATGAAGGTGATGTTAATGCAGGGAGTGAAGTTAGCGATGAATTCCTTGAGGATTTGTCCAGTAAGAGGAAAAGAAAACCATTCGAGAGGGTAATCAAACAAAAATGAAAGAAACTTGTTTATGACAAAAATGTTGGTGGTTCATCTACTATCAATCCTATTAATTTGGAGTAGTTGGGTAGGTAAAGAGGTTAAGAGGGTGGTAATTAGGATGGCTAACATGAATATATGTACAGGTAACCCTATTTTTGTTCATATTTTTTGATATCCCTAATTATATCAGCATACATCCACTTGTTAACTATTATCATATGTGTTGCGTTTTTGGATAATTTGTAAGGCATTTTGGTATAATTAGATGGCTACTACATGAAACTTTTTGTAATGCTTACCCCCACCAATGATATGATAAAGATTTAATATATTACATTTTCTGTGTTGAATTGGCTACATTACCTTTTCACCATTTCACCATTTCTATTAAATATTTATTCATAAACTTCATACAAATCACCATTTCTAAAAGAGTATGTTATCATTTCTGTTCAGTTGCATTACCATTTTTAGCTATGTAAAATATTGCAATACCCCTTTAGAACAATGGAATTTCTATTTCAAAACAATTACAATACCATTTGAGAACAACATCCACTTGCTAACTGAACTTAGTAACTGAACAACATCCATTTATTAATTGAACAACATCCATAATTACAATACCAAATGAGAACAACATACATTATTTACTATATTACCATTTCACCATTTCAATTAAATATATAGTCATAAACTTTCTGTAAATTACCATTTCTAAAATAGTACATCACCATTTCAAAACAATTACAATACCATTTGAGAACAACATCTGCAAAATAACATTTCTACAATGAAATATAACTACCTACATTATACTTTATTAACCATAATTACAAGGATCACTAAAATAGAGACTAACAACCTTACAATAAACTTTAGCAAAGCCAGCAACTAAATTTGGTGCATGTTTGAAATTTTCCCATTTTCTCCGTCATTGAATTCAGTTGTGACATCAAGCCATGTGAAAAGAAGACAATGATGTACACGATCCTACAAAATGAGGGCAACCAGAAATTAGAGCCCCTAAAACGCTTTTATGATACTTTACTTTAAATTTAACCGATAATTATAGCAAGCCCAAAACTTTTTACGGTTCTACCTGGGTTGTTCTTTGTTCTTGAAACCGAAATTGGACACACATCCCCACATCTGTATCTAATCATTGACTTGTATTTGTTACGTGAACCTCCGGTGAAGCTTGATTTCGTTGAAGAACTTGCCATCATACTCAGGGAAAGGTGAAGGTCGATTTATGAGGATGGAACATTTATTCAGGTATAGATGTGTAATGTCTCGTAAAGTAAACATGTTAACCACGTTATTAACTATTTAATAGCCACACTAGCTTCCCATATGGCATGGGTGACCGACAAATAGGTCATTTACCTAATTTATTAGATTTATGACAAAGGCCTCTCACATATTAGGCTTTAATGAACAAAAAAGTGGACTTATGGTAGATCCCTAAAAAAAATTATCAAACTTTAAGGGGTTTTCGTGTCAAAACCCCTTTTAACTTGACTTAACTTTTTATGGTTTCGACTTTCACCCCTAGTTTGGGGTTGTATTTTATTTAGTTTCAATACTTCAAGGGGCAAAAAGAAAATTAGCAAGAAGAAACCAACAAAGACGGATGGAAGCAATAGAATTCACTTTATCGTCTTAATTCAAATGGCTGCAGCTTCTCTTCTATCCCTCTCTCTTCCCAAACCAACCATACTCATTCCAAAATCAACCGCTTCCACCATAACTCCTTCTGTTACAGTTACAGAGACTCTTGATCAGAAATTCGGCCGCAAAGGTATCAAATTCTCGGAGTTCGACGGAACTCAGATCGCAGAACTTACCGTCCGAAATGGCAGTTCGTTGAAGGTTCAATTGAACAATGCTCATGTTACTTCTTACAAGCCTAAAGTTTACTGGAAAGATGATGGATTCGAAGAGGTACTGTATACTACTTCTGCTGCAAAAGGCGGGATCGGTTTGGTGATTAATACCGCTGATGATTCGAAATCCAAAGGTGTTGATTTGTCGGAATGGGTCGTCAAGGATGTTGATTCGGACTCCATTGATGCTGTTCAGGTACTGCTCCTGTATCACGCAATTTGAAAAGGTCAATCGATAAGAACATCACCTCCAATCTTTACAGTTAATAAGAAGATAAAAAATGATACAAAATCATATACTAAAAATAAATTTCACCTACAAATTACTTCTTTTTCTTGTAAATTCCATCGCATTTATCGTATTATTTCTAGGTCTGGTATTGATTTAAATCGTTTAATTGTTGACTTGAAGATTATAATGTTCAAACATTCGGTTAAACGATGCTAGTTGGATAAAAGAAAGTTAAGAATTTAAGAGATAAGTTATTTTTCAAATGATAATATAATGAAAATAACTGTATATATTTAGTTATTTGTTAAATGAAGTATATAGGTGGATAATGTCACTGGAATTTATGGTCCAAGACTCCAGGGTATCTATTATGAAGAGACAAAAAGAACCTGTTAACTAAAAAGTGCGTAGAAAATCATATGTAGAATAAGTTGTTTTAAATGAAAATGTAAAAAAAAAAAAAAAAAAAAAAAATCTATGTTGGAAGTGCGTTTTTTCATATTTATATTTTCGTAATTTAGCGGAACATTATTATTGCTAAAAAGTGATTTTTTTTTTCGGAATTTTTTTAAAGCGATAATTTGTTTATAAAAGGTATCAAACTATTTGGAGAAAATAATAACTCTAAGTCGATAGTTTGGTTAAATTTAAGATTTTGAAAAACTTTCACAGGTGGAGTTAAGTTGCACGACTAGTGGAACTCTTGACATAACATACATCATCTCCCTATACGCCCTAAGCATGGCAACCGCAGTTATAGTCAAGAACAATGGTCGCAAACCCGTTGACCTAAAAACCGCGATACTTAGCCATCTCTTGTCTAAAAATAGAGGAGGAACTGCGATTCAAGGCCTCCAGGGTTGCAAATATTGCACACAACCTCCTTTATCTTCTTCTTTTGGGATTCTCTCTCCACCCGAAGCAGTAAAACCAGAGGACCCAGGCTGGTTTTCCTTCGGGTGGGAACCAGAGAAAAAAGGAGGAGTTTGGAGTGTGCAAGATTTGCCACTTACAATTTTGAAGCATAAACTTAGTAGAGTTTATGGCGCTCCTCTTGAGGAGAGAGTAAAAGAGTTCTATAACACTCCTCCATCAAAATACGAGACCATTGATCAGGTAATATTTTATTTATTGAGACTGAATTACATTTTTGGTTTTTGAGTATAGCTGATTTTTGTTGTTTTGGTTTGAAAAAGTTTTCTTTTGCAACTTTGATCCTTATACAAGGTCTTTTTAATGAAACGTATTCGAATACACCATGGTCATTCTAATTGTGAATTGTTGATATCTACCGATATCCTAAAACAAAATTATTTAAAAATCTAAAATATTATTTTTTAGTTTTTGTTAATTAAAACTGATATGAATCTTTACATCTAATTTCAGGGAAGAGAATTGTTCTTCAGGGTAGTAAGAATTGGGTTTGAAGAAATTTACGTGTCAAGTCCCGGATCTTTATCAGAAAAATACGGGAATGATTATTTTATTTGTACAGGTCCTGCTACAATGTTGGCTCCAGTCACCATTGAACCAGGTGAAGAGTGGAGAGGGGCACAAGTTATCGAGCATGATAATTTGTAATTATATACAACTATATTTATTCTATAAAATTCAAAAAAATTATATGATAATCCTATCTTTGCTTTTGCTTATGTAAGTGTATTTACGTACAAAATTTTGAAATAAATTACTTCTAAGAAGATACACTTTGTAAATGATCGATTAAAAACATGTCTAAAAAGACATGTATTGTTAGAAATTGAGAAAGATTTGACACAATATCAAAGATAATCGATGTCTAAGATATCAAATGGATACACTTTTTTCATTTTTCTTATATATTTTTCTCGAGTTTAATTTTGAAGAAAAAGTAAGGGAAATGAAAGAAAAGGAAGGGGAAGAAAGGGAATGAAAGAAATGAATCTTTTTCTTCTCTCATTTCTTTCCCCTTCTTTTCCTTTCCCTCTTAATCATCCCACATTTGCGCCTTGTTCTCGAGTTCATTTAATGAAGGAAAGGGGAAGAAAGGGAAGGAGAAATGTGTTCTTGAGTTTTCATAAAGAAGGAAAAGAAAGAGTTGGTGTGTTTTTGAGTTTTTTTAAGGAGAGAAAGAAGGGGGGGGGGGGGGGGGGGAAGGAAGGATAGTAATTTACGCTTCGTTCTCGAGTTAAAAACTGAAAGAAAAGGAAAGGAAGGGAGGTGAAGGGAAAGGAAGGAAGGAAGGTTAAGGAAATGCGGAGAAAAAGAAAGGAAGGAGAAGAGATGTAATCCCTCCCAATCAGCCCAAAGTTGGGAGGATTATATGTAAGCATAAATTAGGCATCCTTCCCTTCCCCTCCCTCTCCTTTCTCTCTTTAAAGAAAACTCAAGAACAAACCAATTCGTTCTTTTCTCTCCTTATAAAAACTCAAGAACACACCATCCCATCACTTTCTTCCCCTTTCCTTCGTTAAGTAAACTCGAGAACGGAGCGTTAGTCTTGTATACAATCCGTCCAAATATGGGCTGATTGAGAGGGAGTCCCTCCCCTTCCCTTCATTTTCTTCCCCATTTCCTTCACCTTCCCTTCCTGTAACGCTCAATTTTCAGCATAGAGTATACCCAAAATTTTTCGTAATTTACAACTTAAATAATACAATTTGATACTCGTGTGCTCTGGATACTACAAGAAGTTATCATCAAGAATCGTCCCATGATCCGAGCCGGACGCTACAACTGTTAACCTGCACACAACACAACACACACTCACGTAAGCTACAAAGCTTAGTGAGTAACATTACAATAACATAAAACAACTTATTCATAATGCAACACATCACCTATCTCATGGATGCAATTATTCCCTACAACAACTTATAAGTACTGATTAATATAAGCATATCAGACAAGTTATAATTCACACTCAATAACTACAAGGTACTCATTATGTAGTCACTCAGGTGTCTCCGGACACCTAAGCCATTCAATGATTAAGCATGGCGTATTACAAGTAACACCAGCATACACCTAACTGACAACTCCGCACCACTACACGGTACTCTGTCACACTCACTTCCAACACAGATTCCTTCACTCTACGACCTCTCTGATCGTAAACAACAAGGGCTTCATATATATCTCCTCCTCAACCCCCACGGTTTCGAGTCACTAAGACTCATCATTACTCCTAGTATAGTATGAGCACAAAAGCTTTAACCACATATGTTGGGCAATTAAGCCCAATCTCCTAGCCACGGAGGGCGATATATGTGTCAGACAATTAAGTCCAACCTCCTGGCCACAAAGGCCGTATATTTCGGACAATTAAGTCTAACCTCCTAGCCACAAAGGCCGTATATCTCGGAAAATTAAGTCCAACCTCCTAGCCACAAAGGCCGTATATGAACCACAAAGGTTCCTCCAATATATTGGGTAATTAAACCCAATCGCCTAGCCACAAAGGTCATATATGAACCACAAAGGTTCCTCAAATATATTGGGTATGTTGAAAATACACGATAACTGATCACCACGAGTAAGGTTTTTAAGCCAATTACTGTGTGACAGATATGTATTTTATCTATAATATGCGGAATAAATAAGAGTTGCGGAATAAAATAAAACGGTAAATCTAAGCTAGACAGTATTTAAATAGACAGAAAGCGGTAAATAAAGTAAAAGTTAGAAGTTAAAGGTTAGATGTAATAAACGCCATTATCAACGATAACGTGTTTTTACAATAAATAAAAAGGTTAGAAGTTAGAAGTTAGAAATTAGATGTTAGATGTAATAAACGCCATTATCAACGATAACGTGTTTTTACAATAAATAAAAGATTAGAAGTTAGAAGTTAGATGTCTCGGTTAAATACAGTCCACATATGTTTTCGTTGTCACGGTTCGATTTTTATGTCTTGGATATTTGGTACAGTTGATTTATAACAGTTTGAATAAATCAATAATAACACAGATAATTTCAAAAGAACTTATCGATAGCAGATGAATATGGTGATTTTCTTTGAAGCTTCGATTCTTGTTCTTTGCTCGTGTTTTCTTGCTGAAATGGTATTTCTTCGGTTTTGTGTTGGTTTGGACGTGGGTATGTGTATTGTAGTTGTATTGGTGCTGTATGGGTTTGGTGTCGGGTGGAGGTTTTGTTTGGTGTCGGGTAGAGGTTGTTTAGAGGTTTGAAGTTTTGGTGTCGGGTGGAGGTTGTTGTTTCTTGCGGTTATATGGTTTGCTTCTTGTTGCCAAATTTAGAAATCAGAGTATCTTGAGGTTTCTGGTCGTGGGTTTCTTGGAGAGTATATGAGTATATAATGCTTGGTTGATTGGGTGTAACAAAACAGCAAGAGAAAGCCTCAATTTATAGTTGCTGAACATACAGCGTTCGCGTCGCGACCGGAAGGTCCGTCGCGTCGCGAAGGTGCTTGGCTGGTGGTCGGTGCGCTTTTTGTCGGGTCAGTGCGTCTTCGCTGGTATGTCGAGCTTTTCGTCGCGTTTCCTTTTGGTCGCGTTGCTTTTGGTCGCGTCGCGAAGGATAGTGCGTTGGGTTGGTAGTTTCGCGATTAGAAAGTTGGTGGTGTCGCGTTGGAGGGGCTTCGCGATGGACGTCTTCGCGTCGCGACCACCATCTCCGTCGCGTCGCGAGCGCTGTAGAGTTTTGGTCTTCTGCCTTGCTTCTTCTTCTCACGTCGCGACCATAGGGTCTGTCGCGTCGCGATTGCTGTAGCAGTGTGATATTTTGTATTTTGCTCTTTGGTTCGTAGCGTTACTTCCTCAGGTTTGGATGTTTTCTCAAAGTTTCTCAGGTCTTGATTTATTCTTGTTTTTGATCTCGAATTCACGCAATCTGAAATAAACTGATAATATTTGTTAGATAATAACAGTTCATCTTATTTCAGTGATTGTCACATACAAAAATATATTTTTCAACAATTTCCCCCTATGTGATCATTACTGAAATAAGAACAGATTAAAAGGTAAGGTTGAAAATTCTTGTAATTTGGATAAAACATTTATAAAACCATATCACTTGTTTTGAAAACGTGTGACTAGATTTTACTTATGTTTTGAAAAAGGTTTGTCAAGAATATTTGTTTCTGAATCAAGGTTTCATGTTCAATTATCAAAAGGTTTTTGTATATGTACTTTCATAATATTCCTTAAGATTTTATAACATTTATAAAGACGACAAGTGATCTTAATAGGTCGATTCAGATGAACTTCTCATAGGTATAGCTCACACTTGACTGAGGTTTTTGTTTGTTCTGGGTGCAGAACTGGTGTATAATCACTAAAGATGAGTGATATCTCTGAGTTTGAAGGTGTTGACTTATTCTTAATGTGGATTTATACCTATATACTTTAGTCACTTGGTCTTCATATTAGATAATCAATCACATAAGACTAGTTTCGGCATTACTCTGAGGGTTTCTTCATGCATGCCATTGATGTTCACTCTCTCTCCGTCGAGTAATACATGTAGAGGGGTTTAGAAATATTCATAGTGCAGTTTGCAACTTAGAATATTCAATTATGAAGGCTACAGTATCTCGGTAAATCTTTGGTTTTTGAGAATCTGTTTGTTTGGAAAGTTTTGAGAGATGTCTGTTTTGATGGATTGTTGTTGTAAATTTTCCTTTTCTTTGGTGAAGTGTTCACCTTTGTCTTTATCTTTTCTTGATTTGTGAAAAGATATTTGATGTGGTTGCCAATTGTAATTTGTTGACAGCATTTGTTGAAGATGACTTTGCGTTTTGAGATTTTGAGTTTTCTTCTGGTTTTCTTGGATACGACTTTGTCGTTTCTTCAATTGTCAGACTTGCTATGCAAGATGAAAAATCTTTTCTTGAAGTGGCTTGATTGAGGATAGGGATAGGTGATATAAAAGACAGTTTGTCTAATATATAAGAAAATGATTGTATCGTCCCTGGTCATCTTGATATCTAAGCAAAAATGAGACTAGCATCACGGTATAAGAGTATAAATCCTATAAGTCATAATGAAAACACCTTTGCTCACAGAAATGAATTTCACTTAGCAGTTGAAGACGAGGCACAAATTCTCACATGGGTTTGGTTTTCATCTGAATCTCCTGATCTTATGTCCCTTAATTGATAAAATCGTTATAATTGAAATAAATTCAAAGGGAATAGGAGAATGTTCATAACGAAAGTTTTGAGATTTGAACCTTCACTTTAATTTAAGAATCAATATGACTGAGAACATTCATCGAGCATAAGTATCTGAAAATTTAGTCAGGAAGATGTTAATCACATGGTTTTATAAGGACTTTAAAAGATAAAACTTTATCCTAATTTTTTGTGATTTTTGATTATGTGGATGTTTTTTGGAAAATTTTGGTTATTTGAATGTTTCTGGAAGATTTTGGTTATTTGAATGTTTTTTGAAAATTTTGATTATTTGACTGAAGGTAAACACTCTTTTGTACAAACAAAAAGTAAGAGATTAGGGATGGATGTTATCTGGATTCAACATTCCTAGACGGCCTAGGAAGTATTGAAACTTGGTTTCGTCTAAAGCCTTAGTAAAGACATCGGCAATTTGATCTTCGGTGTTTATGAAGTGCAATTCGATATGACCTTTTTGTATGTTGTCTTTGAGGAAATGATATCGAATGTCGATGTGCTTTGTCATGGAATGGTGCACGGGATTGTGAGAAATGGCAATTGCGCTGGTTGAGTCACAAAATATGGGAATTTGTGATACTTTGTAGCCATAGTCACGTAATTGGGTTTGCATCCACATGACTTGTGAACAGCAGCTTGCGGCAGCTACATATTCAGCTTCTGCAGTTGAAGTGGACACGCATGATTGTTTCTTTGAAGTCCAACTTACGAGTCTGCCTCCTAGAAATTGGCAAGAACCAGATGTGCTTTTTCTGTCTAGTCTGCATCCTCCATAGTCGGAGTCGGTGAAGGCATTAAGCTGAAAATCAGAGTTAGCTGGATACCAAAGGCCAAGAGATGGAGTTCCTTTAAGATATTTAAAAATTCTTTTTACAGCTATAGCATGAGATTTCATAGGATTGGCTTGGTATCTGGCACAGACACATGTAGAAAACATGATGTCGGGTCTGCTGGCTGTGAGGTATAGGAGTGAACCTATCATTCCTCGATATTTCTTTTGATCAACAGGCTTGCCATTTAAGTCTGCATCTAATTTGTAACCAAGGGCCATTGGGGTCTTTGCTGTATTTGATTTGTCAAGAGAAAAACGAGTTAGAAGATTTTTGACATAATTTTCTTGATTGATGAAAATTCCATCTGATGATTGTTTGACTTGAAGTCCAAGAAAAGTAGTCATTTCTCCTATCATGCTCATCTCAAATTTGCTCTTCATTAAATCTGCAAACTTGACACTCAATGATTCATCAGTGGAACCGAAAATAATGTCATCGACATATATTTGAACGATTAACAGATGTTTATTAAAAATTTTACGAAAGAGAGTTTGATCAATTGAACCTCTTTTAAATCCTGATTCTTCTAGAAATGTTGACAATGTTGAATACCAGGCTCGAGGTGCTTGTTTTAAGCCATAAACTGCTTTTTGTAACTTAAAACTGTGATTTGGGAACTGTGGATCTTCAAAACCTGGAGGTTGTTGAATATACACATCTCGATCAATCTCTCCATGTAAAAATGCACATTTTACATCCATTTGAAATACTTTGAAGTTCTTGTGAGCTGCATATGCTAGAAAGATACGAATGGCTTCGAGTCTTGCAACTGGAGCATAAGTTTCATCGTAGTCGATTCATTCTTGTTGTGAATAGCCCTTGACGACAAGTCTTGCTTTGTTTCGACAGACTATGCCTTGATCATCAGTTTTGTTTCTGAAAACCCATCTTGAACCTACTACAGTAACATCGGGAGGTGTAGGAACAAGATCCCATACTTGGTTTCTTTCGAATTCAGCTAGTTCTTCTTGCATGGCTTTGACCCAGTCTGGATCTTTGAGAGCTGAATGGATGGTTTTGGGTTCGGTCATGGATAAGAATGCTCCGTATAAACATTCATTTGAGGTAGCGGCTCTTGTTTGAATACCAGAATTGGGATCTCCTATGATTTGGTCTGCAGGATGATTCCTGGTCCATTTGTTTAAGCGAGTTTTTTCAGGTATTTCGATTGGTGTTTCTATGTCCCATTGTTCTTCTTGGTCAGGTGATTCTGTTGGGAATAGATTTTGGTTGTTGTCAGATATGTCTTTTTGGATTATAGGGTGAGAATGAGGTAATGAAGGTTCTCCCATAGATGATGCACTGGGATCATTTTGAACAGGTGGATTGGTAGTGTTCAAAGAGGAATTTGGTGTTGGTAATTCCCCCTCGACTTGATCTGTATTTTCTTGGTTTGATTGTGAAGTTTCTGCATCGGAGTTTCCTGTAGGTAAAGTAGAAGATGTTAGAAATTCAGAATTATAAGCGGTTTTGGGTTGTTCAAAAAGTAAATCAAGATCAATTTCTATGTCCGTAGAAGGCATTTGTTGAATTGGATTTTGAAAAATATTATCGATCATTTTAGAACCAAAATGTTTACGATCCAATTTCCTGACATAAAATTCATCGAAATGAATATCGGTACTTTCTTCAATTACTCTAGTACGTTTATTCAGTACTCGATAAGCAGCTGAGGTAAAGGAGTAACCGAGGAAAATTCCTTCGTCTGATCTTGATTCAAATTTTGAAAGGTGATCTTTGTTATTCTTTATGAAGCATCGACAACCAAAAATATGAAAGAATTTGATGTATGGTTTTCGGTTGTTAATGACTTCATATGGTGTTTTATGAAGTTGTTTATGGATTAAAGAACGATTTTGAGTGTAGCATGCTGTGGCTATTGCTTCTGCCCAGAAGTATTGTGGCAGATCTGCAAAGATAAGCATTGATCTTGCAGCTTCGCACAGAGTTCGGTTCTTTCTTTCAACAACGCCGTTTTGTTGAGGAGTGTAAGGGGCTAAGAAGTTGTGTTCGATGCCTTTGTTTTTCAGAAATGAGTCTAGAGTTATGTTTTTGAACTCTAAGCCATTATCACTTCGGATTCTTCGAACGGGTCGTTTGAGCTTTAATTCAATCTGTTTGATGAAGTTGATTATTTCTTCAGGTGCTTCTGACTTTAGCCTTAAAAAGAAAACCCAAGTAAAGCGTGAGTAATCATTAATAATAACAAGGATGTATTTCTTCCCTTTTATGCTTTGGGTTTTTGCAGGGCCGCAAAGATCAATGTGCAGTAATTCTAGTGGTTCGGATACACTAGATTCAGAAATGCTTTTATGAGAGGATTTGGACAGTTTTCCTCCTTCACAAGCTGCACAAAGAGTTTCATTATCAAGTTTCAGAAGTGGCAGTCCGCGAACAAGATCATTTGCGATCAACTTGTTGATGTAGCCGAAATTGAGATGGGAAAGACGACGATGCCACAACCAACTAATATCAGCAGAAGCTTTGGACAAGAGACAGATGTCTGGTTTTCCATAGATAAGGTTCATATCTAGTGGATACATGTTGCCTAGACGATCAGAATTAACTAGAATGGCTTTGGTCTTGGCATCTGTGATTATGCTTCGTTGTTTGGTGAAAAGAACTTCATGATTGTTGTCACAGAGTTGTGATACGCTGATTAGGTTGTGTTTCAGGCCGTCAACATAGGCTACTTTCTTGATGGTGAAGTGACCATTTGTTATGTTTCCATAACCTTTGATTCTTGCAGTCATGTTATTTCCAAAAGTAACATCTTGTTTGGATTCTGTGGGTTTGAAGTCTCGTAGAAAGCTCTGGTTTCCCGTCATATGCTTGGAGCAGCCACTATCAATATACCATGTGCCATCCTTGGGCACTCCAGCACAAAGTGCCTGCAATTAGACAGAAATTTTAGGTACCCAAACCATGGTGGGTCCTGATTTGTTAATGGTTTTTGATAATCTGGAATCATTGTAGTATTTGTTGATTAGACGGAATGGTTGAGGTTTAAGTTGATTTATTAGATTTTCCCAAAGTGAGATTTGTTTTTGAAAACCTGTCATTTGAAATGAATTCTGATTTTGTGAAAAGTATCCTATATGTGAAGTTCTGTTTGATAATCTTTCTTTGTATCTGGGATCTGAATGGTTTTGGAAAACACTTTGACGATGGAATGGAATTTGGTGAAATGA
Organism: Cichorium intybus; assembly: GCA_023525715.1. NCBI lineage: Eukaryota > Viridiplantae > Streptophyta > Magnoliopsida > Asterales > Asteraceae > Cichorium > Cichorium intybus. Next base: position 129,832,737 of record CM042009.1, read on the forward strand.
TGGTTTCTGAAAGTTCCTTGAGAGATTGAAGTTTATCTTTTGAAAGTGACTTTGAATCGGTTTTTGAAAAGGTTTTTGTTTTGGATTAAAGGTTTGTTTTTGTGGCACAGCGACTGGTTTCAAAGGTTTTTCTTTGAAAACAATGGGCTTGCTTTGTTCTTTTGGTTTAAAGACAGCTTGAATGGGTTGTTTATTTGTCTGTTGTTTCTTTGAATACTTTTGTCCCAGACTGTTCTTTCCAATAAAGGTTGAGTTTAAAGAGGGAAAGACAGTTGGAGCAGAAGTACTTCCATTTTGATGATCAGAATTTTCTCCATTTAAGAAATTTTCAAGTTTGATTGTGCCATCATTCTTTGTTAATTTAGTAGATCTCAATTGATGAGTTACTGAACTAGCAGAGTCTGATTCAGATTTTACAACTCTTTTGAATGATTTGTTGAAAAAGGTATCATCTGGGCTACAGTTGATTACTGTTTCATCATCTGAATCGTCCTCATTGGCAGATGAGAAAAAATCTGGTTGAGGCGATTTAGAGTTTTCACTAATTGTCCCATTTTTCTTTTCAGTTTCTTTATTTTCAAAAGATTCTCTGCCAATTCCTGGTTTATAATTCGTATCAATTTTGCCAGTTCCTAAGTTGTTTGTTTTAGTGAAAATATCATCACTCAATTTTCTGGCAATATTGATAGAATCCAGTTTTCCTTGAAATCTTTGATTTTCGGATTCAAGAAATTTGATTTGCTTTGAAGAATTATCTAGTTTTAGAACTAAACTAGTGTTTTTGTCAGTTAAATCTTGAACTTTTTGTTTTAACTGAAGGACTTCCTTTTCTAAGGTATCTTTTATTTCAGATGAAATAACAAATTGATTTTTTATTTCTAAGTCCTTTTTTTGTTTTAGAGCTTCATTTAATTGTTCTAGGATGTGATTATTTTCTTCAGATTTTCGTTCAATGTCTCTTTCAAGTTTGTCTCTAGTCCTTGTAGATTCTCCAAATCTGAGTTGCAAGGTTTGTAATTCAGATTTGTAGATATCAGATTTGACTATTGTGTCATGATACAGTCTGAGATCAGCTTTTAGACTGTTCTCAATCTTAGTCATGTGGGACTCAAATGGTGTTCTTGAAAGACCGAGATCTGAGATCATAGACCATACCTGATCGATGACATATGGAGCTCTTGTGGTTGGTTCATTGTCAGCCATGAAGCAGAAGTTTGACTGAGCTGGTTCAGTATCTGTTTCATCATCAGAAGTTGGCCAGTATTCCACGCTAGGTTCGTGGAATGCCATCAAAGCTTTTTGCTTTGCTTTCTGTTCTTGTTTCTTCAGCTCTTCGGCTTTTTGAGCATAGTAGGCTGAGTCTTTGACCTTGATTTTGGCTCGACAATCTCGGGCATAATGATTTAGTCCTTTGCATTTGTGACAAATGATTACGTCATCATCATCATCGTTATTGTCAGCCTTTTGGCTCTTAACGGGTGGTCTTTCAGATGTTTGAGTTTGTTTCTGTTGAGATGGTTTTGAATGATTTTGCTGAAATCCAGAACTTTGGTTATTATAAGAGTTGTGATTATTTTGAAAACCACGATTCTGAAAGTTTTGTCCAAAAGTGGATCTTTGTTGAAAATTTGGTCTATGATGTGGCAAAAATCTTTCGAGATTAGTGTTTGCTACCAAAGCACACAATTGATGGTAGTCAGCTTCATTATTTGGATCAGACAAATCACAAGGATTACTTAAGAAAGCTTGGTTTTGATCAATTTGACTTTGATCAGGAAAATGTGTTTGGTTTTGAGAGGATGTTGACAACAGAGCAAGCGGTCCTCCAAAAGAAGTAGACGTTGGTGGGTCAATCGAGGATTCATACGATTGTAATTCTCCGTACAGATTGTACAAAGATTCAGTATGAATTGCCGGATTTCCCTGAATGATGAGTTTGACCATTTTCCAGCTTTCATAAAGGTTGTTTAAAAATTTGAGGTTTATTTCATGCTGTGACTTTTTGATGCCTAAATTATTCATTTTGATGGTAATGAGATTGAATCTGTCATGAGCATCATGGATTGTCTCATGTGAAAACATTTTGAAGTTGTCAAATTCGTTTAAAACAGATGTTTTCTTGTTTCCAATGATTCTCTCATTTCCTTCAAAACGATTTTTCAAAGTTTGCCAAATTTGGTTTGCGGTTAAAAGGATTATATCATTCATTTGGCTTAGAATACTGTGGGGTATTCCAGACACAAGTTCCTTTTTGGCTTGAAGTTCGAGTTTCTTCCTTTCATTCAGTATATCCAAGTTACTTGTAAGAGAGGTCATGTTATCTGGTAGAGATCCGTCTACACATTTCCACACGTCTTCACTTATAGAGTTGAGATGAAGATTCATACGACCTACCCATGATTTATATTCTTCGGGAATAAGAATGGGTGCTCGAGTACCTGAACCTATACTGTTAGCAATAGATACAGAATTTATGTTTGAGTAGTTTGCGGAAGACATTTTTGGTTTTTTTTTTTTTTTTGTTAACGAAAATGTGATGTTAAAATGAAATTTTTTAAAGAAAACTTATTGGTGGTTTATAAAAACGCTACACAAAAGTTTTCGACAAAAATTTTCAAAGTAAATCACACAAGTAATTTTTAAATGGTTTTTTTTAATTTTTTTTTGTTTTTGAACAAGTGATATTAAGATGAAATTTTTAAAAGAAACTTATTGGTGGTTTATAAAAAACGCTACACAAAAGTTCTCGACAAAAATTTCAAAGTAAATCACACAAGCTCTGAAACCAATTGTTGAAAATACACGATAACTGATCACCACGAGTAAGGTTTTTAAGCCAATTACTGTGTGACAGATATGTATTTTATCTATAATATGCGGAATAAATAAGAGTTGCGGAATAAAATAAAACGGTAAATCTAAGCTAGACAGTATTTAAATAGACAGAAAGCGGTAAATAAAGTAAAAGTTAGAAGTTAAAGGTTAGATGTAATAAACGCCATTATCAACGATAACGTGTTTTTATAATAAATAAAAAGGTTAGAAGTTAGAAGTTAGAAATTAGATGTTAGATGTAATAAACGCCATTATCAACGATAACGTGTTTTTACAATAAATAAAAGATTACAAGTTAGAAGTTAGATGTCTCGGTTAAATACAGTCCACATATGTTTTCGTTGTCACGGTTCGATTTTTATGTCTTGGATATTTGGTACAGTTGATTTATAACAGTTTGAATAAATCAATAATAACACAGATAATTTCAAAAGAACTTATCGATAGCAGATGAATATGGTGATTTTCTTTGAAGCTTCGATTCTTGTTCTTTGCTCGTGTTTTCTTGCTGAAATGGTATTTCTTCGGTTTTGTGTTGGTTTGGACGTGGGTATGTGTATTGTAGTTGTATTGGTGCTGTATGGGTTTGGTGTCGGGTGGAGGTTTTGTTTGGTGTCGGGTAGAGGTTGTTTAGAGGTTTGAAGTTTTGGTGTCGGGTGGAGGTTGTTGTTTCTTGCGGTTATATGGTTTGCTTCTTGTTGCCAAATTTAGAAATCAGAGTATCTTGAGGTTTCTGGTCGTGGGTTTCTTGGAGAGTATATGAGTATATAATGCTTGGTTGATTGGGTGTAACAAAACAGCAAGAGAAAGCCTCAATTTATAGTTGCTGAACATACAGCGTTCGCGTCGCGACCGGAAGGTCCGTCGCGTCGCGAAGGTGCTTGGCTGGTGGTCGGTGCGCTTTTTGTCGGGTCAGTGCGTCTTCGCTGGTATGTCGAGCTTTTCGTCGCGTTTCCTTTTGGTCGCGTTGCTTTTGGTCGCGTCGCGAAGGATAGTGCGTTGGGTTGGTAGTTTCGCGATTAGAAAGTTGGTGGTGTCGCGTTGGAGGGGCTTCGCGATGGACGTCTTCGCGTCGCGACCACCATCTCCGTCGCGTCGCGAGCGCTGTAGAGTTTTGGTCTTCTGCCTTGCTTCTTCTTCTCACGTCGCGACCATAGGGTCTGTCGCGTCGCGATTGCTGTAGCAGTGTGATATTTTGTATTTTGCTCTTTGGTTCGTGGCGTTACTTCCTCAGGTTTGGATGTTTTCTCAAAGTTTCTCTGGTCTTGATTTATTCTTGTTTTTGATCTCGAATTCACGCAATCTGAAATAAACTGATAATATTTGTTAGATAATAACAGTTCATCTTATTTCAGTGATTGTCACATACAAAAATATATTTTTCAACAGGGTAATTAAACCCAATCGCCTAGCCACAAAAGGCCTTATATGTCGGACAATTAAGTCCAACCTCCTAGCCACAAAGGCCGTATATGTCGGACAATTAAGTCCAACCTCCTAGCCACAAAGGCCGTATATGTCGAACAATTAAGTCCAACTTCCCAGCCACAAAGGCCGTATATGTCGGATAATTAAGTCTAACCTCCTAGTGACATGTAAAGAACTCTTTATACATCCACTTAACACATGAGTATTAACTCATATATAACTACAAAACTCACCTCTAATAACAAGTCACCTCCATACTTGTTACCCCCGGACTATATAGTACTTGTACACAGTAATCTCGACATACATGTGAATCAAGCAACACTATATACACATAACGTCATAGTATGTATATATATATATATATATATATATATATATATATATATATATATATATATATATATATATATATATATATATATATATATATATATATATATATATATATATATATATATATATATATATATATATATATATATATATATATATATATATCATCACATATACTTATTGTACACACTCCTACTCCATGGTTGCTATGTATTCGTTAAGCAAACCGCTACTATCTCAGTTATGCATAATCGTAAAGCACTCATTATACGATTTGCAAACTCCACCTCAAGCAGACACGAGATTCCCATCTCGATACCGGTTACTACACATTGTAACCACAACTTTCTAACACATATAATCACAAATGATTCCCTTTGTGTATACATAGTTTACATATATTCTACTACATGTATTATCAACAAATAAGCAAATACAACATGTTACACTAACATGTTAGGTAGAGGTACTCACCTGGATATAGTAGATTTACACCGTTCTAGCTGGTACAATTGGTAGGCCAAAGTCTATTCTCTTCACTCTAGCATCTACACCATGCCACATACACTACATATATGTAAATACCTTGTATTTACTCTACAATAGCTCTATTCACTCGTTCATAGCTTATAGCAAGTTTAGGGTTTGAATCACAACCCAAATACACATCTAATTCAAGAATTACTTGCTACAACCTCATTCGTTGCAGGTGGGTGGAACCAAACTTTCCCAAGCAAACCAACCATCCAATACCAGTTAGAGCATGGAATATTACCTTTAAGAAGCAAGGTATCACATCATACTTCAATCCTTCAAGCTCTAGCCTTCCGATTCGACTTCTAGATGTTTGAGAATGTTTTTCTAGGGTTTCAAATGGTTTTTAGTCGAGAGGATTCTTTCCCAAATGACTGAAAAATGCACTTTAAAAAGTGCATATGCGACGTTAGCACTGCTAATGTCCTCATTATCGCTGCTAATGTTTGCTGCACGACCCGTGCTCGTGAAAACGACCCGTTTGACCCCCTTTCGACTCTCGGACTGCTTTCTGAACAATTTCCACACGACCCGTGTGGACCTACACAAACCATGTGGGTCTGGAACAGTCTCGGATTGGTTTCTAAGTCCCTTTTTACACGACCTGTGTGACTCCACACGACCCGTGTAATATCTTTTTGGTATTTTTCATGCTAAAACTTCTTCCAAAAGGGTTTCTAATCACCCTAACATATGTAACATCATACTTGATCTTAATTACACTAATATTAACACAATAACACTTACCAAAAGGGAAGATGTTGTTACACTTCCCCTTTCCTTCAATTTTTAACACGAGAACAAGGCGTTGGGGGGATTGATGTCACACCCCAAACCACGATGGCGGAATCTTTGGGGGGCTAAACGAATCATAGTATCACAACATTGCATACATTGAAACATAAGTAGATAAACAACCATCATACATTATAATTGGAAAGTTACATTGTCCAAACGATATTGTTTCAACCCAATTACATTATGATAACAAAATAATCAAAAGAGACGTCTTCGCGTCCCATCCCAAGAGATTAGTCGTACCTGACTAATTATTACATGATAATACAAGTAATTTTGCAAGTTTCAACATTACGTTTGCGAGTTTATAAGATTTTTGTAATGAGAAACTTAATAATTCAGTTGTGAAAACTCGTAGCGTATGTACCAAGAAAAACGGAATTTTCTTTAACGTTATTGTAGTTTTAAATCCCTAAAACCCTTGTGTAAGTAAAAACCGTACTTATATGTATCTTAATGTAGTTTTAATTCCATAAAACCCGTATGTATAAGTAAAACCGTACTTATTTTCGTAACTTGATAAAATGTAGTTTTAATACTATAAAATTCATACGTATAAGTAAAATCGTACTTATAATTGTATCTTGCTGCAATGTAGTTTTAATCCCATAAAACCCGTATGTATAAGTAAAATCATACTTATTTTTGTATAAAGCAACATGTAGTTTTATATTTACATAAAACCATTTGAATATATTTTTCCCCAAACCCAGGGTATTCATTGTTGTTCATGTGAGTTATTATAAACTCACAATGACCTGATGGCCTGGCACGACGTTCTTCAGGCTTCGCAGTGTTAAGACATTTGTCACCATTGACCCGTCGGTCATAGTTGTAGCTAACAACCATAGGTGGGGATTGTCAGTCTCATATAGATCTATATACAACTATAGTCTCATATAGATCTATATACAACTATCTCGCTCATGAATGATTAAGGTTACAATCCAGGACTTAATGTGTAGTTCTTTTAGTACTGTAAAGAAATATCTCACATAACTACCCAACGTGATGTTTTATCATAGTTTGTACTGAAATGAATCCCTTTGTATTTGTAATTATCAAAATGTACTCATGATAATTATAGCGTAAACTTTACTTGTAAATGTATTGAAAACTCTTTTATATTTGTAATTATCAAAATGTACATATGATAATTTTAACGTAAAACCTTACTTGTAAATGTATTGCAACTCCTTGTATTTGTAATTATCAAAATGTACTCATGATAATTATAGTATGTAATAATTATATATTTATATAATTATCTTTCGAATTTCTGTCGTATCTTTGTCGTTCGTTCCATAAATTATACCCATTATAATTTATATAAATGTTTTCGTCATGTTAAAGTATTTAAGCCTAAAAGATGTTAAGTAGATGAAATGTGTAATTTCTTACATCTAAGACACTAAATATGACTAACAAGATAAATCTATAATTTATCAAACATGTCACGACAAGTTGTTAGCTTTGATCATTTTACATAAGTGATGACAACATTGTAGTTCTGTCATTTTGTCAAAATGATGGTAATCTTTCCAAATGACCGTTTTTCATACACTATACTTTGAAAGTAGTCATTTTTGTTTTAAATATCAATTCCTTGTAAAAAGTCATTTCCCAAGCTTATTACGACGTTATAAGTCCAAATAGTCGTTATTACGTCAAAAATAACGTTTTTCTTATAAATTGTTATTTTCATGTGAAGATAATAACGACATATTTATTTAGATCATTTTAGTTATGTAAACCTTTACATTTGATTTTTGTCCAACATTATATGACAAAATAGTTTTTATGACTATTTTAGTGAAAAACGTATTTTCATGTCTTTTTGCCAAAGATCATATAGTGTACCATTTTTATGACCATTTCACCAACAAAGTAAAACATGAAGTTTTGTTGGTGACAAAGATGTGTAAAAGTCTTGCATGTTAGTTTCTTGAACTAGATATGTATTTTAGTTTATCTTAACACATTTTTATGCCAAACACTTTTGTAGTAAGATGACCAAACATATGAACACATCATATTTAAAGAGTAAAACATATAGTTTTAAGACTTGTAATCTCCCCCTTAAAACACTTAAAAAGAGTAGAAAATGTGGGGTATGAACTCACCCTCGAAGCAAATCTTGAGTTTGAAGATGAAATGACCAAAGTCTTGCAACTTGGAAATGGCTTGATCTTCAAGATGATATTTGGTTCAAGATCAAGAGAGTGAATAGAAGTACAACCAAGAGTGATGGTAGAAATGGTAATGCAAGCTTGGAATGAACATGAACTTACCAAGATCTTCTTGAAAACCCCTTGGAAAGCTTGAAATCACTTGGAACTTCTTGAAGGATTTTAAGAGAATGAGAGCAAGAGTGTTGGAAAATCAAGTGAAGGGTGAAAAAGCCTCATGTTGGCCGATTTTTATGGAGGGTGGGAGGAAGAGATGATCTTGCATGGGAAACATGCAAGATCTTGTGAAATCACCTTTTTAGGATTTGCTAAGTACATTAAATCTTATAATAATGGATTCTAATCCAATGAAATGATGTGAGGGTAGGGTTAGGGTGGCTTGTGGCGGCCATGGGGGGGGAGGGGTAGGGTGAGGGTTCAAGTCTTTTATAAATAATACCCAAGTATTATATAAACCTTGGTATTTTTATAAAAAGCGGTAAAACGTTTTGCGTATTTTTTTATAAGTTTGGGAGATATAATTGATAGGTTTTATGCAAATAAACAAAACTTAAACCCTAAGTTCACATGAAACCTAATAGGATCTATGTTTTCACTATTTGAACATATAATAAATACCTAAAGGCCAAATCGAAATTTATTCAAAGATATAAAAGAAAATACTAACCTTTAGTTCAATCATTTGGAAACTAGCACCATAAATGTCGTGCCTCAAATGGAATCACACCCAAGCAGCAATTCGAAAAACAGAGAGAGGGTAGAGAGGAGGAATAAGTGGCGCAGAAAATGGGTGGCCAGAGGCCCCTATTTATAGGATTGGAAAGATAAGTAGATAAGCCTTAGAGATAAACCTTTTTGAATTCAAATGAGATAAATCTTTTATCATTTAATTCAAACTCTATTTATCCCTATTATTATTTTCGAAATCAAGGATAAATATATGTAACACCCGTGTTCCGGATAATGTTTCAGATCAAAAATAAAAACATTAGTTACAATCTCATATAAAAATCAGCATTGTATGCCGATCTTAGAAAAATCATAATTAATTCTATAAAAATCGGATTAACCTCAAACCAGTGCACAAAGTTTGCAAATTGAGTCTAGTTTATTCTAAAAATTTCGTTGGGCGCACCGCGCCTGGTAGCTGGGCGCACCGCGCCTTGCGACTGTCGGTGGTGTCGGCCGAGTGCGCGTTGAGGTAAGCACTTACGTATGCATGGGCGCGATGCGCCGGGGTTTAGGGCACGATGCGCCTGTCCGAGGCCTATAAATACGGGGCATAAGCCTCATTTTGAGGCACAACACACACCAAACACATAAACGATATAGAAGAGTGTTTTGGTAAGGAAAATACGTTGAGGGAGGATGATGGGAGGTGAGAAACGAGCGGTAGCTAACAACGAGGTGCTCGGGAACTGTCATCGGTTCGGAACGGAAAATACGACAGGACTCCGAGAAAACGCCAATCTCAGGTGAGTAATCGCTACCGTATCTCCCTAATAGTTTATATGTGTTAAACTATAAAATACGAGGGATGTAATAAACTATTTCCTATAATTCATAATTCCAAAAGTAATGCAGATTGATTTACTTACGAGGACGGTGTCTAGGCCGATTACTTGGGATCTGGTTGTTGGATTTTCCGAAAGGCTAAAATGCTGAAAGGATCCTGCCACCCCAACTAATCTTCTACCTGGCCGTTCTTTACTTGATAAATCATGGAGCATCATGTTGGAATTATTGAAGGAAAATACAAAGCAGTATAATTAAAGTATTATAATAATACTTGGGTGGGAAACAGTCATGTTATCGTGAGGATGAGTTCGAGTTATACGCCCGAAAGTATCACAAGATGATACTGAGCAGAGTGAATAAGTAATTATATATAATACATGTCGGGGGATGGCATGATTTACCATATACTAATAAAACACGGGGTAATCATAGATGTACTATGACCATACCTGTATGAGAAAGCCGTTAAGTGAGTGGGTGTACCGTGTGACGGTATAAGAATTCGTGAAAATTAATACCAAATAATAAATAAAAGAGGTGACAGTAGCTAAAGAGGTGAGTCGTGACGATGTAAGATAAAACTATGTGGGACAGTCTAATAGTAAGTATCAGTGGATGATACTGTATAGCGAGTGACGTCGGGTAATACGGTAGTTTCACAGTGTGAATTACGAGTCGGATAGGACTGTGAAGCTGACAGGGACGGTGATCTTGTAACGTGTGTGACCATATAGGTCATACTGTGATTAGATTACTCACTAAGCTTTATAGCTTACCATGTTGTTTTATGTGGTTTTGCAGGCTAGGTAACGCTTGGCTTGGATCATGGGACGATCCCTAGTGATATTATCTTGTAAATTCCAGGCTGAAAAACCGGGCGTTACAAGTTGGTATCAGAGCCAAGATTTGAGTGAACTAGGATAAGATCCCTAGACTCAAATTAGTAGACACAAGAGATTTGTGCGCTAAAATATATATAAAAAAAAAATCACAAACATATTGTGATAAATGTCGAACGTAGATAAAGCAGTTATTCTAACATGATAATAAAAATGTTAGTAAACTGTTTCAGAGATAAAAAGAATTAGAGAAAATGAGTGAGTTTGTGTGGTATTTCCTAAATACGGGAAAGGTGTTAAAAGTAAATCCAGATGCAAATTTTGTCAAACAAGAAAGTTTTGAAAGTTGATTTGAAAGAAAATTTTTGGAAATTTGAAAAGTAGGGTATAGCTGAGAAATACGAAGGATTTTGACAAGCTGATCTGAAGCTGAGTCCAAAATAATTTGGAAAATGTTTTGAAAAAGTATAAGTTGAAATAAAAATTCTAAAAGTACGAGTTGGTGGGTGGATTTATGAAAATATATGGCGACAACCATAGCAAAGAAAAAGTGATAAATATATGTGATGATTGGATGTGAGATGGTAAGAACTATAAGAAATGAGTTCGTGAGGAGTTATACAATCTCTAAATGAGACAAGTGTTGAGGCATGTGGTAGTACTAGACATGTCTAAGTCTAGCATGTGGATAATATGGGGTTGAGGAATTGAGAGGTAAAGAGTGGCTCGACGTACTGAGCAACCCAGAGATGTTCGCAAGATGCACTGAGCAGATACGCATGATCCGACGCACAGGATATGCGCGGCTCCGAGTGCTGAGCGGTAGAGTTTGAGCAGATACGTATGACTCGACGTACTGAGTATACGCGGCTCAGAATATTAAGCAGGAGAGTATAACTTGAGATACTGGTAGAGTAGATTATGTGGAAAATTCACCGGAGACATAAAAGAAGTAAGGCTGGTAGATGTCCTGAGTAAACATAAGACTAATTGATTTATTCCTTCCATTCTAGAAGAATTAAGGGTACTATGTCTAAGTACCAGGGACCATCCAATCATCACTAAACAAATAAATGTGAGGTTATAACCAAAGAATGTAATGGGGTATTTTTCCAAAACGTAGTTGACTTTTCTACTGATGTAAAGGTTATTTTATGACCATAATTTTACAAGAAGAAAGATATTTCAAAGAAAGAGTTATTTTGCTGAAAAAGTTATAATCCTTTAAAAAGTGTCATTTACGACTAAAGAAGTCATTGTTATAATCAAAAGAGTAAATGTTTTTAAATAAAAAGCATTTGTTTAAAAAGAGAAGTGTGAGTAGTTACTCAGAGAAGTAATTAAGTATATACAAATTTAGTAAGTATTGAGATGACCTAATCGGTCGGCAGTTCTAGGGTGTACGTTGAGTCTTTGGGACTCGATATCGTAGAGGGTTCAGAAGGGGACGAATACGTGAGTATTAGGTGATGATAACTATGGATATGGTATCATATTGTGGGTGGAGATTTTGTGGAAGCTAAGCTGATATGAGGATTCTTGTTGTTATGAGGTTGGTTGCAGAGTTGTGCAGTTGTGTGTGTTAGCTGTTAAGCCTTTAGAGCGAAAAGCTGTTTATTTTGTGGGGCCACTTATACTTGTAGTTGGGACCACTTATTTGGTGGGGCTACTAGTATTGTGGTTGGGACCACTTATGCTATGGGGCTACTTGTACTTGTGGTTGAGACCACTTATTCCGTGGGGCCACTGGTAACTTGTAGTTGTGACCATTTATTCTGGGGATTAATAGTACTTGTGGTTGTGACCACTTATTTAGTGGGGCCATATATGTGTTGTGGATCTTATGAGCAGTAATTGTGGTGGGACCACATACAAGTGTTGTGATGGCTTTATTGGCTGGCAGTTCTAACACACATACAGTTGGGTGTATGGTGAATAGCTGAGCTGTTGAAGTTGTGAAGAGTAGGGATTGTGATATGATGTGGTGAACATGTGATTATATGATGCATAACAAGTACCTTGCATCCATGATGTCTGTATTATGAGTGTATGAGATTACATAATGAGTACTTTGTAGTCTCAATAGATTGGCTTAGTTGATTAGAGGCGGTTAATGTGCCAGTATTGTGGTAATACCCTTTGGACTTACTAATACAACCGTATTATGTTGGAATAGGGATGGTTGAGTGGAAGAGAGAATAAGGGTATGTCGATGTTAGGAGATTTCGGGGACGAAATCTTTTTAAGGGGGAGAGATTTGTAACACCCGTGTTCCGGATAATGTTTCAGATCAAAAATAAAAACATTAGTTACAATCTCATATAAAAATCAGCATTGTATGCCGATCTTAGAAAAATCATAATTAATTCTATAAAAATCGGATTGACCTCAAACCAGTGCACAAAGTTTGCAAATTGAGTCTAGTTTATTCTAAAAATTTCGTTGGGCGCACCGCGCCTGGTAGCTGGGCGCACCGCGCCTTGCGACTGTCGGTGGTGTCGGCCGAGTGCGCGTTGAGGTAAGCACTTACGTATGCATGGGCGCGATGCGCCGGGGTTTAGGGCGCGATGCGCCTGTCCGAGGCCTATAAATACGGGGCATAAGCCTCATTTTGAGGCACAACACACACCAAACACATAAACGATATAGAAGAGTGTTTTGGTAAGGAAAATACGTTGAGGGAGGATGATGGGAGGTGAGAAACGAGCGGTAGCTAACAACGAGGTGCTCGGGAACTGTCATCGGTTCGGAACGGAAAATACGACAGGACTCCGAGAAAACGCCAATCTCAGGTGAGTAATCGCTACCGTATCTCCCTAATAGTTTATATGTGTTAAACTATAAAATACGAGGGATGTAATAAACTATTTCCTATAATTCATAATTCCAAAAGTAATGCAGATTGATTTACTTACGAGGACGGTGTCTAGGCCGATTACTTGGGATCTGGTTGTTGGATTTTCCGAAAGGCTAAAATGCTGAAAGGATCCTGCCACCCCAACTAATCTTCTACCTGGCCGTTCTTTACTTGATAAATCATGGAGCATCATGTTGGAATTATTGAAGGAAAATACAAAGCAGTATAATTAAAGTATTATAATAATACTTGGGTGGGAAACAGTCATGTTATCGTGAGGATGAGTTCGAGTTATACGCCCGAAAGTATCACAAGATGATACTGAGCAGAGTGAATAAGTAATTATATATAATACATGTCGGGGGATGGCATGATTTACCATATACTAATAAAACACGGGGTAATCATAGATGTACTATGACCATACCTGTATGAGAAAGCCGTTAAGTGAGTGGGTGTACCGTGTGACGGTATAAGAATTCGTGAAAATTAATACCAAATAATAAATAAAAGAGGTGACAGTAGCTAAAGAGGTGAGTCGTGACGATGTAAGATAAAACTATGTGGGACAGTCTAATAGTAAGTATCAGTGGATGATACTGTATAGCGAGTGACGTCGGGTAATACGGTAGTTTCACAGTGTGAATTACGAGTCGGATAGGACTGTGAAGCTGACAGGGACGGTGATCTTGTAACGTGTGTGACCATATAGGTCATACTGTGATTAGATTACTCACTAAGCTTTATAGCTTACCATGTTGTTTTATGTGGTTTTGCAGGCTAGGTAACGCTTGGCTTGGATCATGGGACGATCCCTAGTGATATTATCTTGTAAATTCCAGGCTGAAAAACCGGGCGTTACAATATATCCTTAAAATCTCCAACTTCCAGCTTGCCAAAACTGTCACTACTCAACTATTGAATAATTACAATTCAGCCCCTCCACCTTTAATTAATCCAATTAATCACCAAATTAATTCCAATTAATTCCTGATTAATTATTAATTAAATAATACTATTTCTAATTAATATATTATCAACATAATATATTAATAAATTATTTATCTTTATTTATATTGATTTATTAATCACATAATAAATCAATCTCTCTCTCTCTTTAGGTTATTCTGTCAAATTGTCAGCTATGAGGGCAACCCAAATGGACTTTGCTACTATCAATTAAATATATATACTAATTAAAGTCATGGCTTAGACACCTAATCCAACAGTCTCCTACTTGGATAAGTCTATGACTATAACTACCAGTATAACTTTCTAAATCGACCAGCAAATTGTAGCTTCCAAAAAGCCGCTGCCGAACTCTGACATAGTCAGTTCTGTCCAAAGATAAGTGATAATATGATCATCCGTTCTACAAGATATCATTCGGACATGAGACATGGATTTTATTCAATCTCAATGTCCAATACTTTGTTTCCCGATTTCCTATTTGTAATGACATAGGACTTCTAATCGAACACATCAATTTAGTCATGGCTGGGCCCAACACTATAAGTCAACACCAAATCACCAAGGGGCCCAAAGATATCGCTTTTCCCGTTAAGGCAAATGGAACGAATAAACTTTGACTCATATGCTTGTATCCTTTACTAATTAAATCGTACACAACAATACGTTTTATGACATCGAGTTACCGATGCGATTATGCATTATCAATGTACAACCGTCTTGTAAATCACAACTTATGTGTCTCTGTTTCAAGACCATAAGATTTTATCGTCTCAGAATTACTCGTGATATAATCCATGAAGTAATTCTCCGAGCATGAGTTTGTCCAATACTCAAATCCCCATTTCTAAGTACTCATGAACATTACAACAATTCTATTGCTATGTCTAACTCCTTAGACAGTCTACAAGTCAATTCATGACAGTCTTCATTCACTACTTACTTCCAAAAGTACGAGCGACTCTAGACTTTTGAATAATCACATTACTCGGGAAGTAAAACATGCAAAAGCGAAACATAAAATCTGATTGGCAGCTACTCCTGCTTATTACCAAGTCTCCACAAGGCAATCACCAAGTCGGATCTGTCATAATACTATTATGTGTTTCTTAGTTTCTTTTAAACTTTCAATTAAGATTTTCTTTCTACGTCTATATACCCAAAAACGACCTTTCACTCTTACTATGTATCCAAATGTCCTACATTGATACCCATTATTGTAGATAATTCGATTGGATATTTTTCCGATAATATCTCAATATGTCATCTTGTCTCTCTCTAACTCCATTCCGAAAACGGTGGTGTGACTCTTCATGGTTCTCGGGTTCTAAGTCCAGGTGACTGTACCCTTTGGTGTCAAGACTATTTCAAGGTGTCATGATGTGCCAGTGAACCACATGCGCTCCATCAATATACCAATGAAACTCTTTAACCATGAAGTCCTTTAGCACCACTTACTGATGTTAATAATTACAGATTTGAAACTCCTTTCAAATTATTATTACATCCACCCCAATCATTTCTCAATGATTTCTCACGTGTGTTTAAATAATTTTTCCAGTTTCCTAAGCCAAGTTGTATCCTGAATCCAACTTACCATGCTCTAAGCATTAAGTCATCAGGATAAGCCCTTGACACTTATGATCGATCCATTTGCAGAAGCTCATGGAATCTGATCTGTTCTATTCTGAACCCTTTCAGAACCTGTGGATTACTTGTAATCCTTGTGTCATGACTTTTAGAAACTCTTTTCTTTTATGAGACATGTATCTTGAATCTTATCAAGATCATACTAATATTGGCTGGGTCTATACTGGTGTTTTTATCTACTGATAGATGATTGTGACAACGTGAGTGTAATGTACTTCCTTCATGTCAAGTCATTACACTTTGCAATGATAGGAAAATTCCTTTCCCGAAGTCATGCATCTGATCTCATCAAGATCATACTTATAATGGCAGAATTTTACTAATGGCTTCATCTATCTGATAGATGCTTGTGACCACCTGAGTACATTGTATCTCCTTTTGATCTTTCATAGCGAATCATCTCTTAATGCTAAGTCATTACACTTTGTAATGATAAGAGGCGTTTCCTAGAAATAGTATGTAACTGACATACATTGATAGGCAGATCACAATGATACTCCCACTAGCTTTGACACGGTTATAAGACTCTTTTAGATCATCGCAAAATCAAAAACCTTTTGGCACATTTTGAGAATCCAAAAATTTAAACCTTCTGACATAATTGCAGGTTTTTTTCATGCTATTCACAAAATCCAAACTTTTGGCATATTTTGAGAATCCAAAAATCCTTCCTTGCGAGGTGTCCTTTAGATAATTCATAGGGACTGTATACCTTCTGTATCGGCATGTTCTAAACCCTTTTGGTTGTGTCTTACACGCAACCCTTGTGTTTTTCCATTTAAGGAAAGCGGTTCAGATCATCCAATCATGCTATGACTCGCGAAATGCAGTAATAGCAAATAATATATTTTCAGATTTGCTTCTATTCAGTTGAGAGCATCTCTCTCAAAATCAATCATATGACTCTTAGTTTCGTTTCACTCAACTCATTCTTGCTCAGAATGTAGGTATAATCCTATTTATGTTGCCTTCTTTTGACAACTCAATTACTCCCACTAGTTCTTAGCCAGGTGTAACATCAATCAAATTTTCACATAGACCGAGTCTCGCCCTTAGGTTCTCTCATTTGGCAGCAACCGGGCTCACCAATACTTCCAAGTAGTAGGATTGCTTATCCATACCAATCATAGTGTCTTATCACTAATCGGTATGTCACCCATATCATAACACCTTATGATAGTGACCAATACTATTGGTCTTCTAAGAGAAGGGTATGTCAGTTTTAACACGAATCCGATCCCTGGTCAAGTCCTAGTGGTGACTAGAGGTTCTTTCACTTGGTTAATCCTCGAACTCCTTCAGGATTACTCTTGCTCCCACTGTTTCCTTAGAATGTGAGTCCTTTCTAAAAGAACTCTCTTTCATAAGTACTTGCAGGAAAACCAATGAAGTAACACTGCTGATCAGGTTCAGGCCAGTCACGAGGTTCGGAAGAACGCTACATGACCCTGGACCCTCCATGTACAAGTGGGGTGAACCCTGCTTTGCATTTCAGACGGTGTCAACCTACTAAGTCTAAGATGTGGTCGGAATAGGCTTTTACGGTCTGACTGATTGAATATCTTATTTATCGAAAACTAATTGGAAGTGTATCTAATACATTGAGGATCGAACTATTTCGACCAATGCTCGATCTTCTTCCCTAAGCCACATTATAACCATTAATGTTCTTAGAAGAGGATGAACTGTGAAACTTTTTCTCAGTTTATGTTTTTCACTCAGACTATGTTGGTCTTTATACTTCATTTGAATTCCTTGAACATTTCAAGGTTTCAATCAAACCGCTTATTCTGATAAGCGATGCTACATTTGTCATACTGATTGGCAAATATCATGAAGTATAACTTATTGTGTTTTATTCGTAGATTCAAGCAATTCACTAATGTGACCATTGCTCATAATCTTATGTCTTTTACATCTCTATGTAAATTTATGACTTTATTAATTTTGTTCAAGATATGCATTCTTCATTTGACTTTAAGTCAACGGATTCCAAAATCCTATCCATTGGATCTTTGGGTGATACATTTCTTGCAACACTAATTTTATTAAGAACTCACTTCATCATGTGACTCCAAGTCAAATGATTCCAAAGTCCTGTCCATCTGGACCTTTGGTTGATGTGATTCTTATAAAAGTTTACTTTAACAATCATAGGAAACACAATTTATAAATCCAACACACTTTGGATTCATCAACATTCAAGTTATTACTGTTAATGCCATTAACACATTCATACAACATTTCAATGATAGTTTAACCAAGTGTTAAAAGAAAAATTGACATTTTATTAAATCAAAAGTATCCTCAAACAATGCACTATATGATAACAATGTCATACGCATTTACAAGCTAATAAACAGATCAAATATCTAACTAAGCTTCAAAACTGCACGAGCTCGTGATCCAATCTGAATGTGCTCCTATCGTCAATGTCCTGCATCCTACTGAGTCCCTACAAAGCAAATGTGACAATCACATCCTGTATCAAGGAATCAAAGATCAGGAGTTTTGAACTTTAGATATGCCTGAGTTGCCAAACGATTCAGCTTTGGAGTATCTTCCAATCTTTATGTGATTGTATCCTACCATGTGGATTCCCAGTTTGAGACATCTCAGAACGATCCAGATGATCTGGATCATTTCTCGATACGTCTCATCTCTGGACTTAATCCCGAAGCAGCTGAATCAGTGGAACCATGCCTCATCATGAATGACTCGTACAAAGTCAACATTTGAACGCATTTCCATGATAGTCTTGTCCTGGTTTCCCTTTCTATACGTCTGGATAAACAGATCGTACTGGCTAGTCAGCGAGTCGAGTTTATCTTCAACTCCCGATTAATAGGGTGACCAAGTTTATCTAGTTCGCCTATGTGTCCCTCAATCATGAGAACATGCGGATTGACGCTACTTCTTCTACTAGCTTGTACACTTCAAGCTCCTTGAAGCTCCTAGTTCGTTCCTTTTCAACCGGTTCTCGGAACCTTTACTCAACCACTCGTGCTAACTCATATGACCCTAAGAATTCTAAATCCCTGCGGAACTTGGGGTCAATGGTCAATTAGCATGACGCTACGAACTTCTTCGGATTCATCGATTAAGAAGTCATGCTCATCACAAAGCTGCTGTGTGATGCCATGCTTCAGTGGGACGGGGAGTGGATACTCAATCAGAAATGGCTTGCCAGCAAAACTGAGAAACATTCTCCATTTGCAAAGTCATTCTACAAAATTCAGGCTAGTCAGCCTTTCCATATCCAATAGATACTTTCTGAAACTCTCAGAAATGGGTGTTGGAGGAGGAGTAGGAGAGTTGACGCTGAGTCCAGACATCAATAAAAACATAATTTATTAGTTTGAATTTAATCCTTTTAAAATAATTACCCAATTTATTATTTAATAAGGCTAGGACCCAAAGTACCCCACATATGGTGTAAAGAGGGATGCCGTAATCACAACATAATGGTCATTAATGTAGATAAACATTTATCAATTTCAGTCTTATGAACTTCCTAGATCTGTGAGATTCATTGAACTGGTCAATGACATGTTTAATCTCGGATTATGCTCTTCCATTTGTGACTGGGATGCCGAGGATCACAAACAAGATGTGAATAACCATGCAAATGTGCTTGGTAACCTCAATATCATTTATCATCTCAAATTGATGTGCCGGTTAACCACACACGCTCCATCAACAATGATAATTCATGAGATACCCATTACCACTCTTTATGAGCCCCTATTAGTGTGCCGGTAAACCACACACGCTCCACTAATGTCTCATAAAGTGTAAAATGCAATTTCATTGGTTAGCATATCTTTCACATTTTTCCTAAAGTAACTAGATTTGGGATTTTAATTAAAACAAGTTCTAGTAATTTGATTAATAACATTATACTTTTAATGAGATTAAGTAGTCCCATCAAATCTGTTCAGCTAACGACCCTCCAATAATCAAGGAAGCGGTGGGTGAGAGTGGACACCCATTCAACCGCTATTTTATAGACAGTTTCCATATACCCCCTTATAGATTAGCTTCGTGAATGAGGCATACTAGCGATTTGACTGACCACTTGTTATACATATAAATATTAACTTTTAATTATAATATATATATAAGATGTATTTTAAACTTTTTAAAATAATTATGGTTTATCATTTAAATTTTCGAAATTAACTTTTAATTTTAAATTTAAATTTAAACCTTAATTGATTTAATATTTATCTTTTAATTAAATAAATTAAGTTAGATAGGGATCAAAAAATTAATCAGATTAATTTAAGACAAAACTTCATAAATGGTCCCTGTGGTTTCAAAAGATATCGAGTTTGGTCCCTAACTTTCAAAAACCTCAAGGGTAGTCCCTGTGGTTTGAAAACTTTTGTTAAATCGTCTCTGAGCCATACAAAATGACTAATGTACCCTTTTTAATTCTTTTACATTTTCTTTAACTACAATTTATTTTTAAGGGTAAAACAGAAAAAAAAAAAACAAAAACAAAAACAAAACACACCCTCATCCTCACCCCTCCCCCTCCTCACCCCTCATCCTCACCCCTCCCCTGTCCATCACAACTAATCGCCGTCGTTCCGAATCATCGTCTTTCCGAATCCACGAACACCACACCCTGCGACTAGAACCAATCGTGACAGGAAAGTGCTGAACTTTGAATTCTGCGACCGAGCTTGGAACCAAATTTTTATTCTTTTTCTTTTCTTGGGTTGTTGATCGCAAACGGAAAGAGAGGGCCGATGCCCTCTCGAGTACATGGAGTATATACAGTTCACGGAATGCTCAATTGAAGGAAGTTATTTGCAAGGAACAATAAACAAAACAAATTAGGTCAAGAGCTAACCTTAAACCCTCTGTAAACAAGGTTTTTCTTATATAACTGAGAAAACACCCACCAAACACTCTCCATGAAATTCAAATCCATCGTCTTGTAATCATTTTTAAAATCGATCCATCTCCCCGTCCTCATAATCACCTTCTCCCAATCCCCAACGTACCTGGTAACGATACTCCTACACTCTTCATTGTAATTGTGAATCCCCATTTAATCACGTCCTCTTTGCTCTTAATTCCTAGCTTGTTGTCGATCTAATGCTCCACCGGCAACCCGTGGCAGTCCCAACCGAACCGCCGTGTGACGTGGTGCCCCGTCATGGTCTGGTACCGTGTGACGATGTCCTTGATTGTTCTAGCAAGGATGTGGCCGTAGTGAGGGAGACCAATCGTAAACGGAGGGCCATCGTAGAAGATGTATTCCGGTAGGTGCTTGGTTTTTCGAGTTGGGTTTTAAATGCTTTGACTTCTGTCCACCATTCTAAGATATTTTCTTCTTGTTTTGTGAAACACCACGATACTTTTGATAAGTATTAAAATGTTAATTATAGTGTATCTATGATTTAACATGGTGTTCTAAGTATTAGAAAGTTAATACTAGCAAAGGGTAAATTGGTCATTTTACCATAAAAGGGTAATTTGGTCATTTGACCATGTGAAGGACCAATTATGTAAAATTATTGTTGCTTGTGGCAAAAGTATAAGAAATGAAAGTTTTATTGTAATAAAACTTGATTATAGTGCCAAAAGTTCAAGAAATGAAACTTAGGGACTAAAAGTGAAAATCTGGAAAATATAAAATAAGAAATATATCTCTCATATGTTGGCTGAACTTTGAGAGGTTACGGGAATTCTTCTTGAAGGCAATTTCTACAAGGCTTTGAAGATTGAAGTAAGAAATCGAGAAAGCAAGGTAGAAATTGAAGATTTCAAAGTCATAAAAGGTTAGTAATGAATTCTAACCTAAGTTTTGTGTGTGTTCTTCTTGGGATAATCTGGAAACTGAAATTCAGTTATGATCCAGGAGGCTTGTAAGATTTCTAAGCCTCAAACATGCTTATGTTGTAAGAATTCATAACAAACATAAAGTATGTTGCTATTGTTGAAGAATTTGGAAAAATTAGAACTTTACTCAAGAACCCTAAATCATGAGTTTATATGATCAGCTTGATTCTAATGAGTTCTAATGAGTTCCAAATGTTGTTAATGATGAGAATAATCAGTAGAAATGATTAATTCTGAAGAATTTCGGTTTTTAGACCAAAATGTCAAAAACGGGAATTGTTGGAAAATGTTTGAAATATATGATTTCCATGGGTTAAAACTAGATGTTAATGAATGGTTTTTGACCTGGAACAATCCTCTATCAATGAAGTCATGTAATAAGGACTTAATAAAGGAAAATGGGATTTTTAAGCACAAAATCGGACTTCACTGCCTGGAACTGCAACAGGCGCGACGCGGCCCTCACACTGGGCGCGACGCGGGGTCGAGGCAGAAGCCATAAAACCTTCTGTTAAAATTTGGTGTAATTTCCAAATTGGATTTTGATGCTAGGCTTATCCGATTGACCTGAAATTTTGAACATAGGTCTAATATGTTGTGAAACTTCATGGAAAATTATCGGAATACGTATACGACCTCCCGAAAGTACTGTAGTAGAATACGCGTATTTCGGGAAGTGTATTAAATTTTTATAATGATGGTTATTGCTAAAAAATGATTGGAAATGGTCCCCAATTATATTGTATAGGACTCTTGTGTAGTAGAGTCAACTGAAATGGTTATTAACCTATTATCATTTGGTATATAAATGAATATATAGGTACGGGATAAATGGTTGTGGTGCACGCAAAAGCAAGAAACAACCGGAATCAAATGCAGCTAGCATCCAGGTGAGTAATCTCACTGATATCATATATGATATATGATGATTGAATTGTTACAGATTTGAAATTGCTTTGGGGGACAAGATTGACAGTTGACAGATACCAATGACACGACAATACCAGATAAGCCGTGAGTCTACAATAGACAAGAACGGAGCTGTGAGTCAAATCTTGAAAAGGCAATACCGGATAAGCCGTGAGTCAATGAAATGATAAGAACGGAGCCGTGAGCCATAAATGATTATAAAATGATATAAATAATAAACGGTGCGGCCTTAGGGCTATGATTTGATTAACTAAAATGATATTTGGTGCGGCCTATATGGCTATGATATTTGGTGCGGCCTATTTGGCTATGATATTTGGTGCGGCCTATATGGCTATGATATTGGATACTATATCCAACTGGTGCGGCCTATACGGCTATGATATTGTTACAGGTACATGGTGCGGCCTTTTGGCTATGATATTGTTACAGGAACATGGTGCGGCCTTTTTGGCTATGATATTGGGTTATTGAAACCAATTGGTGCGGCCTGAGGGCTATGATATATGTATTGAAAATGTTTTGGTGCAGCTTATTTAGCTATGACTCGTGGTGCGGCTTAAATAGCCATGAAATATGGTGCGGTCCGTTGTGACTAAGAAACATGGGACAGAATTGGTTAGATATAATTATATGTGCAAATAACTGACGTGGCTTGATAATTGCAGGTTATTGTGATTCAGCCTGTAAGGCTATAAATTAGGATGTGAAATCCTAGGAGATATGTGGTCAGCTAGTAAGGCTAGGAGTTTGGATCTGATATCCAAATAGATATATGAATGTATTTTTATACGTGTTATTTGCAGAAATGATTACTCACTGAGCTTTGTAGCTCATACCGTTTGTTAAATGTCCCTGCAGGTTAGCATAACCCTGGTAAGGGTAAGGATAAAGTCCGTGACTCAAGAAGTGGACTTGTAGATGCTGTCAGTAGCAGCCCGGCTTATAAGGAGGTTATTATATTTGTATACTCCTTGATACACTTGTACCCGTTTTTATTAAAAATATACCCCTTTGTTTATGGTTTTAAGTACTGAAACCTATGTTTTAAATGAAAATTTTTCAGGGTGTTTTTGTTTTAAAAGCCGGGTGTTACATTTTGGGAACGAGAAATCTTTTCCTTCACATACATCATCCATTGCTGCAATCGGAACCCTAATTCTTAGAAGAACAGAGAGTTAAATGAAGGGAAATGTGAGTGTAGAAGGTAGCGAAGATGGAGGAGCGATAAAGAAGTATGCGTGGTATTGTTGGATGCAAGGGAAAGAGAAGGCCGATGCAAGGGTTTTGGAGCGATAATATGTAAAAGAAATCTTCTCCTTCTTGTTTTGTTTTTTTTCTTTTTCTTTTTTACCCTTAAAAATAAATTATAGTTAAAGAAAATGTAAAAGAAATTAAAAAGGGTACATTAGTCATTTTGTATGGCTCAGGGACGATTTAACAAAAGTTTTCAAACCACAGGGACTACCCTTGAGGTTTTTGAAAGTTAGGGACCAAACTCGATATCTTTTGAAACCACAGGGACCATTTATGAAGTTTTGTCTTAATTTAATCCTATCCTTTAACCCACTAAATTTCAAAAATCACATAAGGGTTTAAGGTTATCCATTTATTAATTAATCACAGTTACCAAAAATAGAAAACCTTCTAAAACCCTAGCATGAAAATCGCAAAAAAGGTGGGGAGGGGATAGGGTTTCGAAAACCCTAATCCCTAATATCGATTTTGAGTCTTTTAGGGTTTAGTTTCTATAAACCCTAAATTCAAGATATAACTATTATATCAATTCAAACAGAAAACAACCAAATAGCTCTGATATCACTGATAGGTTTTATGCAAATCAACAAAACTTAAACCCTAAGTTCACATGCAACCTAATTGGATCTATGTTTTCACTATTTGAACATATAATAAATACCTAAAGGCCAAATCGAAATTTACTAAAAGATATAAAAGAAAATACTAACCTTTAGTTCAATCATTTGGAAATTAGCACCATAAATGTCGGGCCTCAAATGGAATCACACCCAAGCAGCAATTCGAAAACCAGAGAGAGGGTAGAGAGTAGGAATAAGTGGCGCAGAAAATGGGTGGCCAGAGGCCCCTATTTATAGGCTTGGAAAGATAAGCAGATAAGCCTTAGAGATAAACATTTTTGAATTCAAATGAGATAAACCTTTTATCATTTAATTCAAACTCTATTTATCCATATTATTATTTTCGAATCAAGGATAAATATATCCTTAAAATCGCCAACTTCCAGCTTGCGAAAATTGTCACTACTCAACTATTGAATAATTATAATTCAGCCCCTGCACCTTTAATTAATCCAATTAATCACCAAATTAATTCTAATTAATTCCTGATTAATTATTAATTAAATAATACTATTTCTAATTAATATATTATCAACATTATATATTAATAAATTATTTATCTTTATTTATATTAATTTATTAATCATATAATAAATTAATCTCTCTTTCTTAAGGTTATTCTGTCAAATTGCTAGTTATGAGGGCAACCCAAATGGACTTTGCTACTATCAATTAAATATATATACTAATTATAGTCATGACTTAGACACCTAATCCAACAATAATTACTAATAATATGTTAATCAATATTAATCATAAAAATATTAGCAAACATCTATTTAGATTAATTCCCAATTCGTTAGGCGAAGATATAAGCGTCTAAGCGCGATAATCTTCTGAATACGCGTCATTTGACATTTTACAGGAAAAATAATCGGGCTATGAAATTAAATACTAGACCATATTACGTTTCATAATATGTGTTCTGTTATTTCATATTTAATGTTCAAGGAACCACGTAACGCATTTTAGTTCCCAATTCATGTGTATATTTATTGTTCCCAACAACTGAACTGCTGTAACTTTTACGTGTGAACTCCGTTTTCGACGTTCTATATGTCTACGGATTCGTGAGCACGAACACATCATGTTATGAACATTATTTATACCAAAATAATATTTGTGTGTTTATCGAATTTCTACGCTACTGTAATTTATTATACGTATTTATAATGTTTACTCGATAATTGATTTCAACTAGCGCATGTAGTATTATAATATCCAATAATACAATATGAATGTTATGAAAATTACATTTCAACATGTTAACCTAATGTATTCTTCAGTTGCCTTTCGTTGACTTTTATTGACTTTTGTAGACCGAATTTGACGGTTGTCACAATTGATTTCAATGGAAAAAAGCCTCATATTTCCTTTGATTTCCTTCCCTTTTTTTTCCTTCCCCTCCTTAAAAAAACTCAAGAACATGTTTTGTTTTCCTTGCTTCCTTTTCTCTGCTTAAAAAAAACTCGAAAACATACTTTTCTTCCATTTTCCTCCCATTTCTCTCCTTACAAAATCTTGAGAACGTGGCAGTACATTATAAGGTTGTGGGGTGTATATCCAATGCAGCCTACGGGGTGCTAAGGTGGCATTGGCATACGGGCACTTGTAATGAACACTGCCTCCTTCCTTATTCGTTGCACAATTTTGTCCTTCTACGATGACCTTCCACCGCATTTTACATTTTTTCTTTTCTACAACACGTGTAAATTCAATTTACCCAAAGTTATAGGTAACACAAAAGGCAACAACATGCATTAATGTTTTCAACATTTAATATAACTTCTTCAATGGTGATGTAAAATTGAAGATTAGATAATGAGTTTAATTTTATAGAAATAAGATTTTATAAAGAGCTAGTAAGATATTACAAAGAGCTAGATATTGTAAATGTTTATTTGAACTATGTTTTGGTATTGATTTATGCAATCTCGCTATTTTGAAACTTGATAACTTTATGTTGAAAATTGAGACCATATTTTTGTATTTTTAAACACTAAAAACTTTTAAATTAAAATCTAATGATTTTAAAAGATGATTTAAAACTATCCTAACGATAGGTTTTTTGACCTAATATAGATCGTGGCTCATTTTGCTACTCTAGGCTATGCATGTATTGATAGTGAAAGGCACATCCCCATATTTTTCTCAATCTGTAATTAAATTAAGTCACAAAAGATTTCCAACCATTGTTTTTTATTAGTTACTACTCTATCTCTTCTTTCTTTTTTATTTATATTCATTATATTGATTATTTTTTAATTAAAAAATTACATAAATAAATGTATACTCAACTTTCAAATCGATTTCTTTTGTCTTCGTCTCTATTCTCAAGTAAAAAAAGTTAATTAAATCTTGATTTTTCATTTAAGTTTCATACTTTTATTAGTATATTAATTTTGTAGGTTCTTTAATATATTTTATATTTATTATAATTTTACATTTAGTGACATCATTCAGTTTTTTGGACAAGTTGGTTGAGCCATTGAATCGATAAGATGATTCATCCTGTTTTCAAAAAATTAATTTGATCTAATGATTCTTATGTTTGAGAAAACTACAAAATGATGCCTTCAAAATTATCTAATAGTCTTTATGTTTGATAAATTTACAAAAATGATGATCGTAAAAGTTATGAGATGGTCTTTATGTTTGAAAAAAATTACAAAAATAGTATGTGTGTAAAAATTATGTTTGAGTTAATGTCCATGTATTTGAGAAAATTGCAAAAAATGGTTCCTACAAAGTTATCTAATAGTTTCGAGAAAATTGCATAAGTTGTCAGAAAGTCTTGATAATTAGCGAAATTACAAAAATAGTCTATATATATGACAAAATACAATAACAATTTGTGTAAAACGAAATTATAGAAGTCATCTTTGTGTAGAGATATTATAGAATGATCATTATAATAACAAAATTACAGAAATAGTCTTTGTGCAACATCAAAATTAAAGAAATAAGCTTTATATAGGACAAAATTAAAATAACAATCAAGATGTAATGGTAAAATTATAGAAAACGATATCTAAAATATTAGATTAATAAACACATAGCAACATACAAACATCTCTATTAGTAATAATATAAACGGATAATGACCTAGAAGGGTAATGAACTTCTGAAATTGTTCACATTTTGTTACTAAACTTATTTTTATGCTTGATTTATCCATGAAATTTTAAAATTGTTCACATTATACTATTATGACCGGTGATAGAAGGTTGATGCTGATTTGAAATCCTATGTGGCATCCTAGAAGGCTTGTAAAGGTAACAAACTTCTAAAATTGTTTACATTTGGTCAGTGAACTTATTTTTGTGCTTGATTTATCCATGAACTTTTTTAACATCGTTCACATTATACTATTATGACCGATGATAGAAGGTTTATGCTTATTTGACATCCTACGTAGCATCGGAAAACTGGGACATATATAAAGACCAGCGGTTTTCAGTCGGGGTTTGCTTTTTATGCCCTAATCTACAAGGAACGATATTTCAATCTTACAATGCCTTCCTCCGCTTAAACATTCTCTCAAGTTCACAAGTCTTCTAGTATGAATTATATGTCGTTGTAATTTTAATTGTGGCTTATTTGACATCCTACGTAGCATCAAAAAATAATTTTAAAAAGTTAATGGATAAATCAAACACAAAATAAGTTCATTGACCAAATATAAATAATTTTACAAGTTCGTTACCCTTACAAGTAATTATCCTGATATAAATAAACTTTGTTTTTTATTTTTCGGAATATATATATTGCATAGAATAATTAAAAAGACAAAAAAACAATGGCTACGGTTTACACTTCCATCTTCTCATCCAACTTCATCCATCTTCAACCTTCATCAACCCCTATCACCAAAACCACCTCTTTCTCCCCCTCCAATCTAATTCCGCCTCACCCTAACTTCAATGCCTCCCCAAGAACATTCCGGTTGCCAAGAGCCGCTTCGATTCCACACCCACCGATCAACGTCGATTACCTCGAAACAGAGTTCAGTGGCCATGGCACTTCCTTCACAAGCCTCGGCGAAAGCTGCGTTGTCAGGATGGGACTCGACAACGGTAGTGGAGCCACACTCATGCTTCCAAGTGGACTGATTACATCCTACAAGGCGCGTATGTGGCATGGAGGATTACAGGAGTTGCTGCATACGTCGGTGTCCGAGGGGGACGACGACCGTGGTGCGGTGGTCCGTGGCGGCGTTTCTCTAGCTTTCAGATGTGAAGGAGGCGGTGACGATGACGAAAATTTAGGGGTTTCATGGTCTCCGACTATCTGGAGTCTTCGCAATGTAGGAGGAAGTCCCGATGAGTCCATTCAGGTGAACGCATCAAATGCTTGTACCGTACTACTCCATAAACTATAGACACTTTCCATTCTTCTATTCAAATGATTTGAAATTGCCCTAAAATTCCAGGTAGAACTCATCAGTAGCAATTCAGAAAACAAAATCGAAATCAAACACATTGTGACTTTGAAACAAGATACCATAAGCTCAGAGATTGTGATCACCAATTTGAGATCTACATCACTCCGATTAATCGGCTCTATCATCGGCCACTTAGCCGTAAGCACCCCTGAAGCAACTTACGCCGTCGGGCTGGAAAGAGCTAATTACTTCGTCAAGCCACATGTTTTCTCAAACTTCACCATTGTTCCTCCCGATTTCAACAAGAATGATTCGCGTCAATCAGGGTTCAATCGACTGCTATCCGGCTGGGGACTTGGGAACACGAATCCGAGCTTCACAGATAAAACTGGGGAAAACGGACAAGAAGATGAAGAAATGGAAGGTGAAGAGGAAGATAACTACAAACATTTAACCGAGAAACTAAGCATGATTTACACCAGTGTTCCTAGAAGTTTCACAATCATGGACAGGGTATAATCTTCATACAATCTTCATATTTCAATTTTATGTTAACATGACATGAATTAGACTGACGATCATACATGTTGTGGTTTACAGGGTAAACGGAACTCAGTTGTAGTGGGTAGAGAAGGCTTTAACGAGTTGTACATTTTCAGCCCGGGTTCGAGTTATAAATCGTACGGAAAGTACTCCTATGTATGCATCGGTCAAGCCGCATTGCTTAAACCAATAACAATAGGTCCCGAATCCGAATGGAGAGGTGTGCAACACTTGCACAATCCGAATCTTTAAGAATATGTACATCAATTTTCTTGTTACATAAAGACCGATTATTCGAAAATGTTACAACCATAAAAATTCATAACTTTCTTTTTTTAATAAAGCACTTAAAAAGATGCGTGAGACTCCTATATACATGTGAGATATGATTGTGTAGCTAACGTGAGAATCTAACTATTGGTTTAATCCGCTATTGACATATGTTTTCATTTTTCAACCTCTAGATTTACCTCCTAAAAAGTTTCTACTTTTGTTGTGAGAGTTGCTATTTATAGAAAGCAACGGTAACCAACTGTTTTCTCCTGTTCTTTCGGTCGTTTGGTCCCCCCTCATTCTTGTTCGAGTAATTTCACGAAACTAAAACGATACTTGAGAAAACTAACCGGAAAGATTTGGGTTTTTTATGGCGTGATTAAGATGAAATCAAAACGATGTAGATGGTGAGGGAATGGCCAATTATTCCCAGCCATCTAAGAAGCCAATAAAGGGCCCCGGCGGAGGTGGTGGTGGTTCTTCCGGTCAAAGTGTAAAATTTGCTCGTCGAACTTCTAGTGGACGTTATATCACTTTATCAAAAGATGAAATTGATTTATCCGGCCAGTCATCGGGGGAATACTCGAATTACACAGTTCATATTCCGGCAACTTCCGACGATGATGATACATCAGTGGCTACAAAAGCTGAAGCGCAATATGTTTCTAATTCGTTGTTCACCGGAGGTTTCAATAGCGTCACACGTGCCCATCTCATGGACAAAGTGATTGATTCAAACGTGACTCATCCACAAATGGCAGGATCCAAAGGTTCGTCGTGTGCGATGCCGGCTTGTGACGGCAAGGTCATGAAAAATGAGAGAGGCGTAGATATTATTCCATGTGAATGCAGGTTTCAATTTCTTTTGTGGGTCCCGCAAAATAAAACTTCGAATCACTCGTTTTGATTTTGTGGTTTTATTTTACAGGTTTAGGATTTGTAGAGATTGTTATATTGATGCAAAGAAAGATACTGGGTTATGTCCGGGATGTAAAGAGCTGTACAGGGCGGAGGATGATGATGACCCGCCGTACCGGTCCGCAACATTGTCACTTCCGGGGAGTATGTCGGTGACAAAGAGGAACCAAAATGGGGATTTTGATCATAATAAATTTTTGTTTAATGAGACTTCCGGTACGTACGGTATCGGAAATGCATACTGGCCGCCGGAGGATGGTGGTGGGAAGGGCGGCGGTTTTGAAGATCCGGCGGACAAACCGTGGCGGCCGCTTACCCGGAGAATCCCGATTCCATCACGTATCATTAGTCCATATAGAGCGTTGATAGTAGTTCGTTTTGTAGTTTTATGTTTGTTTTTGTCATGGAGAGTTCGTCACCCTAATCCCGATGCAATGTGGTTATGGTTGATGTCGATTATATGCGAGCTTTGGTTCGGGTTCTCGTGGATTTTAGATCAAATCCCAAAGCTGTGCCCGGTCAACCGCTCGGTTGACCTCCAACTTCTTCGCGATAAATTCGAGTTCCCGGATAAAGTCAAGAATCCGAAGGGTCGGTCTGACCTTCCCGGTATCGATTTCTTTGTTTCCACCGCGGATCCCGAGAAAGAGCCACCACTCACGAGCGCCAACACCATCCTGTCGATCTTGGCCATTGAATACCCGGTGGAGAAGGTTTCTTGTTACATATCTGATGATGGTGGCTCACTTTTAACCTTCGAGGCAATGGCTGAGGCTTGCAGTTTTGCCGATTTGTGGGTCCCGTTTTGCCGGAAACACGACATCGAGCCGCGAAATCCCGATACGTATTTCTCGTTGAAAGGGGATCCAACGAAAAACAAGAAAAGAACTGATTTTGTAAAAGATAGGAGGAGGGTGAAGCGGGAGTACGACGAGTTTAAAGTGAGAATCAATAACTTGCCGGATTCAATTAGGAGACGATCCGATGCATTTAACGCGAGGGAGGAGATGAAGATTTTAAAGAGTATTCGGGAGAGTGGCGTAGACCCCACAGAACCGATAAAGATAAAACGGGCCACATGGATGGCCGATGGCACTCATTGGCCCGGTACTTGGGCTAACCCTAGTAAGGATCACGCGAAAGGTGATCACCCGGGTATCTTGCAAGTAATGTTGAAGCCTCCATCCCCTGACTCACTATGTGGGTCAGGGGACGAAACTCTTGTCGACTACTCAGATGTCGACATAAGATTGCCGATGTTTGTATATATGTCTCGGGAGAAGCGGTCCGGGTATGATCATAACAAGAAAGCCGGGGCGATGAACGCACTTGTACGTTCTTCTGCGGTCCTCTCCAACGGGCCGTTTATCTTGAACTTAGATTGTGACCATTATGTGAACAATACCATGGCGGTCCGCGAAGGAATTTGTTTCATGATGGACCGTGGTGGCGAAGACATTTGCTACATTCAGTTCCCACAACGGTTCGAAGGGATTGACCCTTCGGACCGTTACGCGAACCACAACACCGTATTTTTTGATGGAAACATGCGGGCGCTTGACGGGGTACAAGGCCCATTTTATGTGGGCACTGGTTGCATGTTTAGACGCTTTGCTTTGTACGGGTTTGACCCGCCAAAGATCAACATTCTTCCCGGAAAGAAGGCAACCAATGGCCGCAATGAATCAGAGACACAAGCATTGAAGGCATCTGATTTCGACCCAGATCTTGATGTCAATGATTTACCCAGAAGGTTCGGGAACTCGACGATTTTGGCAGCGTCGATTCCTGTAGCCGAGTTTCAAGGGCGGCCGCTCGCCGACCACCCGGCCATTGAGTACGGCCGCCCTCCTGGCGTCTTACGTGATGATCATGAACCACTTGACGCCACTACTGTTGCTGAAGCTGTTTCAGTTATCTCCTGCTGGTAATGTCATGGAACCTTTTTTTTCTTCTTAATGAATTAATCAAAAGAAATAGAAATACTATTGTGCCATGGTGATAAATTTTAAACCTTTAACATAAGTTATATTATTGTTGGTTAAAACACAGGTACGAGGACAAAACGGAGTGGGGTGATCGAGTGGGCTGGATTTATGGATCGGTGACGGAGGATGTGGTGACGGGGTATCGAATGCACAATCGTGGGTGGAGGTCGATATATTGGCTCACGAAACGAGATACTTTCCGTGGATCTGCTCCGATAAATCTTACCGATAGACTCCATCAAGTGCTCCGATGGGCGACGGGGTCCGTCGAGATTTTCTTCTCGAGAAACAATGCTTTTCTAGCATCAAAACGCCTCAAGTTTCTTCAACGTCTAGCGTACCTTAATGTCGGGATTTATCCTTTCACCTCCATCTTCCTTCTCGTCTACTGCTTCCTTCCGGCGCTCTCGCTGTTATCCGGCCACTTCATCGTTAAGAATCTCAACGTAACTTTCTTAGTCTACCTCTTATTGATTACCCTATGTTTGATCGGACTCGCGATTCTGGAAGTGAGGTGGTCCGGTGTGTCTCTAGAAGATTGGTGGCGGAACGAGCAGTTTTGGTTAATTTCTGGCACGAGTTCGCACCTGGCAGCGGTGGTTCAGGGGCTGTTGAAGGTGATTGCAGGGATTGAGATCTCGTTCACTTTGACCGCAAAGGCAGTAGAAGATGCCGATGACATTTACGCCGAATTGTATCTAGTGAAATGGACGTCGTTGATGATTCCTCCGATTGTTATCGCCATGATTAACGTTCTCGCCATTGTTGTTGCCTTCTCGAGAACGATCTACAGTTTAAACCCGCAATGGGGAAAGTTCATCGGCGGTGCGTTTTTCAGTTTCTGGGTGTTGGCGCACTTGTACCCGTTTTTCAAAGGGTTGATGGGGAGGAGAGGGAAGACGCCGACGATTGTGTTTGTATGGTCTGGACTCATCGCTATCACACTCTCGTTGTTGTGGGTTGCTATTAACCCTAGCGCCGCCCCGGCGGACGCCAGTGCCGGAGGAGCTGGTTTTAAATTTCCATGAAAGAATAATGTTATGGCCTGACTTCCGGTTTCCGACCAGTGGAGCTTTTTGAATGTATTCAGTTTAGTTTTCGATTTCTTTTTAGGTGTTATAGTTTTGTATATCTATTTAAGAATGTTCTGTAATTATTTTTTTTATTTTAAATTTGATGCTAGAAGTATTTCTGTCATAACTCTATAGCCAATTTTACGTGCGTGAAAATGCAACTCAGTTTGCAGTTTTCTTGTTTTGACATCTCGTAGTACGAAAAGGAAATTCACTTTCATTTTATTGTCATAGTTTTTTTTTTTCTTTTTTTTTTTGGAAATGCAACATACTTTTAAATTTTTTTCTTCTGGTATATATATATATGGGTAAATTGCATAAAAGTCATTAAGTTTTTCAATTTTCTCGATTTTGACACTGCATTTTTAGTTTTTGCAATTAAGTCATTATGTTTTCAGAAAAGTTGCAAT
The DNA here is from genome assembly GCA_023525715.1 of Cichorium intybus. Classification (NCBI taxonomy): domain Eukaryota; kingdom Viridiplantae; phylum Streptophyta; class Magnoliopsida; order Asterales; family Asteraceae; genus Cichorium; species Cichorium intybus. The sequence continues at coordinate 129,866,942 of CM042009.1, forward strand.
TAAGTCATTATGTTTTCCAAAAGGTTGCAAAAATGACCATATGACCGGATGGTAACAGGTTACCAGGTCATATGGTCAGATTTGCAATTTTTCAGAAAACCTAATGACTTAATAGCAAAAATAAAACATAGTGTCAAAATCAATAAATCTGAAAAAGTTAGCGACTTTTAGGGTTTATTTCATAAAAAACCCTAAATTTTCAACTTTTTTCTGTTTAAACCTAAAACTTTATTTTTTTTCAAAAAAAAAACCTAAATTTTGGAGAAACTTTTTAATTTATCCCCTTAACCGGTTTTACAGTATATACATACTTTTTTTTTTCAGAAAAAACCCTAATTTCTTTTTTTTTCGGGAAAAAACCCTCAATTTCAGTGATTTTTTCAACAAAAAAATGTTTATTCGTTTTTGTAATTGACATAACTTTCATATACGATGTCCAAATTCTACGAACTTTATAATAGCTGTATATTTTGCATACGAGCTTTGTTTTGGACGTTCTATAAGTCGACGGATTCGTAAACACGAATACATCGACAACGAACCCGCGAAGAAAAACAACGACTAAAAGACATAAAGTATTATTGGAAATTATAATACTACAATACGCTAATGTATTATTGGAAATTATAATACTACAATACGCTATTTCGAATCAATTGTCGAGTAAACGTTATAATTTCGAATAATAGATTATAGTAGCGTAAAATTCGATAAATCATACAAATAATATTTTGGTTTAAATAATATTCATTATACGATGTATTCGTGTTTACGAATCCGTCGACTTATAGAACGTCGAAAACAAAGCTCGTATGCAAAAGATACAGCTATTATAAGAAAACAAGCCAGTGTAGCGAAATATCTGAACATATTCAAACAAAAGTCAGTAAAGCAAAGTTGTAGTACTACTTACGACCTTTCCAGGGATATAAAGTTCGTAGAATTTGGATATCGTATATGAAAGTTATGTCAATTACAAAAACGAAGAAACATTTTTTTTTTGTGAAAAAATCACTGAAATTGAGGGTTTTTTTCGGAAAAAAAAAAAAGAAATTAGGGTTTTTTTCTGAAAAAAAAAAGTATGTATAACCTGTAAAACCGGTTAGGGGGATAAATTAAAAAGTTTCTCCAAAATTTAGGTTTTTTTTGGAAAAAAAAAAATAAAGTTTTAGGTTTAAACAGAAAAAAGTTGAAAATTTAGGGTTTTTAATGAAATAAACCCTAAAAGTCGCTAACTTTTTCAGATTTCTTGATTTTGACACTATGTTTTATTTTTGCTATTAATTCATTAGGTTTTCTGAAAAATTGCAAATCTGACCATATGACCTGGTAACCTGTTACCATCCGGTCATATGGTCATTTTTGCAACTTTTTGGAAAACATAATGACTTAATTGCAACTTTTCTGAAAACATAATGACTTAATTGCAAAAGCTAAAAATGCAGTGTCAAAATCGAGAAAATTAGAAAACTTAATGACTTTTATGCAATTTACCCTATATATATATATATATATATATATATATATATATATATATATATATATATATATATATATATATATATATATATATATATATATATATATATATATATATATATTGTGTTTTTCATACTTTCCATTTTTTTTTTGTCACCTGGTAACATGAAAAGATAATATAAAGAAAAAAAACAAAAAGTATTCAATGTCTTTAAAAGAAAGTTATTGGAAGTACAATTGTATAATAGAAAGAAAACGAAGTAGAAACTATAATAAACAAATAAACAAAAATGCATTGCCATAAATTAAGAGCTTTTTGTACCATTCCTAAAAAGAAAGGCGTAGGCTATTCGAAAATTGTTAAAGGATCTTCATTAGTAGTCATTCATTAGACCCGTCATCAAGAGTCACCTGGGTAGATTAGCACATCTAAAATAAACAAGATTCAGATGGTCTAATGTTAATGACTAATGATAATTATCAAGATCTGAATGTATGCTTTGTCGGTTTGTGAATTAAGTCATGAATCACTATACCAATTCTATCAATTGAGAAGGAAAATATTGTTGCTTGCTGATACAAATCGACAACTCGATAACCAGAAAATCAAACTCAGAATTCAGCTAGAAAGAAGAAATCAAACAAAGATTAAGATAGATACAATCAAACGATTGCCCAGGGACGAACCCCTCTCTCAAATGGCGTAAACCACTGAGCCAATCTCTAGGAGACTAATACCCACAAGAACATATACGTGACTGACTAAAAACCAAAAACCCACGACTCTATTTATTATTTTATTTACTAGACTAGACCTAAACCAAGTTACAACTTGACCCCCTCTAGAATTACTTTATCCAATTCCTATCACTTGCCTAGAGAATCTAACCAAATTCTATGGTTTGAATCACAACTTGTAGATTCAAAGTTGCAAAACTAAAACTGGAATCTAAGTTGAATTTGAAAATTGTATAGAAATTTAAAAGCAAATGTGAGATTGATTTTAAATTGTCATTATCAGTTAAGGAATTTAGTAAAATTTCCCAACCTATATCATCATATATTTCCAATATGATGTTCACCAAAATACTCGCTATAATCTAAGCAATGTGAGATAAGATCAACATAAGTCAATTTTGGGGTATCAAAGCCTACTAATGCCGATAATTAATTTGAGGACTTTGAGAGATGACCTAAAATCTTTATGTGTGTACAATAACGACATATCAACACCAATGGCATTGCTTTTAGCATAGGTACTTTTGATTCCTGCATTGCAAAATATGTAATAATGGTGCCTTCACCTTGGACATAGTATAAGCCATTAGATGGATCGACTTCAATCACAACAAGGGATCCTTTTTATGATCTTCAAGACACCACCTCCACGTGTTGGATTAATTGATTTGGATATACACGAGTTAGTATTTATCAGTTTATATTTTATTTGGATTAGGATTACTTTATGAAAAGGCGCGGAAAAGACGGTAAAACTTGGAGCTTGTTTTTCTTAGTCGATGGGATAAGTCTCTTTGAACGGGTTTGATCGGAAAAAGGTTGAAGCTATGAAAAGGCGCGGAAAAGACGAGCGGAAGGAAATCAAAGCAGGTGGCTTTGAGTTCGGTTCGTGTTGCGGGAAATAGAAGACGGTAAAGGTGGCGGTGACCTTGTCTTCTTGAGCGGTGGAAGAATCTCTACGGTGTGAACATTATGGCTGTGGCGGTTCAAATCGGGTGGCTTCGGATGTGGCCGGGGAAGAGGTCGTGGATCCGGGAAAAGTCATGATGTTAATGAACGTGTCCAACGGTATGCCATGTTACATGTTACAAGGGTCGAGCTAGTGAAGACTTTGGATGTGACCGAGATGGAGGTCGGGTCTCCGGAAAAGGTCGAGAATGCTGTGAACGAGTAGTATGATCAAATCAATTAAGGGGGTGATTGTTGGATTAATTGATTTGGATATACACGAGTTAGTATTTATCAGTTTATATTTTATTTGGATTAGGATTACTTTATTAATAGTTTATTAGTTTGAATCGGTATTGATCTAGGATAGGTAGAAATCTTCCATTTATTTAGGTAGCGTAGTTGTTAATTGTTATCTTTTATGTTTTTTAAAGGCTATAAATATAGCCGGGTATTAATAAATGAAGGTGGGTTTTTTCTTTTCCTGCAAGAATACGTACACCAATTTTGTTTCATATTACAAAGTTCTTTTTCCTCCTGTGCAAATTGTATACGTGAGCTTTGGTTTGAAGCTTTATAATCTACACCACGTATATATTTAACCATTTTTGTCAAAGAAACACAAGGAGACATCTACCAAAAAATAGCTTCATCGAGTTCCGAACATGTTTGAAATTTGTTACTTGATATTGTATTTACCGAGGCTCGAACATGTTAAAGCATAAAGCTATCGAAAATAACTCCAATCGAGCTTTTGAACATGTTGTTACATGATGTAAATGACATATTTTATACCTAACTCCACATTACGAATAAAGGTACAACATGTAACACCCCTCACATAGTTTTTTTTTAAAAGATCTTAAGAAAATTTCAATTTCAAATTTACAACGATCAAATGTTTAATATGTAAAATTTGGTCCCCAAATTCAATGTTTTAACACAGCTCTAGGGTGGAAGAATCGGTACAAATAGCTTGGTGCAAGTGAGATTCTTTTACAAAGTCCAAAAGTCTTCTAGAATGTCCAAGGTCAACCCATAAAGGGAAATGGATAAGTCAATAATCCAAACCCAAAGGTAAACCCTCAAAACATTTTTAAACAGCAAAAATTAACTTATAAATAAAATTCGGAATTAAATATTTACTTGTAAGCATTGCAATGTAACAGGGAGATAACATAGTAAATACTTATCGTACCATCATTAAATTAATTTAGTTTAAAAACCTCAAGATAAGGAATAGCGTTTTACAACCCAATAGCATATAATTTAAGGCTTAATAATAACAAATCAAAATATAATTATCAAGGAGATATCTACAGGAATGTACAAATTATATACAACCCATACGTATAACATAATACTATACCAAGGCTTAATAATAACAAATCAAAATATAATTACCAAGGAGATATCTACAGGAATGTACAAATTATATACAACCCATACGTATAACATAATACTATACCAAGGCTTAATAATAACAAATCAAAATATAATTACCAAGGAGATATCTACAGGAATGTACAAATTATATACAACCCATACGTATAACATAATACTATACCAAAAGTCGGCTTGACGTGTCAACCTCTAACCGATCAACTGACCTTGTTCTTATTTTTATCAAATTGTCCTAAAAATTTTGAACCACTAAAAATAAGCTATAAATCTTAGTGGATTCATTTGAAAATATGCGGTTACAATGTATTACACTACAAGAAAGAGCATCAATAGCGGAGACATGACGTCGGTAATGATAATAGCGGTGACATGTCGCCAGTAATGCGTCGCCGCTAACGGTTCGTCGCTATTACTTGATTGTCGCCAGTAATACATTGTCGCCGCTAAAAACTATCGCCGGTAATACATGGTGTCGCCAGTAATAGTGACGCTGGTAAAAGCGTCCAACGGTCACCTAAATGACATCGGTAATGGTCGTCGTCGAAAGGTGTCGCCACTAAAAGTGTTTTTTTTCCTTTTCAATTTGCTGTTTTTAGTAGCCGAAATCATGTCTAATAACATAAAAACTACTACCAAACTGTTTTTAATAGCCAAAATAAACATACACACCACAAAAGTTTGTCTAATAACATAAAAACTAGTAACAAACGGTTACACAATTCATCTAAAACCGGGTAAACCAAAATTTGTCTAAGAACATAAAAACAACAAACAGTACGAAATATTACGTTTACACAATACGTCTAATTCATCCAAAATACCCAAAACTCGGTAAACCAAACTTACTCTTCGCCATCATCATCTTGTCCCTCGTCCTCGTTGTTTCCTCCATCATCTTGTTCGGCATTAAACGATTCCTCCATCATCTTTACAAGTCTAGCTCTAAATGTCGGGTTATCAAGAAACTTCTCAAATTGATTTTTCTACAAAATAAAGTATACATTATAAGTATCAAACATACATTATAAGTATCAAACATTTACCAAAATAGCAATCTACTTAAAATGCATTCAATAATCTTTATATAAGACTTTTAAAGAATTTAAGCTAGTCTATAAGTATATAACATACATTACAAGTATCAAACATTTATCAAAATAACAATGTACTTAAAATGCATTCAATAATCTTTATATAAGACTTTAAAAAGAATTTAAGCTAGTTTATAAGTATCAAACATACATTACAAGTATCAAACATTTACCAAAATAGCAATGTACTTAAAATGCAGTCAATAATCTTTATACAAGACTTTAAAAGAATTTAAGCTAGTTTATCTGTTTAGATTAAGTTTGTGGCTGTGATGATTGTCCCTCTTCAAAGCAAGTCGACCCTTTCAAAGAAGGTTTTCGTCCGACCCCTTTAACATGACCACGACGAGCAGCCAACACCTTTTCGAATATCCCAATATGATCCGGTGGTGTTTGAGTACATTCTTCATATGCTCGTTGTAGATCACGCTGCATTTAACTAAAATGATTTAATAGTTTTATGTGTGTGTGTGTGTATGTGTGTGTATAAACGCTTAATAGATTTATACTTAAAATAAACACTTACATGTTGTTGCTCGATTACTCGGCTGTCAAATTTCCCCTCTTTGTCCGTATGACCATCATGGAAGGCCTCAACTCTGGTCTTTTCTTGTTTGACATAAAACATTAGATTATACATCATTAAATAAACTCTTATATATAAATTATTACTTCTTTATAGATGTGTATATAAAACATCACTTCTTTAAAACAAGCACTACTATACTTGCATGTCCCCCCACGGTTTGTGATTTGTTGTTTTGCACGAACTTCTTTATTACTTGCTAATCGCTTTAGATGTTCTGGCGTGTGGAAATAATCTATAGCTTTTTTCCAATTTGCACGATTCATACCCAAGGGAGGGTTGTCCAAAGCTCTTTCAACATCACGATACCCTCCCACTTTAAGAAATTCTCTTTTTGCATCAGCTTTGAGGCCTCTGTATCGCTTTTGAAATTCTGCAGTAACGCTATCCAGCAACTTGGGATCCCTCTCAACCTCAGCAATATCAAAGTGTAACTTGCATGCAAAAAAAAAATGTTAGTCGAGTAAAAAGACTAATTTCCAATGTACATACAAATATAATTATATAGATCATTTACCCTAAGATGCTCTAGCAAAGCAGTCCTCATGGCGGGGGAAACTTTGTCCCAACTACCTTTGTCAAAAGGGACCGATGCCCACATATATATTCCGAACTCACGAACGAAACACTCACTAAGCTCACCAACTGGGGTAAACGTAGCAAGTGTGTCAAACGTTAGTTTCAAAGAAGGTTTTCGTCCGACCCCTTTAACATGACCACGACGAGCAGCCAACACCTTTTCGAATATCCCAATATGATCCGGTGGTGTTTGAGTACATTCTTCATATGCTCGTTGTAGATCATGCTGCATTTAACTAAAATGATTTAATAGTTTTATGTGTGTGTGTGTGTATAAACGCTTAATAGATTTATACTTAAAATAAACACTTACATGTTGTTGCTCGATTACTCGGCTGTCAAATTTCCCCTCTTTGTCCGTATGACCATCACGGAAGGCCTCAACTCTGGTCTTTTCTTGTTTGACATAAAACATTATATTATACATCATTAAATAAACTCTTATATATAAATTATTACTTCTTTATAGATGTGTATATAAAACATCACTTCTTTAAAACAAGCACTACTATACTTGCATGTCCCCCCACGGTTTGTGATTTGTTGTTTTGCACGAACTTCTTTATTACTTGCTGATCGCTTTAGATGTTCTGGCGTGTGGAAATAATCTATAGCTTTTTTCCAATTTGCACGATTCATACCCAAGGGAGGGTTGTCCAAAGCTCTTTCAACATCACGATACCCTCCCACTTTAAGAAATTCTCTTTTTGCATCAGCTTTGAGGCCTCTGTATCGCTTTTGAAATTCTGCAGTAACGCTATCCAGCAACTTGGGATCCCTCTCAACCTCAGCAATATCAAAGTGTAACTTGCATGAAAAAAAAATGTTAGTCGAGTAAAAAGACTAATTTCCAATGTACATACAAATATAATTATATAGATCATTTACCCTAAGATGCTCTAGCAAAGCGGTCCTCATGGCGGGGGAAACTTTGTCCCAACTACCTTTGTCAAAAGGGACCGATGCCCACATATATATTCCGAACTCATGAACGAAACACTCACTAAGCTCACCAACTGGGGTAAACGTAGCAAGTGTGTCAAACATTAGTTTCAAAGCCCCCCCCCCCCCCCCCCCCCCCCGCGCCTTGCTCTACCTTCTTTGAAAGTTTTAAGTTTTTTGCTTTTCCTGTAGACCTCCTCCTTGGAACAACTGCAATTATCATTAACAAAATATTAGTCATGATATTTATAACATATGAATAAATATAGTAAATCAATATATTATAATAAGAAAAACTAATAATAAGTCTTACGATCCGCCTCGTGCTGTCCTCCCCCTCTACCATCGGGAGGTGGGGGATCCTCTGCTCCATCGCCGCCATGGCCTCGGGCCATGACATCAGCCATGACATACAACATAAGAATCCACAACGATACCATTACCTGAAAAGTTATAGGATATAGAACACAGAAATACAACATGAATTAAGTTTTCTTTCACAACATGAAAATACAAACAAAGTTTCATATTACATATAGAAATGAGAACAAGTGGCTCTCATATACAAATACAAATTACAACAAGTGTTTTAATCAGACTCTTCGTCATATATTTAAGTGTCTCTCTCGGACTCCTCTGTATCATAATCAGGATCGTTCTCATCATAATCTGTCTTGGCATCAGACACTTCATTAACAGTAACTGTTGGCGGATCATTCTCGACATCAGACTCCTCTGTATCATAAGTAGGAATGTTTTGAAACTATTGACTCAAGTCGATTACAAGGTTACAATTAGATGAAGAGTTGTTGTGAACGACATCGAGACTTTCGGCTAAGTCATTGTCAACATTCTGGACAGAGTCATTCTGAACATCTTCGACGCGGTCATCATGCAATGGTAGATCCCAAATTCTTCGATGATTAACATGCTCGACAACCCACCGATGGTTATTCTTTTGCTTACCTTGAGAAGGTTCTTGGATGTAAAACACTTGTGTAGCTTGTGAAGCAATATTAATTGATCTTCTTTGTTCCATTCATGGTCTGTGTTAATAATTGTGATATCATTATCAGTCGAATACCGACAAGGATAGAACCACTTGCACCGAAATAGTACAGTGGAATATCCATATGGATAATCAACCTCAATGATCTCACCTAATTGGCCATGATATTTCACATTATTCTCGTCCTCCGCTAGAACTCCGGAGTTTTGCGTTGTACGTTGGGAGTCGTGACCAAGTACCATAAACCTAACACCGTTGATTATGCAAGCGGCGTAAGTACGAACATTTATTCTCGCACGCATTGAAAGAGCATACAACTCTTTGTTAACTTCAAGAGAATTTTGTGATTTCATTGAAAGACCTAACAAATATAGATAAAGGCGTTTTATATTTTATTACATTGTTATATATTAAAACATATGTTTGTTATTATATATTACCTTCTTGAGAAACCACTCTTGAAATTCGGTTTTAACATCACTTTGGGGATAAACAGATTTGAATTCTCTACATTGATGACAAAATTATGTATAAGAAGTCAAGAAAGGAAAATACTTCACAGATAATGAAAAGTTAAAGAAAAGGACAGTACTTACTCGATATATTGGCTGGCTTCTTCACAGCTATCAAGTACATACCATTCTATGATAAGTCTTTCGCTTGGACTAAGTTGTTTGGTTTGCGCATTTCTAGTGGGACGACATTTAGACTCAAACACCCACAACTTTCTTTTTTCAACAACGAAATCCTCGTTTCTGTCGGGGCGATTGAACCTAGTCTGGACATCTTTAAGGTACATAAAACAAAATGATAGAGCTTCTTCAACCACATAACCTTCAGCTATACAACCTTCCGGTTTTGCCTTATTTCTGACATAATTGTTTAGTTTTTTCAAATACCTTTCAAAGGGATACATCCATCTCATGTATACTGGACCTCCTTGAATTGCTTCATCAGGTAAATGCATAACTAAATGAATCATAACGTCAAAAAACACTGGAGGATAGATCAATTCTAACTTGCACAGGATTATAAGAATCACATCTCTTGCGCTCTCCATATCCTCCACCTTGAGTGTTCTGGAGCAAAGTTGCTTAAAGAACGTACAAATATCTACCATTAGCGTATAACTATCTTTGGCCAAAAAAGCCTCTTACTCTAATTGGTATCAAGCGTTGCATAAGAATATGGTTCGATTCCTGCTGGATCATGAGATTTCAACGCGGTAATGTTAATATTGTTATCTACCACCTTCTTACTGATATTAGAGCCAAACCCATCCGGCAGTTTAACATCTTTTATAAATTGGCAGAAAGCTTTTGATGATCGTCCGTGAATGAATATTTTGGGTGGGGTTTATACCACTTGTTGCCCCTTTGCCGTAACCATTGTGTCTTCCGAATATTTAGGTTTTTCAAGTTGACCCGTGTGTTTGATGTGTCTTTACTATTATTGTTCATTAGAAGAGTACCCAACAAACTGTCGCACACATTTTTCTCAATATGTATTACATCCAAGTTGTGCTTCAACTACAGAGAAGACCAATACTCGAGTTCGAAAAAATGCCTTTTTTGGACCAGTTCAACTTGAAGTCAGCCCTCTTTGGCAGGATGTTTTCCCGGTTTACGATAGATTAGATGATCTAGTTGAGCTTGTATGTCTGCATCACTAAATTGTCTCGGGGCAGGTCTCATCTCGGGTTTCCCGTTAAAGTCTAAACTCTCTCTCCACTGATCGTTAACATCTAAGAACCGACGATGGCCAACATATCGACTTTGCTTGTTATATGAAATGAAGGACTGTCTTCGTTGCAAGTTGGGCATGCTTTATGACCTTGTCCGCTCCATCCTGATAGACTACTACGAGCTGGATAGTCGTTTATGGTCCATAACAACATCGCCTTCATTGTGAAAAACTTTCCTGTCACTACATCTTTAGTACGTAAGCCATCCTGCCATAGTCGCTTAAGCTCTTCCACCAACGGCCTAAGGAAAATGTCAATGTCCTTCCCGGTTGATTTAGTGCTAGGAATCAACAATGAAAACATAAATGAGGAGTCTTTCATGCAGAGCCATGGAGGCAAATTGTATGTGGTGAGTACAACCGGCCACGTGCTGTGAGTCAAACTCATGTTACCAAATGGATTAAAATCGTCGGCTGCAAGCCCTAAGCGAACATTTCGGGATTAAAATCGTCGGCTCCATGAAGATCCATCAACAGGATGATGCAATGTACCATCTTCTGATCGTCAAATACTGTGCCAAATCATATCTTTTGCCGTGTGCCTTGAAGAATACAAACGACGTAGCATGGGGGTCACAGGAAAGTATCGTAACGCCTTGTGAGCTACCTTCTTACCCTTTGTGTTTTTATCGACCCACCGACTCTCTTTACAAATAGGACAATTCTGTAACGACTTGTATTATTTCCAGAAGAGAGCACAATCATTTTTGCACGCATGTATCGCCTCATACCCCAAACCAATCTTTCTTAAGGTCCTTTTGGCTGCATAATGCGAAATGGGAACTTTGTTACCTTCGGGATGTGATTCTCGCAACAACTCAAGGAGTTCATCAAATGAACTATTAGTCAATTTGTTCTTCACTTTGATATGCATAACCTTTGCTAAAAAATCGAGCGAAGAAAACTTTTTACAACCGGGATATAATTCTGATCGGCCTTCTGTTAACAGTTCTTCAAAGCCATCATAGACACCGCTACTCTCTGTATCCGAGTTGTCTTCGTCTCCGTTGGCATCCTCTTCCATCAACGCCTCCCTAACGTCCTCGATGACTTCATACATATCGTTACTTGGCGCCAAGTCATCTACAACCGGAGGAATTGAACTTTCACCGTGATAGTTCCACCTCTTATACGACCGACTAAAACCATATACACGCATATGATGTTTCATTAATTGAAAGGATATTATTTCGGTGTTATGACACCTTGTACACACACATCTTACATCACCTTTGATGTCGACTTGTGCTTTGCACATCTCGATAAAAGAGTCAACTCCTCGTCGGTACTCAGGTGAGCTACGGTTTGGATGGTTAAACCAGCCTTTATCAACATGCATGATAAAACTGAAACATAATTTAGGGTTTAAGGTTTATTCTACTAGAAACAAAAATTAGATAGAGTATTCATGAAGAGGATGGTTAAGCCAACTTTTATCAACATGCATAATGCAACTGAAACATAATTTAGGGTTTAAGGTTTATTCTAGTGGAAACAAAAATTAGATAGAGTATTCATGAAGAGGATGATGGAAAAGCTATCCCCAAAATGGGATAGATTAGCGGACTATAGATAGAGTATTCACAAGGGTAGGCTTCTACACCCACCTTTTGAATACCTTACCTCATATGTGAATGCTTATTACATGATTGGTTGTCTAAGAAAAATTCGGAAGCATTTCCTCTTAGCTCACAAGTATATATGAAAGTATATAATCGAGGAGCAAGGAGAAAATGACAACCGAATCTTTCTTAAACAACCAAACATGTAATATGCATTTACATCCTAGATGAGATAAAGCATTCAAAAAGCAGTCCTAAAATGGGGACAGCCCAAAATTAATTTCTAAATCAATTTTGGGCGGGTATTTCTAAGCTCAAGATGATTGAAAGGAAGACACGTAACCTAAACCGTATTTGTAAGCTCAAGATGATTGGAAGCATTCAAAAAGCAGCCCCTAAACCCCAAACCACTTACGGTTTATGGTTTAGGGTTTAAGATTTAGGATTTAAGGTTTAACATCAAATAATTTTATGTATTTTCTTTTAGGTTTAGGCTTTAGGTTAATGTTTAGGGTTTATGGTTTAAGGTTTAGAATTTAGGGTTTAGGGGTTGGAGTTTAGGTTAAAGGGTTTAGTGTTTAAACCATTTAGGGTTTTGGGTTTGGGTTTAGGGTTAGAGTTTAAACAATTTAGGGTTTGGGTTTAGGGTTTAAGGTTTAGGGTTTAGGGTTTAGGGTTTATTGTTTAAGGTTTAGGGTTTAGCTCCAAATAATTTTATGTTTTTTCTATTAGGTTTAGGGTTTAGGTTAAATTTTACGGTTTCGGGTTTAAGGGTTTAGGGTTTATGGTTTAGCTCCAAATAATTTTATGTTTTTTCTTTTAGGTTTAGGGTTTAGGCTAAATTTTACGATTTAGGGTTTATAGTTTACGGTTTTAGCATTTAGGTTTAACATTAGACTTTAAATAATTTTATGTTTATGGTTTATGGTTTAGGTTAAAGTTTATGATTTAGGGTTTAGATTTAAAAGCTTCGGGTTTAGGTTAACGTTACACTTTAAATAATTTGTTGTTTATGGTTTAGCGTTCAACGTTATACTTTAAATAATTTTATATTTTTTTTAGTTTTCACAACAAAAAACACATCATATTATAATATCAAATAACAACCCATAAGCACAAAAATCATGATATACTATACAAAAATCACTTTCAAAGCATATTAAAAATTAAGTATTTTAATAATCAAGTACTTGATAATTACGTACTATACAATTAACATCAACAAACCAATAAACATATTACAAGTAACATAATAAAAATTACAAATTAAGTACTTAAAAGTTTATACAAATTAAGTTCTTAACATGTATAAATACTTTGAAAACCATATTTGAAAACCATATTGGAAAAAAAATAGCATTGCAAGAAACATATTCCAAAACATTCTACAAATTAAGTACTTAACAAATAAGTACTTACCACAAACATTTCTAAAGCATTATACATATCACTATATGCATCAATTAACCATTAAGCACCATCACAACAATTAAACACTTACATAAACATTACAATAACAATTAAACACTTTCATTAATATTAAGCACATATCAATTCAATTAAGAACTTAATAAAAGAAGATAAAGCATAAAAAACCTTGTTGTTGGTAAGTAGTAGCTGTCTGAGGCGTCGGAGGTGAGGGTGGTCGCCGGATTTGCTGTTTTTTGGTGGTGGTGCACAAGGTTGTAGAAGTAACACAAAATTAGTTCCAAACATTAGGTTTTAGCACAAAATAAGCAAACTACACACATTATTACCGAAAGTGTTGAGGGAAATCGCCGGTAAACACTTGGAATCGCCGGAAAAGATAAATGTTGCCGGAAAAAAGAAGAAAAGTCGCCGGTTTTGAAGACCTTTCTGCCGGAAAAACGAGAGTGGAGGTGAGAGAGTGAAGGTTGGTGGTTGTTTTAACAAGGAGGAGGGTGGAAACGGCTCGATTTTGTCGAAAACCACAAAATTCGCCGGAGGTGAGAAATCTGAATCGTGTAATAGAAGAAGGAAGGAGAAAGGGGATTTATTCGTCCAGGGTATTACCAGCGACGTAAAAAGGACTTTTAGCTGCGACACCTTGGGAGGGAAAATATCCCTCCTTTTTCTCGACCGTTGGATCCCAAAAAAATGAATAGTAAAGATGGCGTGACACACGGATCGCTGACGTAGCCTTTAGCGGCGACGTCTTTACCGGCGAAGCCTAGCATTACCAGCGACACCAAATGCGCATGTTTGGTGTCGACCCTAATGCTAGACGTCGCCGCTAAAGGTCAGATTTCTTGTAGTGTTATATAAGTTAACATACTAGGAAACGAAGAATGATCTGAAAGAAAGTTTGCATAACACAACAACTTCGTTTTACCACATTATGCCATATATATTGTGACACCCCTCGCTAGGGATTTATATTTAAAACATTAATTATCATGAAAAATACCATTAATTCAAAAGAAGTCTCATAATTGCAGAAAAATATGTCCCAAAACGGTTAAAAGTAGTTTAAAAATGTATAGCGAGGTAGTATCATAATTCAAGTACAAAACACGGTTCAAATGGCCACACAATCCATGGTCTTCTAAATGTCCTCGCCTCGCCACAAGCTCCTATCCTGAACCTGAGTACACATCAAAACGGTTAGGCAATTGAATTGCCTAGTGAGTTTCCCGAGGCTATCTCATTATGAGTGGAAGGATAACCTTCACACCCGAGACAACCTCCAAAATATGGTTCCTTTACACACTAGATATTTTTAAAAATAAAAATCATAAGGATTTATCATCATAAATGGTCATGTGATGCACATGCAATGCAACTATCCCAACCCAGGTCCAACTCATAAAAGTCCATCTCACCTCAATGGCACTCACTTAAGTTCACAAGTACACGCACAAAGCATAATACCTGATCCCCGTATGAGTTAAACTAAGACTGGTGGCCATCACACTAGCCTCATGAGGGGTAGCAACTCCCTCATGCGGTTTCCTATTGGCGGAAACATTTCCCAAGACATCATTGAGGGTGGCTATCCAGCCCAAGGGCCCTCTACATGGGTACATCATCATAAGGAGGCTATTAAGCCCAAAACATGATAAGTCATCTTTAGGAGTCTTTCGGTCAATCCCTTCCTACATGCAAATGCAATGCATGATGGAATGCTCAAAACATCTTTCAAAACCCACATCGTAAATCTTTATTGAAAACATCTTTGAAATAACCCTTTAAATTCCATGCACACATAAGACTTATGCAACAAGTTGCACATATGAAGTATGCATTGTAACACCCGACTTATTAACCAAAAACACCCCAAAAATTTTTCGTTTTTCAAACCAAATTTTTTACAAATAAAACGTAAGTAAGGGGTTTTAGTCAATACAATACGAGTACAAGAGTATCACGAAGTACAATACATAAATATTATACATTCTTAAGCCGGGTCGTCACTTCAACATTTAGTCCTCAGTCACGGACTTTATCTTTTCCCTTGGCGGGATCACGCTCACCTGTAGGGACATATCAATCAACTATGAGCTATAAAGCCCAATGAGTAATCAACATCAATACAATATGTATAAGAATAAAATTCTCTATACAAAATCAATTAAGCAATATCATGCAATATAAAACCATATATGGCTCACGGGTTAGCCCGCTATTGCCTAGACTCACGGCTCCGTTCTTGCCATCGAAATGACTCACAACTTATCCGGTCTTGTCTATATAGGTTTGACTCACAGCTCCGTTCTTGTCTATTATAGACTCACGGCTTATCTGGTATTGTCGCACCATTTAAAATTTGACTGACTCACAGCTCCGTTCTTGTCTATAGCAGACTCACGGCTTATCTGGTATTGTCATGTCATTGTTATTGACTCACAGCTCCGTTCTTGTCTTTATCAGACTCACGGCTTATCTGGTATTGTCATATTTCAAATCATGTAATTTATCATTTTTGTCCCCCAAAATCATTTCCATTTGCAGCTGCTCATATAACACACATCACATCGGATAATAGTGAGATTACTCACCTGAAGGATTGCTACTACTAGCTTTTGTCGTTTCTTGCCTTGAAATGAAATCCGCAAGATTTTGTCCCGTACCTATAATTCCATTTATTATCAAAATGATTATAGGTTAATAACCATTTCAATTAACTCTAATGCAATAGAGTTCAATACAATATTGTTATAAACAATGCCTAGTTAATAAACTTTCCGTTTACTAACTTTATATGAATTTTACTATTCACCGAGGCATTCAGATCGGTCTACAGTGCCCCCGAGGGGTCGAAAACTCGATATAAAAATTTTCCCAAACTTTTCAGACCATAATAAGCCTACGGTTCAAGTTTGAGCTAAAACGGACAAGCCAAGCAAAAGATAGCATTTCAAAGTCCCTGCCTGGCCTCTGCTCGGAGGCGCACTGCGCCTAGGGGAGGGCGCACTGCGCCTGGGCGCACCCCGCCTGGCTTCTGGGCGCACTGCGCCTAGCGGCAGTGCAGGTCCCCTGGCCAGTCGCGATTTATGCACTGTAGCTTGCAGATTTGGTCCATTAAGTCCTTATTTCTGTTCTTAATCACTTGGGGTTTGTTCCTAGGCTAAAACCTTACATTTTAACAAGGTTTTTAATCCCCAAAACACCCTCAATCAATCATATGAAGAATTAGGGTTCTTATTTCTAACAACCCCAAAACTTCAAATTCACCCAAAATAACAACCTACTTCCATTTTCTTTGGTTAAGTCTTTATTAGAATGACTTAATGGGAGTATCTAACCATTTTAACCACACAATTATAACTGCAATTGCAGTTTTTGAGTTCTACAAAACTCATCAAGAACAAACAATCAAGAACTTGGAATATTTACCTCAAAAACTTCCAATACTACCCTTTTTAAACCAAGAGTCAAATTCCAAGCTTCAAACCTTCAAGAATCCTTCAATCCTCTGCAGAAAATCAGCTCCTAGAACCCTCCCGTAACTCCCAAAATTCTGCACAAGTCATTTCTTTTATACCCCCAATATTTGCTATTTGGTCCTTGAAGTTGCATTTCTCAAACTTTTGCCACAATTTACAAATTAAATGACAAAAATCACATTTTTATAACATTTTAAGTCCAAGACTCAAAATATTATTACCAAACAAGTCCTTTTCTGTCCAAAAGACCAAATTACCCTTTTGGGGTAAAACGACCATTTTGCCCTTTTTATTATGATTATATAATAAACATGTTTTGGCGTTACAAATTCTCCCCTCCTTTAAGAGATTTCGTCCCCGAAATCATACAAAAAGTTGAGGGTATTTCTCCCTCATTTCACTTTCGGTCTCCCATGTCATGTCGGAACCTTTGTGATGACGCCAAAGTACTTTCACCATGCTGATCTTCTTGTTTCTAAGCTGCCTTATCTTGCGGTCTAGCACCCGCTCGGGTTGTTCCGGATATCTCAACTTTTCATCCACCTCAATTTCAGCAAGAGGTATATGTTGAGACTTATCGAACAACGTTTTCCTCAAATGGGATACATGGAATACATCATGTATACGATGAAGTTCATCAGGTAACTCCAATCTATACGCCACAGCTCCAACTCTTTGGAATACACGGAAAGGTCCAATGAAGCGAGGACTCAACTTCCCTTTCTTCCCGAAACGAATTAAGCCTTTCCAAGGGGATACTTTGAGCATAACCATATCTCCTACTTGGAATTCTATCGGTTTCACCCGCTTGTCTGCATACTGTTTCTGCCGATTCTGAGCTACCTTCAAGTTTTCGCATATCAGTTTGATCTTTTCTTCAGTCTGTGCTACAATTTCGGGCCCAGCCAACGGCTTTTCCCCAACTTCAGTCCAGCAGGTCGGAGTACGACACGGTGCTCCATACAAGGCTTCATACGGGGCCATCTGAATGCTGGAATGATAGCTGTTATTGTACGCGAATTCCACTAAAGGCACATGATCTTCCCAGCTTCCACCGAAATCTATGACACAAGTTCTCAACATGTCTTCCAAAGTCTGGATTGTTCTTTCACTCTGACCATCGGTCTGCGGGTGATATGCTGTACTCATAAGTACTTTTGTACCTAGTTGCCTTTGAAGACTCTGCCAAAAATGAGAAGTAAACCTACTATCTCGGTCCGATACAATCGATGCAGGTAATCCATGCCGACAAATCACCTCATCAATGTAAATTTTCGCCAGTTGATCTACTCTGTACTTTTCTTTATATGGTATAAATTGTGCCGATTTGGTCAATCGATCCACAACCACCCATATAGAATCATAACCTCGCGGTGTCCGCGGCAACTTTGTTACAAAATCCATGGTAATGTGGTCCCATTTCTTCTCTGGAACCGGCAATGGTTGTATTTCCCCGTACGGTTTCTGATGGTTTGACTTAACTTGCAGACAAGTCAAACATCTTTCAACATATCTTCCAATGTCCCTCTTCATTCCAGGCCACCAATACATCGGTTTTAACGTCCGATACATCTTGGTACTACCCGGATGAACTGCATATCGACTAAAATGACCATCTTCTAGAAGCAAATTCCGCGCTTCTCCTTGTTTTGGGACCCATATTCGACCTCTGAAGGTCTTCAATTTCTGAGCATTTTCTTCCAGATGCTTCAAATATCCAACCATTCTTTCGCTTTTTACATTCTCCGGCTTACACGCTTCTTCTTGTGCTGCACGAATCAATTCTGGTAACCGGCTTACTACCCCCATACACGCGGATGAAATTTTCAGAGGAGCTTCTTTTCTGCTTAGTGCATCTGCTACCACATTCGCCTTGCCAGGGTGGTACTGAATTTCACAGTCAAAGTCTTTCAACAGATCCATCCACCTTTGCTGTCTCATATTAAGCTCTTTTTGATCGAATAAATACTTCAAGCTCTTGTGATCAGTGTAAATGACAAATTTCACACCATATAAATAGTGCCTCCACAGCTTCAATGCTAGAACCACCGCAGCTAACTCCAGATCATGAACTGGATATTTCTTTTCAGCATCTTTTAATTGGCGGGACGCATAGGCTATGACTCGACCTTTCTGCATTAGAACACACCCAAGACCAATTCTAAAAGCATCGCTGTAGATCACATACTCTTCTCCGCTTTGTGGTAGTGCTAGCACTGGTGCTTTACATAAAGATTGTTTCAGCTTCTGGAATGCTTCTTGCTGTTTTTCGGCCCACGTGAACTTTTCACCTTTCTTAGTTAACTTGGTTAACGGAGCAGCTATCGAAGAGAAATTCTCGACAAATCTTCTATAATAGCCTGCTAAACCAAGCAAACTTCGTATTTCAGTTGGACTCCGAGGTGGTTCCCACTTCATCACGGCTTCAACTTTTGATGGGTCGACTTTCACTCCTTCGGCATTAATTACATGGCCAAGAAATTGAACTTCTCTTAGCCAGAATTCACACTTGGAGAATTTTGCATACAACTTCTCCCGGCGAAGTAACTCCAACACTTGTCGCAGGTGCCCTTCATGTTCGGCTTGGCTTCGTGAATATACCAAGATGTCATCAATAAACACTATCACCGAGGTATCAAGGAACGGTCGACACACCCGGTTCATAAGATCCATGAATACGGCTGGAGCATTGGTTAACCCAAAAGGCATCACCAAAAACTCATAATGACCGTATCTCGTTCGGAAAGCTGTCTTCGGAATGTCTGACTCCCTTATCTTCAACTGGTGGTATCCTGACCTCAGATCAATCTTGGAAAAGTAGGACGCGCCTTGTAGCTGGTCAAACAAGTCGTCTATTCTAGGTAGCGGGTACTTGTTCTTTACCGTGATCTTGTTTAATTCCCGATAGTCAATACACATGCGCATTGACCCATCTTTCTTCTTGACAAACAGAATAGGGGCTCCCCAAGGCGATGTACTCGGTCTGATGAAACCCCTGTCTAACAATTCTTCCAGTTGCTTCCGCAGTTCCACCATCTCTGTAGGTGCTAAACGGTATGGAGCTCGGGCAACAGGTGCAGCTCTCGAAATCAGTTCAATCGTGAACTCAACCTGTCGATCTGGTGGCAACCCTGGAAGTTCGTCTAGAAACACATCTGGGAACTCGTTCACCACATTCACATTCGCTACCCCCACTTTAATCGGTTGAGCCACCGTTACATAAGCTAGATAGGACATCCCTCCTTTACTGATACAGCTTCGGGCTTGAGCAAAGGAGATGACTGACATTCTCAACCGAGGTCGTTCACCCTGAATCTTTATCCATTCTCCATCCGGTGTTAACACTGTGATGTTTTTATTTCTGCAATCCATGTTAGCATAATTCGTTGCTAACCAATCCATCCCCACAATCACACCAAATTCATTGGTAGTCATCGGCTTCAAATCTATAGGGAAGACGGTCCCGTAGATTTTAAGCTGACAACCTTCCAGATGTTCAGAAACCCAAACATATCGGCCGTCCGCTATAGCCACTTCCAAGCTTTCATCCATTGGGGTTAACGGTACATTCAGGCGAGGCAACAAAGACTCCGATACAAAACAGTGTGTTGCTCCAGGATCAAAAATAACATATACAGGTATGGAATTAAGAGTGAAGATACCTGTCACCACATCCGTCTTCTCACGGGCTTCTTCCACAGTCATCTAGAAAGCTCGCGAGGCCACTGGTCGTCCCCTGTTCTTCGGCTCTTCTTTCTTTCCTACTTGATCATCTCTGGGTCTTTCACTGTATACACCAGATTTCAGTTGGGGACAGTTCGGACGAATGTGATCTATAGCTCCACATTGGTAGCATCTTCTTTCTGCCCGACACTCCCGTGTAGAATGACCCGTTTTTCCACAATTTCGGCAGCTAACTGACCCAGTATCACTGCGACAACTGCCCGTGTGCCTTTTTCTGCATTTTTCGCACCACTTTCCTTCATCTTTCTGGCCCTTTCCCCTAGACCCGGATTGTTGCGACTTTTTCTGAGGCGTCCAACCTTGGTCTTCCGCCTTTCGTTTCGTTTCCAAGACTTTCTTTTCGTCTTCCTGTCGCTTCAGTTCTGTTTCTCTTTCCGTGGCTCGATCCACCACTTGCCGGAAAGTAGTTAGTTTCAACGGTTGCACAATCTCTCTAATTCGGGTTGTCAACCCCCGGACATACTTGTCGATCTTTCTCTTTTCGGTGTAGATGTGGTGTTCCGCAAACCTAGCTTTCTCCAGAAAGCTAAGAGTATATTCCTGAACGGATCGGGAACCCTGTTCTAGATGCAGGAATTCATCCTCCAACTTCTGAATAGCTACTTCCGAGCAGTATTCTTCATTAAACTTTGTCTTGAATTGCTCCCATTGTATCAATTGGGATGAATCAAGATCCAGTGATTTATAGTAGGTTTGCCACCAATGTAGTGCACCGCTTGTAAGTTGGTTTGTGGCAAATTCAACTTTATCATCATCCGCACATTTGCTTACTCGGAATACCTTCTCAATATGCATGATCCATTCCATGGCTTTGACCGGATCATCTGTCCCAGAGAATTCCTTTGGTTTACAACCAAGGAAGGCTTTATACGTACACCCAACTTTCTTTATCGAGGCTTCCCCACCTTGCGTTTCTTTTATTGCCCGGGCCCGACTTTCTCCCTGGCTTTCGTCTTCTGGCTGCCCGTCGTGAACGCTTTTTGCAGCCTCGTCAGTCGGATTAGGATTGGCACTCGGATTAGGATTGCCACTTGGGTTGTGATTATTTGTTAACGCAGGCATCATCTGCCTAACCACTTCTTCCACAATAGCTCGTATATCAGGTGGATTTTGTCCCACCGGTTCCCTCGCTGGTGCTCTTCGCCCAACAGAGCCGCGTGACCTAGTTGGTCCACTTATTGCAGTTCCACGCGAATTCGCACCAGTAGGATTGCTTCGTGTATTTCTCATACTTCAAAATTTCAGCAAACTATTAGATTACATATATAATAACAACTTATATATATCTAACAGTCCATTTATCTGTTCTTCTCTCAAGGTTTAAGTCCAGGAATCTAGTCTAAGACACCTAGTTCACTTAAACCACGGCTCTGATACCAACTTGTAACACCCGACTTATTAACCAAAAACACCCCAAAAATTTTTCGTTTTTCAAACCAAATTTTTTACAAATAAAACGTAAGTAAGGGGTTTTAGTCAATACAATACGAGTACAAGAGTATCACGAAGTACAATACATAAATATTATACATTCTTAAGCCGGGTCGTCACTTCAACATTTAGTCCTCAGTCACGGACTTTATCTTTTCCCTTGGCGGGATCATGCTCACCTGCAGGGACATATCAATAAACTATGAGCTATAAAGCCCAATGAGTAATCAACATCAATACAATATGTATAAGAATAAAATTCTCTATACAAAATCAATTAAGCAATATCATGCAATATAAAACCATATATGGCTCACGGGTTAGCCCGCTATTGCCTAGACTCACGGCTCCATTCTTGCCATCGAAATGACTCACGGCTTATCCGGTCTTGTCTATATAGGTTTGACTCACAGCTCCGTTCTTGTCTATTATAGACTCACGGCTTATCTGGTATTGTCGCACCATTTAAAATTTGACTGACTCACAGCTCCGTTCTTGTCTATAGTAGACTCACGGCTTATCTGGTATTGTCATGTCATTGTTATTGACTCACAGCTCCGTTCTTGTCTTTATCAGACTCACGGCTTATATGGTATTGTCATATTTCAAATCATGTAATTTATCATTTTTGTCCCCCAAAATCATTTCCATTTGCAGCTGCTCATATAACACACATCACATCGGATAATAGTGAGATTACTCACCTGAAGGATTGCTACTACTAGCTTTTGTCGTTTCTTGCCTTGAAATGAAATCCGCAAGATTTTGTCCCGTACCTATAATTCCATTTATTATCAAAATGATTATAGGTTAATA
This sequence comes from Cichorium intybus, assembly GCA_023525715.1. Taxonomy (NCBI): domain Eukaryota; kingdom Viridiplantae; phylum Streptophyta; class Magnoliopsida; order Asterales; family Asteraceae; genus Cichorium; species Cichorium intybus. The sequence goes on from CM042009.1 coordinate 129,889,921, forward strand.
ACCATTTCAATTAACTCTAATGCAATAGAGTTCAATACAATATTGTTATAAACAATGCCTAGTTAATAAACTTTCCGTTTACTAACTTTATATGAATTTTACTATTCACCGAGGCATTCAGATCGGTCTACAGTGCCCCCGAGGGGTCGAAAACTCGATATAAAAATTTTCCCAAACTTTTCAGACCATAATAAGCCTACGGTTCAAGTTTGAGCTAAAACGGACAAGCCAAGCAAAAGATAGCATTTCAAAGTCCCTGCCTGGCCTCTGCTCGGAGGCGCACTGCGCCTGGCTTCTGGGCGCACTGCGCCTAGCGGCAGTGCAGGTCCCCTGGCCAGTCGCGATTTATGCACTGTAGCTTGCAGATTTGGTCCATTAAGTCCTTATTTCTGTTCTTAATCACTTGGGGTTTGTTCCTAGGCTAAAACCTTACATTTTAACAAGGTTTTTAATCCCCAAAACACCCTCAATCAATCATATGAAGAATTAGGGTTCTTATTTCCAACAACCCCAAAACTTCAAATTCACCCAAAATAACAACCTACTTCCATTTTCTTTGGTTAAGTCTTTATTAGAATGACTTAATGGGAGTATCTAACCATTTTAACCACACAATTATAACTGCAATTGCAGTTTTTGAGTTCTACAAAACTCATCAAGAACAAACAATCAAGAACTTGGAATATTTACCTCAAAAACTTCCAATACTACCCTTTTTAAACCAAGAGTCAAATTCCAAGCTTCAAACCTTCAAGAATCCTTCAATCCTCTGCAGAAAATCAGCTCCTAGAACCCTCCCGTAACTCCCAAAATTCTGCACAAGTCATTTCTTTTATACCCCCAATATTTGCTATTTGGTCCTTGAAGTTGCATTTCTCAAACTTTTGCCACAATTTACAAATTAAATGACAAAAATCACATTTTTATAACATTTTAAGTCCAAGACTCAAAATATTATTACCAAACAAGTCCTTTTCTGTCCAAAAGACCAAATTACCCTTTTGGGGTAAAACGACCATTTTGCCCTTTTTATTATAATTATATAATAAACATGTTTTGGCGTTACATGCATGATAAAAGAATAAAACACACACAAGAGTTTAGAAGGGGGATGTGTACTCCCGGTAACTCACATTCCTTAAATCTCAAAGAAGGATGTTACTTCCTTGCTCCAACCTCAATTACTCTTCTCCTACAAGAGATAATAATCAACATTACTAATAGTTCTAAGACTAGTTAAACTTCACTAATTAGGAGTAAAATCTTAGCTAAACATTGTCTAGAAATGGGCTTAAGCTTTAGAACCCACAACCTAAACTACAAAGCTCTAGCTCAAAAAGTGCCCAAAACTGGAACGAAGCTGACACGGGTCGTGTCCTGGGTTACACGGGTCGTGTAACTCACGGGTGCAAACAGCACGGGTCGTGCTTCTCCAGCATGGGTCGTGTTTCGCACAGTTGCAGCTCCATTTTTGGTCATTTTCACCTCATTTTGGTCCAATTCAAGGTCTAACACACCCAAACTTCTAGATACCCAAAGGACATTATTTCTACTTAAATTACACATCATTTGGTCCAATCAAATCATCCAATATCATCTCCATTGAATCAAATCCATACTATGATTCCAACTCTACTTCATAAGCTTGGATCAAGGAATGTTCAATTCCATTCAATCAATTGATCAATAACTAAAGGGATTCCTTCTTACATTGATTTGAAATCACTAGGAATAACCCAAGCTCTTCATACAACCTCATTAAAGAATGAAAGTTGATCCAATCATCAAAGGTTTACCCATAGATGAGTTTTCCCCAAAAATTAGGGTTCATGTGAATCAACAAGCATCCTTAATGGTTCTCCAAGCATGAGACAATCAAATTGTGGAGAGATAATCACTAGAATTCATAAGATACACCTTTGGGATCATAGAACTCATCTCCCCCAACAAAATCGTGACTTCTAAGAGAAATGGGGGTTTTTCCCCAACTTAAACTTCAACCTTTTCACTTATTGCAAAACTAGTCCCTCCAGAACTTAAGTTATCTCATTTTTGCACTAAAGGTCCTTCTCCACCACATCTAAAATACTATTTGCAAATTAAGTCCTTCTTCTAGAACTTCATATGGAATTTCCATATTTACCCTTATTTAAATATTCTAGACTAAACACTTCTTCAAATGACATTTATAAATTTAAATTCGTTATGTTTTGATTATTATAATTATTAGATTTATTATTTTTATTTATTAAATTATTTACCCTAGATTAAGGATGTTATATATATATATATATATATATATATATATATATATATATATATAATTATATATATATATATACACACACACATACACACACATGCATGCATACATACATACATACATACATACATACATACATACATACATACATACATACATACATACATACACACACATATCAACGTACGCTCAACACGAGAATTACAAAGGAATTTCAACATAAGAAACCATCAATACATTCAACATTATAGTCAAGATTATGCAATATCAAATACCAAATAACTTCACACACAAACATAAGACTTAATTGGCTCCAAATCCACCCTTCATTTCTTGAATTTTTCCAAAGTTCTATACTCACCCCTTACTCCCACTCGGCATAGAGTGTGACAGCCTCTTTGATTGCCTCACCCAGACTCCATGGGATATCGACAATCGACGCCCAAAACGCACCATAAGATATTATAAGCAATAAGGCAATTTGAAAGAATACTACATAACTAACTTGAGTCATAGATGAACAAGAAAGCATAAAAGCATACATAATCACAAAGTACACACATATGTCCACATAAACTCACAGTGATGCAATATAATCAATCTCGAGCTCAAATTGTGTGCCACTTCCAATTCTGGAATCTAAGGGAATCACATCATCCACAAGCCTCCAATGATGTTATTATAATCCCTAAAGTATGCATACTAATTACTATTAACATATGATCATCAATTTTTGAGTTGTATCGTTATTATTGAGTTGTACCATTATTATTTTGATACCTCTACATGTTCATCCACTCTATAGCCTTTTGTTTATGCTTGGTTTGAACCTACTTAAACTCAGAATCACATGACGGAATCAAAAGAAAATTTGTACTACTCTTTGATTTTATACGAATTTTACAATACGACAACTGTATGCTGTCATAACTCAGTTTAACAACATTGTACAAAGTGAGAATTTTACGTATCTTGATGCTAGAAGTAATTTATAATGTATAAAAAAAAATAAACTAGACATTTATTGTAACACCCGTATTTTCAACTATTATTATTCAAGTTATTTAACGACGTTAGTTTTAAGTTATTAAATTTAGATAGATCGTGAAATAATATTTATCAGATATTTTGGTAATATGTCGTGTTCAACTATAATATCTTATTCATGATTTTTATAGTTTTAATTATCTAGAATCCTTAATTGAAATAAGATGGAAAAGAGCATAGTAATAAGGAAAGATGATGCACCATGTTAAGAAAATAAGCCTTAAAATGTGAAATGTAATTCTTGAAAGCATAAGGTGTCAAAAAATGTAAGAAATATTAGACTATGCAAGCAAGAAAGTAAGTGTGTAAGCAACTTACAAAAACTAAAGCACAATGAACTAGTGCAAATACAATGATGACAAAATATGACATAAGGATGACAAAAACCTATTCTAAAAACAATGAGTAACCATATTTGGGTTGATTAGTAAGTCTATATTGATGTGTTGTCAAATTCCAAATTAATTAAGGAAAGTTTATATGCATGAAAAATCAATAAAGTACATATGTGTCAAACATTCCAAGAATAAGGTTAAAAAAGTAACATATGTGTTAAAGATTCCTAGGATAATGTTAAAGAGGTACATATGTGTCAAATTCTTATAAATTTACAAGTTTAGAAGTTCAGTTAACAAGTACCCAATGCAACACACTTATACTATAAATTCAATTCTTTTATAGACCTGTGTTCGATGTATTATTTTTTTTAAAAAAAATTTAGAGAATTCAATCATAATTATTTTGGAGAAAAAGGGACTTCACGATACTAACCTTAAGAGGGTAGGGACACAAAGATGGGTTTAAGCCCGCGTGCTAAGTACGGCTAATAATGACGCTATCGACCATGATTAGTGGCACGGCACACCGTAATTGTAAAACCTTAGGTTTCGGGCCTTGAGCCCTATTTAAGGGGCTCTAAACCCTAGGGGTGCTCTTTTATTAGCCACCAGTCCCAAAGAATACCCTAGTTCGGCTATATCTTCCATCTTTGGTGTTATAGCTCTATTCCTCTTGTTTTGAAGGTTGCTTGTGGAAGAAGAAGGAGAGTGTTGGTGCCAAGGAGCCTTCTACAACCTAGATCTGACATGTTCTTCAGCTTTTGGACCATTGTAAGTGCTTTAGCTGTAACAACCCAGTTTTTAATATGTTTTATATTGCTATGGTTTCAACATATTGCATGTCTATAAGACATGAACATCAAAATGTGGTCCAATAAAAACCTTTGGTTTGCAAGTTTACAACCATGAGCGTTACAAATTCATTCCAAAACAAACCATAGCAAGCAGAGAGAGGATTTAACCATAAATTCGAAAGTTGGAGGCTATCTTAAGCTCCACTCCATCTAGTATTTCCAAAAGCATATGTAGCATAGCATATTGACATCCTACGCTTTCGAACTCGGACCTAGGATACATGACATAAAAAATGAAATACATAAGACGAAAATGTCTCGTGAGCTACATGAGTGTTAGACTCATAACATTTGTAAATATAACCAAGAATCATTTCCAAAACCTTTATAATCAAATTATGTATTGACATTTTTCTGTCAAACCATTCGTAATCATATCAAATAATAACACTTGTTGTCAAAAACCTTTATAATTGAATCATATAGAAATACTTAGCTTTCCAAAGCCCTTCAAACATATTTCAAGTGATAAAGTGGTTGTCATAAAACTTTAATTTTCTTTTCTTTAACTTTGACTGGTATTCAACATAATTGGATTTTTATACTTAGACCACTTGGAATACTAATCACGGAGGCTCCGTGATGGCCTAGTCAGCTCCACATCACACCATGAACACCACCCGATGTGGTGTGATGGGTAATTTCGTGATCTCATGTGACCACCTTCACGCTGCACCACGACCAATCACAAAGAAGTACAAGCTTTCATGCATATGGTGCACACCATGCTTGCTCCCATTAGCCTTTATTTTTTAATTAAAAAAGTGATGTGGTGTGATGGGTATTTCTAGTGTTGTGTGATGAAATATGATGGTGTGTGATGCTGAGGTGGCGCCCATCACATGTGATGCTAGTGATGGGTATCGCAAGTGGTCTTAGGGCATTAATCACTCTTGGTGATACCCCAAGTCTATACTGAGATGGTAAGAACATAACCAAGCCACCTTAGCATCTTATCACATGCTTTGACTAATATCATAACACGTTTGATTTTTATACTTTACGCATTAATCACTCTTGGTGATACCCCAAATCTATACCAGAATGGAGAGAACTTGATCAGTCCATCCTGGTCTCATTAGCTTAGGACATCTACTTCAAGTGATAAAATGGTTGTCACACACACACACACACACACACACACACACACATATATATATATATATATATATATATATATATATATATATATATATATATATATATATATATATATATATATATATATATTAGTGAGGATATAGCATTTCCAAAAATTTAAGGGGTGAAGGGTTAATGATGGTTTATTGAGACGATGTCTATGTGGTACTATAATCTCTTGAGATGAGTGTTAATGACACCTCTTGGTCTAAGATTTTGGTAAAAAGCTTTGAGAGATTAAGAAAATTATGAAAATACCCGATTACGATCAGGGCCGGCCGGGAGATTTTGGAGGCCCTATGCAAGTTAATAAATGTAGGCCCCAAAATTGTTTCCTAATTTCTTCTGTATATGTATTTTTCCTTGGAGGAAGATTCGTATTCGGACCAGATGTGCAATCCGTCTTTCTATCAATGTTCCTAATCATCCCTCCAGTTGCAGCTTTCTGTGCATTTGTTGGCCAGAAGTTACTCGATCACTTCCCCAAACACCTCAGAATATTACTTATGACCATATTTATTGAATTCACAATTTATGTAAGTCCTGTCATAAAATCAATTTCAATTTCTGAAAATCGTGAAACTGAAACATATACCTTAATTGTGAGAATCAATTTCAATATCAGAAACCATTGTCTCCTTTAATTCTGATTTTCAAAACTGAAAGAGAGACAACCCTGCAAAATTAGAAACCGTGAAATAACAACATCAATTTCAATTTCAGGAAATCATGAAGACGTGAAGCATATACCTTAATTCTGATTTGTGAGAATCAATCAATTTTAGAAACCGTAAATTCCTTAAAATTGTGATTTCTGAGAAGTGAGACCACTCTAAGACGAAAGTGAATCACTGAATCAGATTGGTCTATTGGAATTTAGAAGACGAGAAACTGAGAAAGAATGATTCAGAGAAATCAGAAACCGTGCTACTCAGGTTCAATATAACAATCTTGATTCGAGAATTTTAGATTATTAGTCCGAGAAGACGAGAAAGAATGATGAGTGAATGGAATTAGATTGGAATCTGATTCGAGAAAACGAGAAAGATAGAAAGGTTGAAAAACAATACGAACCTTGAACTGTTGAAAATATATTTGGGAATTGTGATGTACCTATGCAGGAATTCGATCGTCAATCAGTTGCTGATTTTTCGAGATTGAATTGGTGATTACCGAGATTAAGCTAATAATGATTATCGTTTCACGCTCCAAGCAATTGATTCCCGCTCCTTCTTCTTTGCGATTTGCGGTTTAGGTTGTGGAGCAGGACTTGGGCCTAATATAATGCTACATCACTTTAAAAATTTTGGGCCCTTGGTAGAATATGGACCCTATTCAAATGAACCACTTGAACTCCCTTTGGGCCGGGCCTGATTCCGTTTCATACTTGTTTTCAGGTCTGTCTTGTTTTGTTTGACGGAGTTTTACACAGATGTGATTTCTTTGTTCCTAAACCCTTGAATAGAATATAAACTCTTAAAAAATAATATTAAAAGAAATAAAAACTCCTACGACCAGGGGCGGATCTAAGACCAAGGTAAGGGGGGAGGTGCCCCCAATAATTTAGAAATTAGTATATTGGGTTAGTCTCATTTTGAGTAAAAATAAATCTCAAATACAATATGCCCCCAACTAAATATAAACACATGTTAATGGACCTGGCTTATTGGGGGCATTAATGAGATAAATAATTCAATTGAGTCTCATTCCTTGTCTTGATTAAGCAAAATACAATAATTTGAATTTGATGTGCGGGTAAATAGAAAAAAAAAAAGGCTGTATTTTTTTCTTCATCACCGTCTTTTTTCAGCACAACTATGCAAAATGGCAACATCCAACAACAAGCTAACTTCAATTTTCTTTTGATTCCTTTGGTCTAGGATTTAACAAGAAAAAAAAATACCAAGCATCAACTTTAAAAGATCTACACAATTCTTTTTTGTTTTATTCTAGGTAAATTTATAATCATTCTGACCCGACTCAGTAATTTTGTAACCGTTTTGTTACCGACTCACTTTTATTTATAACCGTTTTGAGCCGACTCGGAAAATTTTTATTTTATGTTTTTTTTTGCCCCCAACGTTTATAAATCCTAGGTCCGCCAGTGCCTACGACTCATGACAATTTGTTGGTACAATTAAAAATCAAGTTTCAAGCTTCATTTTTGTAAGATGACGTCAGGAGTGAGGCTATTTATCCCCGTGATGCAGTCAGCAGTGCGCTGGTGGTTCTATTTAAGATGCTTAGTTCTGAGTCTACACTCAAGTTTCAAACACACTAATGGCCAGCGAAATCACCACCGTCTCACCAACGGAAACCGCTCAATTTCAGCCTCTCCAACTGCAGGACAGGGTTGCAATCGTCACCGGTGGCTCTCGCGGCATCGGCAAAGCCATCTCCCTCCACCTTGCATCCCTTGGAGCAAAGGTCGTCGTCAATTACAGTTCCAATCACACAAAAGCAGATCTAGTCGTCTCGGAAATCAATTCCAAATCTCAATCTGAATCCCCACGAGCTGTTTCTGTCAAAGCCGACGTATCTGATCCGATTCAAGTAAAAGCCCTCTTTGACGCAGCTGAATCCGCATTCGATTCGCCATTATATATCCTCGTCAACGCCGCCGGGGTCCTGGACTCCTCATATTCTACAATCCCCAACTCTTCCATTGACGAATTCGATAGGACGTTCGCCGTGAACACGAGAGGCGCTTATTTATGCTGTAAAGAGGCGGCGAACCGGTTTAAACAAGGCGGCGGTGGGAGGATTATTTGTCTGACGACTTCGCTAGTGGTGGCTCTGAAACCAGGGTACGGGCCGTATGCAGCGTCGAAAGCCGCAGTTGAGGCTATGGTGAAGATTCTGGCGAAGGAACTGAAGGGTACGAGGATCACGGCGAACTGTGTAGCTCCGGGGCCTATCGCGACAGATCTGTTTTTCGAAGGGAAAACTGAGGCGATGGTGAATAATGTAATCGATCAGTGTCCTTTGGGTAGACTGGGGTTGCCGGAGGATGTTGCTCCGTTGGTTGGGTTCTTGGCAAGTGACGCCGGGGAGTGGATTAACGGTCAGATCGTTCGTGTCAATGGTGGATTTGTATGAAACGGTGAAAGTTTTCGCGGGTTTTTCTGTGTCAGACTGTCTGGGTCAGGGACGGTGAGCATCTAGGAGTTTTTTCAAAAGCTTTTTCACCCAAAAAGTTCATAAAAAATGAAAAAACTATAGTGGGAGGTTTTTAAATTACAAGCTTTTTCAAAGAACTAGTTAATTAACAAGCTCTTGACTTGAGCTTTTTCAATGTTTTGGTGGGTCTCACATTTTATTAACCAATAATATACCAACAATGCATATAATAATCTTCCAAAAAAGCTCTTGAAAAACCTCTTCTATAGTGAAAATAAAATAAGCTTTTTAAATCTAAGATTTTTCATGAAAAAGCTTTTATAAAAAGCCTCCCTATTGTGGATGCTTAGATGGAATAAACTACAAATCGCTTTCTATATCTTTGAGTGAATTACAAATTTCGTACCTGACTTATATATCAATTTGCAAATCTTTTTTAATTTGATTTTTTCCGTAATTTTGGTCATATTATGTGCAATACACATACGTTTTTAAAGACACGTTTTTAATTTGTTTACTTAATAAACTCAGCATACTGAAGAAAGCAAGTGATGTAATGCAAATGGGTCATGTATGCATTTTTACACGTTACATTTATATTGACATAGACCTTTTGAGAAATGTTAATAGATGGTTTATAATGTTTAAAAAAAATATAACAATGTGTATTTTCGGTTTTTAGTTGGCATTTACATAGCTTTTAGGTAGCTTTGACTTGGTATATCTTTTGTATATCTAACATTAAGGAATGAGAAGTAGTATTGGCACATCTTTTATAAAATATCATCCACTTGCTTTTGACTTTGGTCTTTGTAAAGCTTCATTTTTAACATATCGTTTGTGTTGTCTTTTGTTATATATGTGCGGTATATATAAGTATAAAGCATCATGAAAACCACAAGCACAAAACATCTACCACTTTCATTGCATCTAAAAAACTAACAATGCAATATTATTAACATACTTGTCTTGGTTTGTTTATTACTGTACTTACAAAGGTAAAATCTTTTTTCATTTTTTTTCAGTTATACATAGAAATTAAGGAAATTTTTATCTTTTTTATACGTAGATCACCACAAGTTACCACTTAAATCATATTGTCCCCAATTTTTGATAAATCCTATGGAAAATATGAGCTAAAAGCACAGTAACAATAGTTGATCTTCTTTAAAGACCAAAGTGATTATTGCATAATCTGTCCCTTAAAACAATGATAGTTATGTAATTTTACATTACTTCTTAGTTCTTACCTGATTAATTAAAATTCAACTACTTTGACGGCAAATAATTAGAAAAGTAAAATCATAATTAGTTCACTTAAACACAATCAAAAGTAAAATCTGATAAACTATTTTTTTAGAAAATATTAAATAAAAGAGAAATATATCTTTTTCTATAAATATGAAATGTATGAATATTTATTTCGTGATATACTATTTTTATAATATTTTTATTCTTTTTCAAATTTTAAAGATTTCAAATAACATAAGAATTCCAAATCAATTTTGCAACTCCCAATACGAAATTATCATTTTACATACAAAACAAATAAAAAGATATCAATTTGTAGTAGTACTCCTACCTTATTTGGGTAATTTGTTGGGTTATTGCCATCAAAACCCCATAAACTTATCATTTTGGTTTTAAATGGTCATCGAACTATGTTTTGTGCATTCTAAGACATTGAAATATGAAATTATATGTCAAAAAAACCCTTTTGCGAAAATTAAAGAGGTCATCCTGTAAAATAAAGCTGATGTGGATTTTGACCATCTAAAAAGGTGACTTAGACTTTGACCATATAAAACCCTTTTTGCCGAAGAGGTCGTTCGTATCACAGTTTCTGATAAAGGTTCTCGATAAATATCTCAGCTCTCTAATCCACATCGTCTTCTTCATGTAAAAGCAATGGTTCTTTGTACATGAAAGCTTCTCGTATTCTCTAGTCGTTCCCCAAAGCTCAGCCGCTTGTGACTTTACGAATGAACTATGAAAGAGGAGAAAACACTCCACCGATTTACATTGGAGTTCATGAGGAAAGTGACCTTCTTGACAAAGGTTCTAGCCTGCTTAACAAGTGTCTTCTGTTGTTCTTGTCTTCTTCCAGGTTTTTTGGTCGATTTACAGATATAATTAAGTGGTTTCAGATTCAATATATATCTTTAAAAGATTAACAAAAAAGCTGAATTCTATCCATGAGATGAGGCATCACAAGCAATGAGCCATATCAAATGAATTTGACAGATCTCCCGTTGTGTCAATATTATTCCAAGAATTGTCGGAATCCCGTGTTCCAACGCGAACCGAACTTGAGCCTCGTGGTTATCTCTCGGGGATAGAGACGCCGTTAAAATGCCACGATCAAGCAAGTCACCGCCCCTGCTAGAGCCACCTGGACACGAAATATTTCAGATTTAAGCTTTACAAACACAAAAAACTTAATCGTGGTATTGTTGTTGAGTGTTGGATAATTTATTGAGGTAGATATTTAGAAGTCAATTGAATGAAGGGAGGGTGGAAGAAAGAAAAAATGGTTGTGTATGGCAGCTTGTACTACAAGAGACGCCAATTAAATCACTTTGCAAATTAACTAAGTTAAGTAATTAGAATATTTGGAGGACCAAAATCATAGAACATGGTGATTCACGTTCCAAATAGCTGTGGCCACCACCGCATGACCCACCATAACAACCAAACCTATTTTTCTTCCTGAGGTTATGCCGACGAACAAGAAACATAGTTATATCAAAAAAGTTGAAAACCAAACCCATATGAACGAAAAGTGTTTGGATACCAACAAAGAGTCGGAACGACGATGATTTTGGGACAGATTTGGATAAGTTTGGATGGCGTGGTTATATATAAATAAAAGAGGGGATAATAAAGAGAATAATATATAATAGTTGGAGCAAAATCTTAGTACCTTGCTCCCATGCATTCATTTCTTTCCTGTGGAAGAGAAAGAGGATAAAGATAAAATTGTCTACGTGGCATCACTTGTACATATCAGCTAAGTTAAAATTGAAATTTTACATGCTAACCGGATATATTCCCTTTTTTAGCAGGTCATTTTAAAGTATAATGATCTAAAAATAACAATTTTTAGTATAAGGACTATTTAAACTCAAAACCAAAAGTTTATAAGGTTTGGATAACAATAACCCTAATTTGTTTGATTATCCGTGAAAAATCAAGTTTCATATTGAATTAGAGATATCTATCCATGTAGGATGACATCAGCAGTGACGATGATTTATCCGTTGATATTCATTCATATAGCTCACACTCTCAAATTTCAAGTATACCAATGGCCACAGAAATCAGCACCGTCTCACCAACTGAAACCACCCAATCTCAGCCACTCCAACTGCAGGACCGGGTTGCAATCGTCACCGGCGGCTCTCGCGGCATCGGCAGAGCCATCTCCCTCTACCTAGCATCCCTTGGCGCAAAGCTCGTCGTCAATTATACTTCCAGGCCCACTGAAGCGGATCTAGTCGTCTCGGAGATCAATTCCAAATCTCAATCTCAATCTCCAAGAGCTGTTTCTGTGAAAGCCGACATTTCTGATCCGATTCAAGTGAAAGCTCTCTTTGACGCAGCCGAATCCGCCTTCGATTCCCCATTATATATCCTCGTCAGCTCCGCTGGGGTTCTGGACCCATCCTACGCTTCGATCCCCAACTCCTCCCTCGACGAATTCGATAGGACATTCGCCGTGAACACGAGAGGCACTTATTTATGCTGTAAGGAGGCGGCGAACCGGTTGAAACAAGGCGGCGGAGGGAGGATTATTTGTCTTACGTCATCGTTGGTGGTGGCTTTGAGTCCTGGGTTCGGGGCGTATGCAGGGTCTAAAGCGGCGGTTGAAGCTATGGTGAAGATTCTGGCAAAGGAACTAAAGGGGACGAGGATCACGGCGAACTGTGTAGCTCCAGGGCCTATTGCGACAGATATGTTTTACGAAGGAAAAACTGAGGAGATGGTGAATAAGTATATTGAGGAGAGTCCTTTGGTTAGACTGGGGGTGCCGGAGGATGTTGCTCCGTTGGTTGGTTTCTTGGCTAGCGACGCCGGAGAGTGGATTAACGGTCAGATTGTTGGTGTCAATGGTGGATATGTGTGAAGGGTGTTGCCAATTGTATCTAAGGTTACAAATTACTTTGATTTCATGTCACATGATATATAACTGGAAAAAAAAATGGAAGGAAATTTTCGCTTTCCTTCTTTTCACATTCATTAATCTTTCAATTTTTTATTTTATAATTTAATTATCTCATAGTTTTAAGTCAAGTCATTTAAAAGTATATAATAAAAGGTACGTGCTATTTTTAACTAGTTTAATCGAGTCAACATTGTACATGTGGTTATTATAATTCGACGAAACTATGCAATTGGTCATTGTGTACCCTTTCTTAGAGTGTTGCATCTTGAACTTCTTCGAGACTTTATGTATGAACGTGTCTTTTTTCTCCTTCAATACTTGGAAATGATCTTAACTACCATAGAATGTGCTTCACTAGGATTGATAGGATGTTGACTTGTCATGCTTAAGGCATACGACATAGCAGGCCTTATCATAACATGTATGATCGATCATGTAGCAAAACCATACATGATTTGACTCTTCCCATTCAACTTCTAAGTGGACCTAGGACACTGAACTCTATCCAGACCTAAAACACGATGCATAGGTAGAAACTATTGGTAATTTTGTGTTACCAGGTCGTTTTAGTATGGTATAATTTACAAGATTACTAATGGAGCTCTAACTTTGAATTTATAAAAGTTAAGAGGTGTGAAGTGCACACTTATATAATATGAATTTTTTTCTCTGTATGACCTAAATGTGGGGGTTAAGGGGTCTACATCCCCTTAGGGTGCACGGTGTAATGCTTCGGGCTTGATGCGGGATCGGAAAAGTAGGGTGCGGTACCGCCGGTACCTCCGGTACCGCTGCCCCCTCTTCGGCGGGTTCGTCTCTTTTGGGCTCGGTCGGGAGATGGTGAAACCGCCCCATCTTTCAGTTAATGTAAAAAAAATTTAATACTAAAAATTAGACCTTTTACCCACTCCTATAAATACCTCCCTCTACCTATTAACAAAATCACACATTTCTCTCAATCTTTCACTCTATTCTCTCAACCTTTCATACTATTCTCTCAACCTTTCTTTCTAAATATTTTATTTTAAATTTCTAAAAAAAATGGCAGCCAACGTACAAATGATGATTCGATCTTGGTCTAAACAAGAAGAGGTAGTTTTGGCAAGAGCCTGGGTCACCGCCACCGAAGAAATTGATACGACATCCTACCGATCATTTTGGGTTCGTGTGGAGGAAGAGTTCTACAGAATTCTAGGCGCGATTCATTATCGGAGTCACCATCAGCTTAACGCAAAATGGAAAGATATGAAGAGAAAATTGGTACAATTTAACCAAATTTACATCAACATATATTTCAACCGAGCAAACGGGACAACCGACGAACAAGTCGTGGAACAAGCCCTACAACAGTATCCGGTGACATATAACAGAGAGTTCAATCACAGAGAAGCGTGGGATGTTATGAAAGACACACCTATGGTTTTTTTTTAGATCCTAGTATTTAGGATTAAATTTCTCGTATTTAGGATTTAATTTCCCGTATGTAGGTTGTTTTTAAATTTTTTAATGGTGTGTTTTTTTAATTAAATGTCATTTGATTTTATTAATTGCGTTTTATTATTATTTATAATATTAAATTAAATATTAAAAATCATTTATTAAATTAATAAATGCATTTAAAAATCAAAAATCTTATGTGGCATTGTGGGTTCAGTGGGTACTGGTTCCACGGGTGAAAGATTGGTGAAAGATGGGGAAAGATGGAAGTGAGAGGAGAGAAAAAAGCTACGTGTGGGTTTAGTGGCTTCTACTCCCCCCACCCTTATGGGGACCATGGGATAGTGCCCCTAAGAGGATCCATGGGGCAACACCTCTATCGTGGGTCCTTGGGAGCTGCCCTTGCGAGGTGTAGGGTAGGGCCCGACCCGAAAACGGATTTTATTAAAAGAACGTTATGAAAATTAATTCTAAAATATATTCCATAATATTTTTCAACTATTATATTTTCATTTAAGATAAATCTCACAATAGCATTTTGAAATTGTCTATCTTACATTTATGGTAAATAACGAGTATCTAAACTCATCAATTATTAGTTATTGTTGATTAATTGATAGATTATTGGTATATCATGCCCCCACGATTAGAGCATAGTGGTTGATGTGTGAAATTCCACACAGAAGGTCCAAGGTTCAAACTTTGACACGCCTAAAATATCGCTAGTGTTCTTCGATTGACCTTTCATGTGGGCCTTGGGAAGGGTTTACTTGAGCCTCTCAGATGGCACTGTTTACTATTTTGTATTTGTATATCATAAGAATTAAAATTTGTATTTTTATCATGTTTTTTATTTCTAGTTAGTGTCTTGATTAGAAGTTGTTCCTTGTAGGATTATAACCATAATTGAATTTTGTGATACTTATGATTGGGTCGAAATATCAAATTTAAAATATGATTACAATATCCTATACGCAATCCAAGCAATCTATTGATTATAAAAAACCGGACATGTTCTTCTTAAACCCCAACACAAACTCCTTTTAGAGTCCTACATCTTGAATCTCTCCAATGTCTTATCATGTGCGTGCTTTTGTTTAACCATTTAGATCTAGCTTTATAGATCTTGATGTCTACTATCTGCTGACTCTCTTATGTCTTTCATAGAAAAACAATTTCTTTTATGTCTTTGATAGAAAAACAATTTCCTACCCAATATCTTACATTTTTTGTAAAGTTGAGACATTGTTTCCTATGAAAAATATACATACATAACAATGAAGACCACAATGCTCTTACTAGCCCTTGTATATACATGATTCATATCCACTTTTGACACAATCAAACTCATTTATTTTTTCACCAAAGTAAGATTCCAACCACAAGATGCTTGTTTGAGTGTATAAATGGTCCTCGGTTGATCGCTAAACTCTCGACTAATATACTCCAACAATTCATCAGATGATCACTAAAAATGACATTTTTGTTTATATCATCTGCGAAAGTGACATCTTTCAGCAAATAAGAAAATAGTTAAGAGATAATGTTATTGATAAGCAAAAAAATTGATTAAGAAATGTCATTTTCGTAGAAAACGACCATCTGCGAAAATAACATTTATTGGTTAAATTTTCACTTAGAAATGAATTTTACTAAACATTCGGAAAATCAATAATAACATGTGATTTTAACATATGTTAAAATCTACAAAATATACAAGAAACTTCCAACACCTTAAGACATGATATTTGAAACGAGATCGGTGTTTTGGAGTAACATTGAGAGCTATGTGTTTGAGAGTGTTTTTGAGAGCTTTTTAGGTTTCCATTTTTTGTAAAATGAAAGAAAAATACGAAAATAGAGGTTTTTATGTTTTTATACATCTAATATGAAAGATACATTATTTTTAAGATTACATCTGTGAAATGCGTAATCTGCGAAAACCACAAAAACAATATTGTTTTGATGATTTCGTAGATGATCTAATTGATAGTCATTTTGGTGATTGAGTTTCTTTTTAACTATTTTTTAGACATTAGTAAATAAAAGAGAGATATATGTCTTTTTCTCTATATATTAAATATATGAATATTTATTTAGTAATATACTATTTTTATAATATCTTAATTATTTTTCAAATTTCTTTTATTTTTAAAGGTTTCAAATAATATAAGAATTCAAAATCAATTTTGCAACTCCCAAATATGAAATTGTTAATCATCATTTTACATAAAACAAAGGGCTAAAGAGAGATCAATTCTTGTAGTCCTCCAACTCATTTGTGTGGGTAATTGTGTGATTATCCCGTGAAAAATCAAGTTTCATCTTGAATTAGAGACATCTATCCATGTACGATGACATCAGCAGTGACGACGGTTTATCCGGTGATATTCATTCATATAGCTCCAATCACTCGCTCAGATTTCAAGCATAACAATGGCGACCGAAATCAACACCGTCTCACCAACTGAAACCACCCGATCTCAGCCACTCCAACTACAGGATCGGGTTGCAATCGTCACCGGCGGCTCTCGCGGCATCGGCAGAGCCATCTCCCTCTACCTAGCATCCATTGGCGCAAAGCTCATCGTCAATTACAGTTCCAGTCCCACTGAAGCGGATCAAATCGTCTCGGAAATCAATTCCAAATCTCAATCTCAATCTCCACGAGCTGTTTCTGTGAAAGCCGACGTATCTGATCCGATTCAAGTGAAAGCCCTCTTTGACGCAGCCGAATCCGCCTTCGATTCCCCATTATATATCCTCGTCAGCTCCGCCGGAGTTCTGGACCCATCCTACGCTTCGATCCCTAACTCCTCCCTCGAAGAATTCGATAGGACGTTCGCCGTGAACACGAGAGGCGCTTATTTATGCTGTAAGGAGGCGGCGAACCGGTTGAAACAAGGCGGCGGAGGGAGGATTATTTGTCTAACGTCATCGATGGTGGTGGCTCTGAGTCCTGGGTTCGGGGCGTATGCAGCGTCTAAAGCGGCGGTTGAAGCTATGGTGAAGATTCTGGCGAAGGAACTGAAGGGAACGAGGATCACGGCGAACTGTGTAGCTCCGGGGCCTATTGCAACAGATATGTTTTACAAAGGAAAAACTGAGGAGATGGTGAATAAGGCTATTGAGGTGACTCCGTTGGGTAGACTAGGGGTGCCGGAGGATGTTGCTCCGTTGGTTGGTTTCTTGGCTAGCGACGCCGGGGAGTGGATTAACGGTCAGATTGTTCGTGTCAATGGTGGATATGTGTGAAGGGGGTTGCTAATTGTATCTAAGGTTACAAATGACTTTGATTTCATGTGATATAAAGTCATAGTGATATATGATTGGAAAAAAAATGGAAGGAAATTTTCGGTTTTTCTTTTCACGTACATTAATCTTGCAATTTTTTATTTTGTAGTTTAATTATCTCAAAGTTTTAAGTCTAAGTTATTTTTAAAAGTATATGATAAAAGGTACGTGCTATTTTTAACAAGTTTAATCATTTAAAAGGAGTCAACATTGTAGATATGATTATAAAGGGATAACGAGTTGTAAGTATAACCAACTTTTGAAATTGTTCATATTTAATCACTGAACTTATTTTTGTGCTTGATTTACCCATGAACTTTTTAAAATTGTTCATATTATATTATTATGATCGGTGATAGAATGTTTATGCTGATTTAGAATCCTACGTGGCATCCTAGAAGACTTGGAAGGGTAACGAACTTTTAAAATTGTTCACATTTGGTCACCGAACTTATTTTTGTGCTTGATTTACCCATGAACTTTTTAAAATTGTTCATATTATACCATTATGACCGATAATAGAAAGTTTGTGCTAATTTGACATCCGAACCCCAACTGAAGACCACTAGCCCTTATTTATGTCTCAGCTTTCTGATAGGGATGAGCATATGGACCGGAAAAACAGAACCTAACCGAAAACCAACTGAAACCGAACCGAACTGGGACCGAATATACATATTCGGTTTGGTTTTCGGTTTTTAAAAAATGTTAATTCGGTTTCGGTCGAATTCGGTTTCGATCCGGTTCGGTCCTGTCCCCTGACAATGCTTATTCCTAACACTACTCTTGATCATGAAAAACCGAACTGAATCGAAAACCGAAATAACCGAACCGAACCGGAACTGAATATACATATTCATTTCGGTCTTTGGTTTTTAAAATATCATAATTTGATTTCGGTCCATTTCGGTTTCGGTCTAGTTCGGTTCGATTTTCGGACCGAGCTCATCCCTACTTTCTGATGCCACATCGAATGTCAAATCAGCACAATCTTTCTATCATCGGTCATAAGGGTATAATATGAACAATTTTAAAAAGTCCATGGGTAAATCAAGCACAAAAAAATAAGTTCGGTGACCAAATGTGAACAATTTTAAAAGTTCGTTACCCTTTCAAGTCTTATAGGATGCCACGTAGGATTCCAAATCAGAATAAACTTTCTATTACCGGTCATAATTGTATAATGTGAACAATATAAAAAAGTTCATGGGTAAACTAAGCACAAAAAAAAGTTCAATTACCAAATATGAACAATTTCAGAAGTTCGTTACCTTTACAGGTAATTATCCCTTATTATAATTTGACAAAACTATGCGGTTGGTCATTGTGTACCTCCAAATTCGTTGGAGCACAACCGTAAAATATTTTATGCGTTTGGTCGTTGTAGTTTTAATTTTTTATAGAGTAAATTACATAATTGCTCCTGTGTTTGACATGAATTTGTATTTGTGTCCAAGTTTTGATTTTTCACTTACAGGGTCCATGTGGTTATATTTTCGCTACACTGACGATCACTCTTGGGGTTACCATCTAATTTAATATGTTAAGTGAAAATTGCCCTTAGGGACCAAAACTACAGAAAATTTGTAATCAAGGTTCTTTAGAAAGTCGTGATTCCCAAAGGGTATTTTGGTCATTTTTCTGAAAAATCATTTTCATTTAACTCTTCGAAATGCAAAGAACTTTTAAACTAAAGATATTAAAAAAATTTTGGCTCTTTGTTAGAATTTGTTAAAAACTCTACTTGCTTGGGGACAAGCAAGACACAAGTGTGAGATGTTTGATAACACCTTACAATGTTAGCCATTTTAGGTGTTATTGAGCGATGTTTAGTAGAATTATCTTTCTAAGAACGCTAACATTACTCACTTTTAGTGTCGAGGTACTTGTTTGTGTTTTAGTGCAAATGCATGGCGATTTTGTGTAAAATTAGTAAAGTTAATGGCAAATCTAAAGAACAAGTCGAAGTGACACGTGCGCCGCGGAGGAAGGAAGATCGCGATGCGGACATGTGGATGAGATCTAACCCGGATGAGTTTTCAAATTCAAAGTCCAAAGAAACGGGGGATAAGGTTTACCCACGGCGCGTACTACGCGGCGCGAAGAGCGATTTTTCTCAACTATAAATAGAGGCTCCCAGGTCGGATTCGGGGAGCGAATATTGATCCTTTGAGTGGAACTCAGACTTCTTTGACTCAGATTTCGTAGATTTATAGTAGGGTTTGATAGTTGGATCTTTTTACATTATTTTTGCGTTTTTGTTTATCGTTTAGCTCTTGTGCAATCGAGGGTTCGGAATTGTAGAACACCATCGATCACAGAGGCTCTAATTAGTCCCTGATTTCAGAAGCATTTGGCTATGAATTGGGTTTTTACTGAATGCAAGTTACATTTGGTTTATTTTAGTGCAATTTACTTTTCGATTCGTAATCATCGCCTTTTAATTTATCATTTCTGTTTTGATTCGTTGCTGATTTCTGAGTTTGATCTCGAGATCAGATTAGTTTAGTTTGATTGGTTGTGATCTATCGCTTCGGTATAGATTGTTGGTTTTGATTTTCGTGTTTTCGAGTTCTTTTCAGGATCAAGTGTACGAATATTCACCGTCTATAGAGTGACAACCAATCAAACTAAACTAATCTGAACTCGAGATTAGTTTTTGAATTTAAAGATAATACAGATTAATTAACCAATTATCATTTATCTAATTTGAATACAAATAAGTTTTATCCCTAACACCGTTGCAAGCTATAAAAACCCCTCTTGGTCCTCATTAATGATGCGCCACTTTTCTAGAGCTCTTAGACTTGAATTGTTCTTTTCTCTCTCAGCAAAATCTATAAATTTGTAATCAAGGTTTCTTTCTGTTCTAATATGTTGATTAGTTGTTGATGCATTTGTTCTTGCTTTTTATTACTCTTTTCATCATGGATTCGATGAATGATTCGAGTTTTATCATGGATTTCCTCTTCCTCTTCTTGTTTATAGGTTCGTTGGTGGAATCTTGCAGCTTGCTGCTTGATTCTGATGAACTGCAAGAAGAGAATGCAGTAACAAATGGAACCTAAGTATATGATGTTACATCAAATACAGTTTTGGTCCTTGAGGACAATTTAGACAATTTACAAGCACTTAACGAATTAAATTAGACAGTAACCCAAAAGAGATCGTCAGTGTAGCAAAAATGTAACCACATAGACCCTATAAGTGAAAAATCAAAACTTGGACCCAAAATGCAAATTCGTGTCAAACACAAGGACCAATTATGTAATTTACTTTTTTTATATGTTTGGTCTTTATAAATTTATTTTATTTTACATTTGATCTAAAATTATTGTTTTATTGTTTACTATATGTTATAATTATTTATTCTATATATATATATATATATATATATATATATATATATATATATATATATATATATATATATATATATATATATATATATATATATATATATGTGTGTGTGTGTGTATTTTGTTGGATTGGGTGTCTAAGCCATGACTTATAATTTGTATTTACCTAATTAATAGTAGCAAAGTTGATTTAGGTTGCCATCATAGCTAGAGGTTTGACAGAAATTCCAGGAGAGAGAAAGATTGATTTATTATGTGATTAATAAATCAATAGAAATAAAATAAATAGTTTATTAATATATTAAAGTGATAATATATTAATTAGAAACTATATTAATTAATTAGAAATTAATATGGAATTAATTTAATTAATTAAAGGTGCAGGGACTGAAATTGTAATTATTCAATAGTTGAGTAAGTGAAAGTTTTAGTAGGCAGTTGACCAGGGAAATTTATATATAAGATATATATAATTTCGAGATTAATATAATTAGGATAAATAGATTTGAATTGATAGATAAATGTTTATCTTATTTGAATTCAAGAAGGTTTATCTCTAAAGGCTTATCTGGTTATCTGTTGGAGGCTATAAATAGGGAGCCTCAGACCCCATTTATTCTGTGCCATTTTACACATAATCTCTCTGGAATTTCGTTCTCCTCTCCCTAGCTCTTGGGTGTGATCTCATTTGAGGCAGGACACTTGTGCTGCTCAGCTTCAGGAAAAATTCTAAAGGTTAGTTTTTCTGATTTATTTCTTTAGTAATTTTCTGTTGGCCTTTAGGAATTATTTATATGTTCAAAGTTAGAAAACATAGATCCAATTTAGGTTGCATGTGAACTTAGGGTTTTAGTTCATAGATTTGCAGAAAACATTTCAGTAGTATCAGAGCTATATAGTTGTTTTCTAGTTGAATTGCTATAACTGTTTTCCTAAAATTTAGGGTTTAAAGCTTATAAACCCTAATTTAGCCATTTCGATTTAGGGATTAGGGTTTTAGAAACCCTAGCCCCTCCCCTTAATATTTTCGATTTTGCATTAGGGTTTAGAATAGGGGTGACAATTGGGTCGGGTTCGGGTTGGCGGGTCGCGGGTTGGCGGGTCAGAAAGAGCAACCCAAACACGACCCATATAAATATGCGGGTTGGCGGGTTGCGGGTTGGCGGGTTGGCATGTAACCCGAACACGACCCACGTAACCCGTTTAATTATATGGGTTGGTGGGTTGGCGGGTCAGATTCGGGTTCGTGGGTCATAAACGGGTTGGCGGGTCATATACGGGTTCGTGGGTCATGACATCTTTAAGCCGAAATTTTTTAGAGAAAAACTATTTAACAAAATCCAAACAACTAACCATGTCCAATTAAACATATGGATGCAAAATAAACATATCCAAGCAAATTAAACAAAACGAGTAAACACATCCACACTTTATTTTAGAAGTGGATATGTTTATTAAACATATCAAAAGTGTACGTTTTATGATTAGGTTAGGGCATCTTTTTGCACTTTAATATTTATTTTATATTTTTATTTGTATAATAGAAAGTAATATGAACGAAGACCGAAGACGCAGTCTCTTTAATTGATACTTTAAGTTTAAATATCATATCAAAAGTAAAAGTGGATTGATACTTTAAGTTTAAATATCATATAAAAAGTGTACGTTTTATGATTAGGAAAGGGTAAAAGTGGACGAAGACGGAAGACGAAGTCTGCCTCAAACTCAAACAGTCAAACGAAGAGTGGAACTGGAAATGATTAGGTTAGGGCAAACTTATTTCAGCAATTTCTTTTTAATATTTTATTATAGATAAAAAATAAAAAATAAAAAATATATATAAACGGGTTGGCAGGTCAACCCGCAAACACAACTGATGACCCGAACACGACCCGTATAATTGGCGGGTTGGCAGGTCAAAAATCTCAACCCAAACCCGTTTATTTTCGTGTCGGGTTCGTGTCGTGTCGCGGGTCGTGTCGAGTATTGCCACCCCTAGTTTAGAAGGTATTCTATTTTTGGTAACTGTGATTATTTAATAATTTGATAACCTTAAACCCATTGCTTGCTATTGTAACACCCAAAATCACAATTTTAAAATTTCATTTATTACCAAGGTTCCAACAAAATCTTTATTCAAGAAGTAAAACTGTTTCGACATAGTTATCAAACCAATAGCAAAAGTATTTCAAAACCATGACATAAAACATTAAATTAAGGTCCCGTGGATGCGATGTGCTGCCGTCAAACCTTGCCCTTCCCTTTGTCGGTTTGAAGTACATGAAATGTTTTAAAATCAATGGGTAAGCACAAAGCTTAATGAGTCCACAAATTACCATACATGCCCACACATTAAACAACCCGTCCTCGAGAACGACCCGACCCTACCCGCCATACAACAGCTACGGGCGTCCATCATACAATAGCTATGGAAACGGGGTGGTTCTACCCATCATACAACAGCTATGGGTTCCCGGTTATGGCCCAGCCCATCATACAACAGCTATGGGACAAGGCAATAGTCCAACTCGTCATATAAAAGCTACGAGTGAACACGCATCAGTACTGAGCCCAACAACAAATAACCACAGATATAGAACAAATCATATAACTATAAATAGCACCAGATGCCTAACATGCAACAACACATAGTAAGGTGAGGATACTCACCTGATTCGTAACCGTGTAGATATTCTCTAATATCCTAACTTAGCTCGTCTAATCACCTACATCCCACATACACAACATATTAATCACTGACCAAACTCCTATAGACTGGCCTAAAGGTCAGACCCAACATTTGCCATCAAACAAGGGTCGAAAATAAGTTCTTGGTCAAACAGTCAATCGTCGCGGCGCGACTTCTCCTCTTACACGTCGCAGACTATCATCGCACACTTACGGGGTTTACCTGAACCCGTGTCGCCGAAATAACCTGTCCGCGTCGCAGACTCGTAATAGTCCGAAATCCCTTTTAGCCCTTAACCAGTACAACCATCGATTAGTGTTCCTCTCTACACCATTCCTGGGATCAGAAACTACCCTAAGACTATCCCCATCAGCAACCCAACCCAACCCACCTTTTCTATTAAAAAACTAATTTCTTACTCTTCCACCTACACAACCCAACCCAACTCATTTTTCACACCCATTAGCAACCCAACCTAACTCAAATTTTTATTAATAAATATAATTAATTACCGATATTTATTCTATTAAAATTATTAAAAATAATTATTTTATTTAAAAAATCTAACTTTTAATATAAAATTAAAAACATAACATTAACATTAATTATAAAATTAAAGACATTACAAACATAACATTAATTATAAAATTAAAGACAAAAGATACAAGCTACATAATTAATCATCAGTGCCAAATTTTTGCCATATGTGTTCAACCAAATCTTTTTTTAGAGCGTTATGAGTTTCTCTATTTCGAAGTTGTGCCCTGTTTGTCATATATTTTGATAGACTTGCAATTCGTTCAGTGGAGTATTGCAAATGTTGCTGCTCATCTTCAGTAGAACTTCCTGGTTGTCGATTTCTAGGTATGTCATTTAGAAATTCCTATGGATCATAATAGTTAAGGTATGTGTCTCGTTCATCCTCTACAATCATATTATGAATGAAAATACATGCAATCATGACCCGACCCATCATATCCTTGTCCCAAACAAGACATGGGTGTCGAATAAATGCAAAGCGAGCTTGTAGAACTCCAAATGCTCGTTCAACATCTTTTCTAGCAGCCTCTTGATGTTGAGCAAATAACTTGTGTTTTCGAAGTAATGGAGAAGTTATTGACTTCACAAAGACAGCCCATGAATGATATATGCCGTCAGTGAGATAATATGCCCTATTGTATTCCCGACCATTAACATTGTAACTAAAATTTGGTGCTCGGCTTGCCAATACATCACTAAAAACAGGAGATCTATGAAGTACATTAATGTCATTACACGAACCTGGTGTTCCAAAAAATGCATGCCATATCCATAAGTCATGCGATGCAACAGCTTCCAAAATAATTGTTGGTTTTCCGCTTCTTCCTGCATATTGGCCCGCCCAAGCCGTGGGGCAATTTTTCCATATCCAGTGCATACAATCAATGCTTCCTATCATACCTGGAAATCCACGTTCTTCCCCTACATGGAGTAATTTTGCCAAATCAACTTCAGTCAGACTTTTGAGGTACTCTACGCCGAAACATGTAATGACACCTTCTACGAAATGTACAAGAGCATCCCTTGTTACAGTTTCACTCATTCTCAAGTACTCATCTTGTGCATCTGCTGATATCCCATAAGCCAACACCCGCATGGCTCCAGTACATTTCTGCAACGGTGAAAGACCTTGTCTACCCGTGGCATCACGTCTTTGCTGAAAATATCTATCATTCGTTGTAATAGCGTTCACTATACGAAGAAATAGTGGTTTTCGCATTCGAAACCTACGTCGAAAGATTGTTTCGTCATATATTGGGTTGTCGACAAAGTAGTCTTCCATCAAACGTGTCTCACCCTGTTCACGTGCCCGATCACGATACCGCCTTTTTGCTCTGGGAGGATGATCACCTAGGATCATATCTGGCATGCTTATGAGTAGTTCACTGATGATGTGATCCATTGCTTGATTTTTTTGAACAACTCGTGCTTCCCATTTATCATATTCATTGATATTTGATGAATTTGAACCTGACTCGGAACCCTCTGATGAGTTACCACTCAGAGACATTATTTTAAAGAAATTAGAAATGGAACGTTGGTTGTGGATATGAAATCATGCAAATACTATACCCTATTTATACATATCTGAATATGATCTTTATTTCTTTATTTAAAGATAATGTTATATTTTTTGATGATAAGTTTATCCCTATAAAATCCAACCAACCAATTAGGATATTGACATGTGGCAATGAAGATAATGTTACATTTTCAATATAAATCAAACCAGCTAATTAATAAAGTTGATACTGACATTGACTAAAGCTGATGCTGACAACTCCATGTGCAATAAAAGACATATATTATGCATTCTTGAAAATGAAAATTACATAAAGACATATCTTACAAATGCATGAAATAGAAATTACATTATAAAATATCACACAAATGCATTCAAATCACACCGAAAATAAAACATAGACTCATCTGTAATCACATTCCATACAACTTCGATAATAGATAACGTTTTGTGTCTTCATCTTCAGGAGACAAGTTTTCCTTTGCTAACAGTGTATTCAAAAGCACAAGTTGCATCTTCGTTAGCTCCGTTTCTTGTCTTTTTTCTCCCTTTCTTCCTTTTTTTGCTCCTTTTCTTTATCCAAATCGAGTTTGGTTCTAATGAAATCAAGTTCATCGCATCGAGTAAGCCTCATTGCACGAATTTCTTCAACAATTTCAGTAGATACCTTACCTTTTCCTTTTTTCTTAGCCATATCTCTACCTATAGGACGTTGACATGATGAACCACCACTAGTTGGTGTTTCTGGGTTGGAAGGAACAGAATATCCCCTTTCCTCACTTGTTCTTGATCTTTTAGTACTACCCCCACTTTCTTCATCGCACACTTCACGGTCGGTACGTGTTGTGACATGACCTAGCTGTAAATCCCATTTCACATGATTACACATAACAGTATTAAAAACAACAGAGTCATTAAACTTACTCCCACCAGCCTCATAAATTTTATGTGCATCATTCACGACATCTTTCATACTCATTCCACTTTTTTTTTCTGTATGCTTCTCGAAATGCAGCTACCCATTTTTGTCCATTTTCACTAAGTCGTTTCCAACAACCTTTCATTTGAGAAATATTCATGTTACTAAGAATTTTTGGGTTTGGGTTTTCCGCTTGAGCTGCATCATACAATTCCTTCACAGTTGCCCACAATGAACTACCTTTTTGGTTTTTACCACGTTTGCTATTTTCGCTTGCCATACACCATGCTGACATTAACGCGACATCTTCATCAGCATCCCATTTATCGCCTCTTGGAAGTTTTCGAGTATTTTGTGAGATTTGAATAATTTCAGTAGTAGGGATTTGACTGGGATTCGAACAAAACGGAGAGGTTTCATAGCTTTGAAAAGGTGAATAATCTTGCGAATCATCAAGATTTAAAACGAAATCTGGAAACGAATGATCCATACTAACAAAGAAATAAAAAACTTTTAGAAAATGAAGACTTAAGATTGAATATAAAATATGTCAATATTATACTCTATTTATAAAGAAAAAAAATCATGAATTTTGGTATTTTTTTTAAAAAAAAAATATTCAGATAATTATAATATTTTTAATGATAACAAATGTTATCCAAATAATATTTAACGAACCAATCAGAATTTGCCACCTAACCCAAAGAAACAATAAAATAATATATACAAGTTGGGTGATCTTTGGTGATCTAGATTGTTCCACTAACCTGGATCGGAACCTTTATTTCAATTTTCTTTTTTTTAATAATATTGCCGTGAGCGGATCGGCTCCCTCAACCAATGGGGATGGTCTAAGGTCACTTTCTTATGGACATGCAAGTCCATGCATGTCTATGGTCCAAAACCCTAAGTGTTACAAGTCATCTAAGACTACTAACCAAGGGATAACACTACATGAGGGGATGAAATGGAAAGTCAGAAGAGTAGATATTCTTACCTTACTTCTGAAAAACGGAATGATGCGCACGATCCGTTACAAGCCTTTCCTCATGCCGTATCTCCTTCTTCCAAACTCCCAAAACCTTCAAAGCCTTGAAACAGAAGAGCCTCTGCCGAAACCAGTCGTGTCCACTCCAGAAAACCTCCAAAAACACGAACCCTAGGGCTGGGTCACTTATACATGCCCACACATTAAACAACCCGTCCTCGAGAATGATCCCACCCTACCCGCCATACAACAGGTACGGGCATCCATCATACAACAGCTATGGACACGGGGCGGTTCTACCCATCATACAACAGCTATGGGTTCCTGGTTATGGCCTAGCCCATCATACAATAGCTATGGGACAAGGCAATAGTCCAACTCGTCATACAACTGCTACGAGTGAACACACATCAGTACTGACCCCAACAACAAATAACCACAGATATAGAACAAATCATATAACTGTAAATAGCACCAGATGCCTAACATGCAACATCACATAGTAAGGTGAGGATACTCACCTGATTCGTAACCGTGCAGATATTCTCTAATATCCCAACTTAGCTTGTCCAATCACCTTACTTCTTAAAAACGGAGTGATGCGCACGATCCGTTACAAGCCTTTCCTCACGCCGTATCTCCTTCTTCCAATCTCCCAAAACCTTCAAAGCCTTGAAACAGAAGAGCCTCTGCCGAAACCAGTCGTCTCCACCCCAGAAAACCTCTAAAAACACAAACCCTAGGGCTGGGTCCCTTTATATAGGCGTTTAAATCCGAATTAGGGTTTTTCACATCTGCGGCGCCCCGCGTCGGGGTCCATTAAGATGCGTGGCACGCGTATCAGTCATTCATGAATCGAGATCCTTCCCGAGCCGCGTCTCGGATCCTTCCCGAGCCGCGCCGTGGTGGAACGGGTCTTACAATTCTCCCCCACTTGACTGAATTTCGTTCCCGAAATCCGTACCTATAAACAACTCTGGGAAATGCCTCCGCATTTCTTCCTCGGGTTCCCAAGTCCATTCATACCCCTTACGACGCGGCCACTATACCTTAACTAGCCCTATCGTCTTATTTCGTAAAGTCTTTATTTTCCTTTCAATGATAGCAACCGGTCGCTCCACATAATTCAGACGTTCTTCTACTCGAATATCCTCCAAAGGCACAATTTTAGTTTCGTCGGTAACACACTTCCTGAGTTGCGAAACGTGGAACGTGTCGTGAATCTGGCTAAGCTGCTCGGGCAGCTCCAACCGGTAAGCTACCGTACCTACTCGCGCGATGATTCGATATGGTCCAATGTACCTAGGACTAAGCTTTCCTCGCTTCCTAAAACGAATAACTCCCTTCCAAGGCGACACTTTTAGAAGAACAAAATCCCCAACCTGAAACTCGAGATCGGACCGTCGCCTATCGGCATAGCTTTTTTGTCAACTCTGAGCCGTTAACAACCTCTCCCAAACCCTCTGCATTAACTCAGTTGTTTTGAGTACTACCTCAGTACTACCCAACACCCGCTTGCCAACCTCGCCCCAGCAAACAGGAGTCTGACATTTTCTTCCATACAACATCTCGAAAGGGGCCCTATCGATGCTCGCATGATAACTGTTATTATAGGAAAACTCAGCTAAAGGGAGATGGGAATCGCAACTCCCACCGAAATCGATGACGCATGCCCTAAGCATATCCTCCAATGTTTGAATTGTCCTTTCACTCTGCACATCCGTCTGAGGGTGATATGTCGTGCTGAAATGAAGGTGAGTGCCTAACTCCTCATGAAACTTCTTCCAAAACCTAGAAGTGAATCGGACATCCCGGTCGAATATCACCGAGACCGGTATACCATGCCGAGAGATAATCTCGTCTACGTAGACGGTAGCCAATTTCTCTGCTGAAAAAGTCTCTTGGATGGGAATGAAATGAGCACTTTTAGTCAGTCGATCCACAATAACCCATATGGTGTCCATTTGTCGAGGGGTCCTTGGCAACTTCGTGATGAAATCCATTGTGATGTGCTCCCATTTCCATTCTGGGATCTCAAGAGGCTGCAATCTACCATGAGGCCGTTGGTGCTCGGCCTTGACCCTACGACAGGTCATGCATCTTTCGACAAACCAAGCTACTCCCCTCTTTATGTCGGGCCACCAATAATATTCACGCAGATCCCTATACATTTTCGTCGCTCCGGGGTGGATAGAGAACTTGGACTTATGTGCCTCCTCCAATGGAGTTTGACGAACCCCGCCAAGTTTAGGTTCCCAAATTCTCTCATAGCGAGTTAACAAGCCTCTACAATCCTTGACCATAGTTGACAGCTGCCCCATAATTCTTTCACTCTTTTGATTTTCACTCTTGCTTGCTTCCACCTGAGCTTCCCTTATCAACTCAAGTAACGGTGTCACAATTGACCTCCTTAGACAAATGCCCCGAAGGGGCGCACCCGTAACCTTACGACTTAAAGCATCCGCCACCACATTGGCTTTTCCAGGGTGATAGTGAATCTCACAATCATAGTCCTTCAATACATCTAACCATCTTCTCTGTCTCATATTAAGATTTGCCTGATCCATCAGATACTTCAAGCTCTTGTGGTCCGTATAATTGGTACACTTCACTCCATACAAATAGTGTCTCCAAATCTTGAGAGCGAAGACCACCGCTCCCAACTCCAAGTCATGAGTAGGGTAGTTAGGTTCATGGGGATTCAACTGTCGCGAGGCGTAAGCAATCACCCTGCCTCGTTGCATCAAAACTGCCCCCAATCCAGAGATAGATGCATCACAATAAACCACCATATCCTCCATGCCTTCAGGCAAAGTCAAAATTGGAACTTCACACAACTTCCTCCGCAAAGTCTCAAAAGCCTGCTGTTGCTCCTCACCCTATCGAAAAGCAGCGTTTTTCTTAGTTAGCCGGGTCAAAGGTACAACAACCTTTGAGAAATCCTAGATGAAATGACGATAATAACCGGCCAAACCCAAGAAACTTCTAATCTCCGAGGGAGTCTTTGGAACCTCCCACCGCATTACGGCCTCTACGTTAGCCGAGTCTACCATGATTCCTTGTTCGTTGACGATGTGACCCAAGAACTAGACCTCTCGCAGCCAAAAGTCACACTTGGACAGTTTCGCGTAAAGCTTCTCATTCCTTAAGGTCTCCAAAACCTCCCTTAAATGTTGTTCGTGTTGCTCCTTGCTCCGAGAATAGACTAGGATGTCGTCAATAAAAACTATAACCGACCGGTCCAACATCGGTCGACATACCCGATTCATTAAGTCCATGAAAGCTGCAGGGGCATTGGTAAGTCCAAACGGAATCACTACAAACTTGAAGTGGCCGTACCTCGTCTGAAAAGCCGTTTTCTGGACATCTTCCTCCCGTACCCGCATTTGATGGTACCCTGACCGCAGATCGATTTTTGAGAACCACGAGACGCCCTGTAACTGGTCAAATAAGTCGTCGAAGCGAGGTAGTGGATATCGATTCTTTACCGTAAGCTTGTTCAGCTCGCGATAATCAATGCACATCCTGCTGGAACCATCCTTCTTTTTAACAAATAAAATAGGCACTCTCCACAGTGAGCAACTTGGTCGAATAAATTCCTTATCCAGTAGCTCTCGAAGTTGAATAGACAACTCCAGCATCTCTAGAGGTGCAAGACGATACGATGCTTTAGCTATCGGAGCCGCACCAGGAGTTAAGTCGATCTTAAATTCCACCTGCCTCCTCGGTGGCACACCAGGCAGGTCCTCGGGAAAAACATCAGAAAAATCCCGAACAACAGGTATATCCTCCGTTCTCTGCTTTGACTTCTCTTCTCGTGCATCCAAAACATACGCCACAAACCCCGAGCCTCCATGTTGAAAATGTCTGCGTGCCCTGGCGGCTGAACAGAAGGATGCACCCTGATTCCTCCTCTCTCCTTGTACTACTAGCTCTCCCCTACTTGGGGTTTGAATCCACACTCGCTTGTTCTTACAGTCAATCCATGACTCGTGCCAACTCAACCAATCCATATAATAACCCGAGTGTCGCTCAACGGTATAGGGATGAGATCAATCGGGAACTTTATTCCTTGAATCACTACTTCACTTTCCCGGTAAACACTAGTCGCTTGCACGGTTTTATCATCCGCAATTTCTACTTTTAATGGGCGATGAAGAGTTCCTAACGCGATACCGAATCTTTTTCCCATAACGGCAGACACAAAAGAATGGCTAGCACCCGAATCAAACAGTACAAAAGTAGGCGTAGAGTTGACTAAGAATGTTCCTAATCAAGTATAATAGATACATTAAATACTTACACCAAAACATGAGGCAAGTAAAGAAAGAGTACCCGTAATGACGTCGGGCGCATCATGTGCCTCCTCGGCGGTCATGACGAATGCTCGACCCTTGGTCTTAGGGGCTTCCTCTTTCCCCTGCCTACCATCGGTAATTCGAAGTGTAGTGGGTGCCGGATTCTGAACTGCTCCCTGGTTCAGACGGGGACACTGAGCATTGAAGTGACCCACTTGATTACCATTAAAACAAATCTTGACTTCTTGCCGACAATCTTTAGCATAATGGCCCTCCTTACCACACTTATGGCATATTAGCACCCAACAACGCCACTCATGATTCTTTCCACACTTACCACACCTACCCTGGCTCCTTTGCCCTTGCTTTCCCTAATCTGCCCCTCTAAACTTCTTTGACGCCTGCTGAGTCTGGGTCCGCGCCGGACGCTTCTGTCTTTGTTGGGTTTCCAGTTCCAACTCTCGGGCCTGAGCGGCCACGATCATATCAGTAAGAGTTTGGTGCCTAGCAGCAGACACAAATTCCCGAATGTCTGTACGAAGCATCGCCAAGTATCTAGTCATTCTCATGCGCTCGGTTGCCGCAAACTCTGGACAGAAAAGTGCTCCTTCATTGAACTTTTTGGTGATCTCCATCACCGTCTCAATGGTCTGGGTCAGATTCAGGTATTCCTGCGCCAAGCGTTCCATTTCCACGTGTGGAACATACTCCAGTTTGAACTGTTCCTTGAATTGTGGCCACGTAATAGCATCCAACTGAGCAGGGGTGAGATCTTTCGTTCGTATTTCCCACCAATCTTTTGCACCCTCTCTCAAAAGATTCATTGCAAATGTTACCTTGGAGTTCTCAGGACATGAACAGGTGCGGAAGGCACCCTCCATCGCGGAAATCCACCGCATACTGACAATCGGATCCCTACCCCCATCGAACATTGGAGGTGAACAAGCCGAAAAGTCCTTATAGCTTGCATCCTTGGCCCTTGATGTGCCCTGAGTAGCCAGTCGCTCCTCGAGCATTGCCCATAGCTCAGCCTTAATAGTACCAAAGAACTGAGGTATCGCAGCCAACACTTCTCGCGAAACCTCCTCCGCTATCAGGTTGCGGAGATTTTCATCAGTTGAGCCTTCCCTGTTCGAGGCACCCGCATCTGCCCCACCGTTACTTCGAGTGATTGCCATTCTGAAATGCGCAAAAGTTTTAATATCAATACCGGGGTCACGCCCCTCTACCCAACTACTCGACTTTCTAGGACTTTGGTGGACTACTTTTGACTCAAGCGTGAATCCTGTGCTTTCGGTAGTACTGGCCTGGTACCTTCCTTCCACACCTATTCGCCATTGTTCCAAGTTCATCAACCATCCTCCTAAATTGTCGCACGTACGCCGATAAACCATTTCCTATGAATCCAGCGGTCATACACCGTGGTGCCTAATTATTTGACCTCATCTCACACCCATCCGTGCCTAAGAGAACTACTGCTAACGTCGTCGAGTCGCCTCACGGACACACAGCCGTACACAATCGGGAATAAGATAGACGTTTGAATAACTGTTCCTACCCTAAAGTCAAAACCACACAAGGAACAACCAGTAAGGCCAGACCAAGAATTCTTAGGCTATTTTATCTTAATTGTATATAACCTACCAGCATTCACTAAGCAACCTAACGAAACTAGCATAAAATTCCATGGCAGCACATATTGCACAAAACGGTCTATAGAGTATCTTATCCAGGCAATTCTACATCCTAGCATAATACATAGCACAAACTTGGCATGGGTAATTGGGAATCATAAAAGTTACTTGAGCTCGGTTGACGGTTCGCATCGCATCATCTTTTATTTAATTAACTTTTCTAAAATCGTTTCCTTAGCGAAAGTCTCTCAGTCCTAAGTTTGAGTTTGGATTCCCAATACAGTTCATCCAAATCCCTCAAACCAAGGCTCTGATACCAATTTGTAACACCCCAAAATCATAATTTTAAAATTTCATTTATTACCAAGGTTCCAACAAAATCTTTATTCAAAAAGTAAAACTGCTTCGACATAGTTATCAAACCAATAGCAAAAGTATTTCAAAACCATGACATAAAATATTAAATTAAGGTCCCCTGGATGCGATGTGCTGCCGTCAAACCTTGCCCTTCCCTTTGTCGGTTGAAGTACCTGAAATGTTTTAAAATCAACGGGTAAGCACAAAGCTTAATGAGTCCACAAATTACCATACATGCCCACATATTAAACAACCCGTCCTCGAGAACGACCCGACCCTACCCGCCATACAACAGCTACGGGCGTCCATCATATAATAGCTATGGACACGGTACGGTTCTACCCATCATACAACAGCTATGGGTTCCCGGTTATGGCCCAGCTCATCATACAACAGCTATGGGACAAGGCAATAGTCCAACTCGTCATATAACAGCTACGAGTGAACACGCATCAGTACTGAGCCCAACAAAAAATAACCACAGATATAGAACAAATCATATAACTGTAAATAGCACCAGATGCCTAACATGCAACATCACATAGTAAGGTGAGGATACTCACCTGATTCGTAACTGTGTAGATATTCTCTAATATCCCAACTTAGCTCGTCCAATCACCTAAATCCCACATACACAACATATTAATCACTGACCAAACTCCTATAGACTGGCCTAAAGGTCAGACCCAACATTTGCCATCAAACAAGGGTCGAAAATAAGTTATTGGTCAAACAGTCAATCGTCGCGGCGCGGCTTCTCCCCTTACGGGTTGCGGACTATCATCGCACACTTACGGGGTTTACCCAAACCCACGTCGCCGACATAACCTGTCCGCGTCGCGGACTCGTAATAGTCCGAAATCCCTTTTAGCCCTTAACCAATACAACCATCGATTAATGTTCCCTTCTACACCATTCCTGGGATCAGAAACTACCCTAAGGTCACTTTCTTATGGACATGCAAGTTCATGCATGTCCATGGTCCAAAACCCTAAGTGTTACAAGTCATCTAAGACTACTATCCAATGGATAACACTACATGACGGGATGATATGGAAAGTCAGAAGAGTAGATCTTCTTACCTTACTTCTTAAAAACGGAATGATGCGCACGATCCGTTACAAGCCTTTCCTCATGCCGTATCTCCTTCTTCCAATCTCCGAAAACCTTCAAAGCCTTGAAACAGAAGAGCCTCTGCCAAATCCAGATCTCCCATTAAGATGCGCGGCACGCGTATCAGTCATTCGCGAATCCAGATCCTTCCCGAGCCGCGCCGCGGATCCTTCCCGAGCCGCGCCGCAGTGGAACGGGTCTTACAGCTATATTTAGAAATTTGGGGGTTTAAGATAGGTTTACATTAATTTGATTAATTTGTGATACCTAACTGGATTTAATTAATTTAATTAATTGTTTAATTAAAAGATAAATTAAATCATTTAAAGGTTTAAATTTAATTGTTAATTTTTCAAAAATTAAATAGATAAACCAGAAATATTTTAAAATTTTAAAATACATCTTATATATATTAAAATTAAAAGTTAATATTATATGTATAAGATAAATTGGTTAGTTAAATCAATAGTAGGCCTCATTCACGAAGCTGATCTATAAGGAGGGTATAAGGAGACTGTATATAAAATGGCGGTCTAATGGGTGTCCACTCTCACCCACCGCTCTCTTGATCAGTGGAGGGTCGTTAGCCGAACGGGTTTGATAGGACCGCTTAATCTCGTTAAAATTATAATGTTATTAATCAAAGTACTAGAACAGTTTTTTTCCAATCTAGTTACTTTAGGAAAAATGTGAAAGAGATGCTAACCCATGAAATTACACATTACACTTTATGAGACATTAATGGAGCATGTGTGGTTAATCAACATTAATAGGGGCTCATAAAGAGTGGTAATGGGTTTCTCATGATTTATCATTGTTGATGGAGCGTGTGTGGTTAACCGGCACATCAATTAGAGATGATAAATGATATTGAGGTTACCGAGCATATTTGCATGGTTATTCAAATCTTGTTTGTGATCCCCGGCATCCCAGTCACAAATAGAAGAGCATATCCGAGATTAAACATGCCATTGAACAGTTCAATGAATCTCACAGATCTAGAAATTTCATAAGACTGAAATTGATAAATGTTTATCTACCTTAATGAGCATTATGTTGTGATTACCGCATCCCTCTTCAAACCATAGTTGGGGTATTTTGGATCATAGCCTTGTTAAATAATATATTGGGTAATTGTTTAAGAAGGATTAAAATTAAACTAACAAATTCAAATTTTATAAATGTCTAAAGATAGTGTCAGTTCTCCTCCTTCTCCTCCTTCACCCATTTCTGAGAGTTTCAGAAAGCACCTATTACATATGGTAAGGCTGACTGGCCTGAACTATGTGGTATGGCTTCACAAATAGAGAATGGTTCTCAGGTTTGCTGACAAGCCATATCTTATTGAGTGTCCGCTCCCCAAAGCATGGCATCACACTGCAGCTTGTGATGAGCATGATCCCATGACCATTAAGTCCAAGGAAGTTCGTTGCTTCATGCTATTGATCATTGACCCAAAGTTCCGCAGGGATTTAGAATTCCTGGGGTCAGATAAATTAGCACAGCCGGTCGAGGAAAGGTTCCGAGAACCGGTTGACAAAGGACGAGCTAAGATCTTCAAAGAGCTTGAAGTATGCATGAAGTAGCACCAGTTCACATGTTCTCAAGATTGAGAGGCACATAGGTGAACTATATAAATTTGGTCACCCTTTAATCAGGAGTTGAGCATTAACTCGACTCGCTGGTACGTTCATCCAAATATACAGGAAGGGTAACCAGATAAGAAAATCATGGAAATGCATTCAATGTTGACTCTGTATGAGTCATTCATGGAGAAGCATAGTTCCATTGATTCAACTGCTT
The DNA here is from genome assembly GCA_023525715.1 of Cichorium intybus. NCBI lineage: Eukaryota > Viridiplantae > Streptophyta > Magnoliopsida > Asterales > Asteraceae > Cichorium > Cichorium intybus. The sequence continues at coordinate 129,926,801 of CM042009.1, forward strand.
CGGGATTGAGTCCAGTAATAAGGCACATCAAGAAATGATCCAGATCGTCTGGACTGGTTCTTCAATGTCTCAAACTGGGAATCCACAAGGTGGGACACAGTCATAGAAAGATTGGAAAAATGCTCTGTAACGCCAAGATACTTTATTATATAATTATAATAAAAGGGTAAATTGGTCATTTTACCTTGTAAGGGTAAAATGGTCTTTTGGACAGAAAAGTATTTGGTTTGAAATAATATTTTGAGTTTTGGACTTAAAATGTTATAAAAACTGATTTTTGGTCGTTTTACCGAAAAAGGGTATTTTGGTCATTTGACCAAGTCAACGACCAATTATGTAAAAATATTGTTGGTTGTGGCCAAAATGTAAGAAATGAAAGTTTTATTGTAATAAAACTTGGTTATTGTGGTCAAAGTTCAAGGAAATGAACTTAAGGACCAAATTTGTAAAAATTTGTGATATATATAGAGAGAGTTGACTCTCTTTGACTGGCCATTGTTTGCAGCTACGGGAGAGAGTTTCTCTCTAGAAATTCTGCAGAAGTTGGAGGAATTCTTGAAGGTTGAGGCTTGAATTTCGATTCCTAGCTTTGGAATGAAGGATTGGAAGCTTTGAAGGTTGGTATTCCAAGTTCTAGCTTGTTATTTCTTGATGGGTTTTGTAGCAACTCAAAACTGCATTTGCAGTGATGATTATGTGTTTAAGTTGATGTAATACTTCCCTTAAGTCATTAGAATAAGGACTTAACTAAAGAAAGTGGAAGTAGGTTGCTATTAGTGATGAATTTGAAGTTTGGGGTTGTTAGAACTAAGAACCCTAATTCTTCATTTTGATTGATTTGGTTGTTTTGGATGGTGGAAAACCTTGTCAAGGTATAAGGTTTTAGTCCTAGAACAAACCCCAATCGATTAAGGACCTGATTAAGGCCTTAATGGACCAAAACTGCTTGCTACAGTGCATAAATCGCGGCTGGACAGGAGGCACCTGCAGGTGCCAGGCGCGGTGCGCCCAAAAGCCTGGCGGGGTGCGCCCAGGCGCAGTGCGCCCATGCCTGGGCGGGGTGCGCCCCTCAGACAGGAACTTTGAAACGCTATCTTTTGCGTTGCTTGTCCGTTTTAGCTCAAATTTGGACCATAGGCTCGTTATGGTCTGAAAAGTTTGGGAAAATTTTTATATTGAGTTTCCGACCCCTCGGGGGCACTGTAGACCGATCCGAATGTCCCGGTGAATAGTAAAATTCATATAAAGTTAGTAAACGGAAAGTTTATTAACTAGGCATTGTTTGTAACAATGTTTTATTGAACTCTAGTGTATTAGAGTTAGTTGAAATGGGTATTAACCTATAATCATGTTGAAAATGATTAAATTATAGGTGCGGGACAAAATTCTACGGATCGTATCGGAAAGCAAGGAATTAAATGCAGCTAACATCCAGGTGAGTAATCTCACTGATATCATATATGATATATGATGATTGAGTTGTTACAGGTTGAAACGGCTTCGAGGGACGAAAATGACAAGTGTAAAATATATGTAAAAGACAAGACCAGATAAGCCGTGAGTCATTGCGATGACAAGAACGGAACTGTGAGTCAATACATATATATATACACTATGATGTGACAATACCAGATAAGCCGTGAGTCTATAATAGACAAGAACGGAGCTGTGAGTCAACCTTTTATTGACAAGACCGGGACCAGCCGTGAGTCAGTAAAATGAAATGACAAGACCGGATCCAGCCGTGAGTCAATAAACTTATATAGACAAGACCGGAACCAGCCGTGAGTCTAGGCAACAGCGGGATTTTCCTGTGAGCCACATATTTCAGGCAACAGCGGGCTTACCCGTGAGCCATGGTTACTTTGATGAGCCAAACTTATATAGACAACAGCGGGCTAACCCGTGAGTCTAGGCAATAGCGGGCTAACCCGTGAGCCACGGCAACAGCGGGCTAACCCGTGAGCCATATCTAACCGGTGCAGCCTATATGGCTATGATATTGTCACAGGTACATGGTGCAGCCTTTTGGCTATGATATCGGGTTATTGAACCCAGCTGGTGCGGCCTGCGGGCTATGATTTATATATTGATATTGTTTTGGTGCAGCTTACATAGCTATGACACAGGGTGCGGCTTATATAGCCATGACATATGATGCAGTCCATTGTGACTAAGAAACATGGGACAGAAACGATAGATATAGTTATCTGTGCAAATAACTGATGTGGTTTGATAATTGCAGGTTGTCATGAAGTAGCCTGTAAGGCTACAAGATTAGGATGTGAAATCCTAAGAGATATATGGTCAGCCAGTAAGGCTATGAGTTTGGATTCGATATCCGAACAGATATACGAATATATTTGATACATGTTATTTGCAGAAATGATTACTCACTGAGCTTTGTAGCTCATACCGTTTGTTAAATGTCCCTGCAGGTTAGCATGATCCTGATAAGGAATAGATGGAGTCCGTGACTCGTGAAGTAGGACTCTTAGATGCTGTCAGTAGCAGCCCGGCTTCAAAGGAGACTATGGTATTTTATACTCTCCTTGATACGCTTGTACCCGTTTTTACTAAAATATACCCCTTTGTTATAGTTTTAAATGAAAAATTTTTCAGGGGTGTTTTATTTTAAAAGCCGGGTGTTACAAGTTGGTATCAGAGCCGAGGTTTAAGTGAACTAGGTGTCTATAGAGTAGATTCCTGGACTTAAACCCTGAAACAGTAGACATGATGAACTGTTAGGTGTATATAGTGGTTAATATACATATATAATCTAACTATTGCTGACTTCTAACGTATAAGAAGTATGAGCAGCAAATCGTATTTGGAGGAATTTAGTGCGTGTAACTTTAAGAGGCGGATCAGCCTTTTCTCAAGACTCCATTGAACGAGGGGCAACGAGACAAGTAGCAGAAAATCCACATAACGAGCAATGTTAGCTGATGTGGTCAGATAAAGAAATCGGTTGCTCACCTTGATTGATATTCAAGGTGAAAGAACAGTAGTTGAGACTACGTGAAAAGCAGTGGACTTCTCAGAAGAAGTTGTCACAAATTGGGTCCAACCTTATAGGGAAAGGACCAAAACAGAGCCACTATGTATAGTGATCAGTGCAGGAAAGGCACTAAGGAAAATTGTAGAGTTGAGACTCTACCGTGACATGCTGAAATTGCAGATGATAGGAGCAGATTGCTCGAGCTTGATGTATGGGACGGAAGTGGTTCCAGTGTGGAACTATAGATCACTTCTTATTGAAATACTCACGTGCTGAATGTGGAGTGACGGGTGATGAACCCAGGAAAGAAAGAAGGAACGAATGGTCGAAAAGGACCCATGGTACCATGAGCATCCCAGTAGATTGTGGGAGAAGCTCGTGAGGAGACTGATATGGTCGTAGATATCATCGTTCTGAATATAACTCGTGTATGTTATATTTGATCCATGAAGCTATGCTTTGGATCGATGATTCGATGTTTTGTTTGAATTTTTCATCAATGATTTTGGATGAAATATTTGAAATAGCTATTGTAGATAGCAAGTATGTTCAAGATATTGAACACCTGGAAAGTAGTCTGCCTAGGATTTACGGGACCCTTTTCCCGATGAATCTGAAGCCGATGACTACCAGTGAATCTGAAGCAATTGTGCTTATGAATTGGTTAGCAATGAATTATGCTAACGTGAATTGTAGAAATAAGAACATTATGGTTCTTGAAACAGAAATGAAACGGGTGAAAATCCATGGTAAATGACCGTTGTTGAGAATACCGGTTATTTTCCTTTGCTTATACTCGGAAAAGAGTTAGTAAAGGAATGATTTTGTAATTGGCATACGCGGTATGGGCCAAGCTAAATAAAGCAGTGATAGTAGTGTACTACTTTAGATAAATTCTCGGATGTTTCTTTTGAAAAGAATTTCCAGGATTTCTGCCAGATTGGCAAGAAGAGCTTATGATTAAGCTGGTCTTGGGAGCCGTTCCTGTTATCTAGGCTCTATATTGATTAGCCTCTGCAGAGATGGCAGAGTGGTAAAACAATTGGAAGAAATTGTTTTTTGAATTGGGGTCTTATATGACTGAATGTGTCATCGTGTGGAGCCCTATCTTGTTTGAAAAGAAGAAATGTAAGTTAATGTGTATGTACATTGACCACTGAGAATCTGATATTCTCGAGATCAGACTGAATATGAGGTACATTTGTACCAGATACTGGAGTTACTTCACTGAGTTAAGTGATATGTTAAATTCTCCAAGTATGAAAAATTTGGCTAAAAGAAGTTACATATTCTTTGGGCATGTTAACAATGCCAGAGATGATAAAGTAGAACCAGTGGAAAGAATGATACCGTGATAAAACTGGAACCGCCTGAGGAATCTGACTGACATTGTAGTTCCTTGGATTTGGCGGGTTACTATAGGAGAGTTGTAGAAAACTGCTCCTTGATTGCTGGTCAGTTGACTAAGGTTGACTAATAAAAGTGTAAAGTCTGAGTGGTAGAAAGACCACAGATATGTTGTAAAGGTTTGGCATAAACCTTGTGTGAACCTCTAACGTTAGCAATGATGCTAAGCAGAGAAGATGGATTGGATCGTTGAAATGTATCCAACTTTGATTGTGGATGCATGATGTTGCAATAGCAACTATGATTTTGGTATTAAGCTTTTGAGACACTATCTATATGGTGTAAGGCTTACCGTGCATAAGGATCATAAAAGTTTGAAAGACTTAATTGATCAAAAAGAAGCTATATATGAAATAGCAAAGACAGATGGGTTACTTAAAGATTTCGGTTATGAAATCTTGTGCCATCTCGGAAAGGCGGATGTGATTATAGATGCCTTGAATTAGAAAGAGTATCTTTTGAAAGATACAACCACATGCGTGAGTGTGGCGAATTGATTTCCTGAGTTGATTCGGGAAGCACAAGAAGAAATGTGCAGGTTTGAAAATGTGAAAAGTGAATGAATGATTAGCTATTGAAAGAAGCTAGTTAGAAACTCACAGCGATTGAAAACCCTTGGTGGTTATGTATGTGAGTTTCAAAGCAAAGCGAGATATGAAAATTTACCCTTAAAAGACGTATATTTGGGTAGATATGCAGAATGCTCGGGGCAGTACCAAACTGTGTAGGATGATATAACCTATGTATTGGTGGCCGGGGCTAAAGAAAGACATTGAAAGACATGTGAAAAGTGTTTGACTTGTGGGTAACTACAGTCAAATCATTAGAAAGATATGGAAAATTTAACCGTTATGGGTCCCAAAGAAGAAATGGGACGAAATTATCATAGACTTTGTAATAAAGTCTTTGCAAGTACCGCATGGGTATGACACCATATGGGAAATTGCAGGTTGATTGATGAAATCAGTGTAGATTTATACTGACTAAAGAAGAAATTAAGAGCGGAAAAGTAGTGAAAACTACATAGAAAAAGAAAATCGTTGACGTGCACTACAGGTGGCGACTGTATCGGATCGAAACACTAGAAGTATTTGCTGAATTTAGCATTAATTCCTAGAATTGATAGTTCAAAAGTACTAGTAAGTACTGTATAGGAATTGCAGAAATGATAGACGAGGCGAGAAAATGATGCAGACTCTAGAAGATGTGCTTGAAAATTTCACAGTAGACCTTAGTGGAAGATGAGAAGATCGCCTATCTTTGGTAAAACCCGTAGATGATAATAGTTTTAGTACTAGTATTTAGATGACTCGTATAATGCATAGTATAGAATACCGTGTTATCCTTCGATTTATAGGATTGAAGAGGTGGAACAGCCGTTGGCTAGATCCTAGACGGTGATACAAGTTAAAAAGAAGACTTGATAAATACGAGAAAATTGAAAAATGGCTAAGAAGCAGTAACGGTAGTACATGAACCATAGAGTAAAATCGTTGCAATTCCAGATGAGGAATGTCGGGGTAATCAAAAGATCCTACGGAAAGACTAGAAATTGAGGTGGGACAAAAGGGAAAGTTGAGTCCTTGTATATTGGACCTTTCCATATGTTCCACAAAGTAAGAATTTTGGTGTACTGAACGAAGTTTTGTGATGAACTTCAAGATAATTGTAATGTTTTCTATGGGTCTCATGGTTCTGAGAACATAGATTGATAAATTCTAACGAATCCCTCATGTTGAAATGAGGAAGATAAGTGATTATGGTACCCGGGACAACCGGATGAGTGATATGCGAGTGGTGATATAACCACGAGATATGAAGATTGGTATGGTTAAAGAGCTGTAGCAAAAACCATGAAGGTTTCCATATGATATGAGAAACTGAAATTGTAACGAGAAAGAATTACCCTCGTTTGTTAGTATGATTTCGGGGACGAAATCTTTTGAAGGAGGGGAGAATTTGTAACGCCAAGATACTTTATTATATAATTATAATAAAAGGGTAAATTGGTCATTTTACCTTGTAAGGGTAAAATGGTCTTTTGGACAGAAAAGTATTTGGTTTGAAATAATATTTTGAGTTTTGGACTTAAAATGTTATAAAAACTGATTTTTGGTCGTTTTACCGAAAAAGGGTATTTTGGTCATTTGACCAAGTCAACGACCAATTATGTAAAAATATTGTTGGTTGTGGCCAAAATGTAAGAAATGAAAGTTTTATTGTAATAAAACTTGGTTATTGTGGTCAAAGTTCAAGGAAATGAACTTAAGGACCAAATTTGTAAAAATTTGTGATATATATAGAGAGAGTTGACTCTCTTTGACTAGCCATTGTTTGCAGCTACGGGAGAGAGTTTCTCTCTAGAAATTCTGCAGAAGTTGGAGGAATTCTTGAAGGTTGAGGCTTGAATTTCGATTCCTAGCTTTGGAATGAAGGATTGGAAGCTTTGAAGGTTGGTATTCCAAGTTCTAGCTTGTTATTTCTTGATGGGTTTTGTAGCAACTCAAAACTGCATTTGCAGTGATGATTATGTGTTTAAGTTGATGTAATACTTCCCTTAAGTCATTAGAATAAGGACTTAACTAAAGAAAGTGGAAGTAGGTTGCTATTAGTGATGAATTTGAAGTTTGGGGTTGTTAGAACTAAGAACCCTAATTCTTCATTTTGATTGATTTGGTTGTTTTGGATGGTGGAAAACCTTGTCAAGGTATAAGGTTTTAGTCCTAGAACAAACCCCAATCGATTAAGGACCTGATTAAGGCCTTAATGGACCAAAACTGCTTGCTACAGTGCATAAATCGCGGCTGGACAGGAGGCACCTGCAGGTGCCAGGCGCGGTGCGCCCAAAAGCCTGGCGGGGTGCGCCCAGGCGCAGTGCGCCCATGCCTGGGCGGGGTGCGCCCCTCAGACAGGAACTTTGAAACGCTATCTTTTGCGTTGCTTGTCCGTTTTAGCTCAAATTTGGACCATAGGCTCGTTATGGTCTGAAAAGTTTGGGAAAATTTTTATATTGAGTTTCCGACCCCTCGGGGGCACTGTAGACCGATCCGAATGTCCCGGTGAATAGTAAAATTCATATAAAGTTAGTAAACGGAAAGTTTATTAACTAGGCATTGTTTGTAACAATGTTTTATTGAACTCTAGTGTATTAGAGTTAGTTGAAATGGGTATTAACCTATAATCATGTTGAAAATGATTAAATTATAGGTGCGGGACAAAATTCTACGGATCGTATCGGAAAGCAAGGAATTAAATGCAGCTAACATCCAGGTGAGTAATCTCACTGATATCATATATGATATATGATGATTGAGTTGTTACAGGTTGAAACGGCTTCGAGGGACGAAAATGACAAGTGTAAAATATATGTAAAAGACAAGACCAGATAAGCCGTGAGTCATTGCGATGACAAGAACGGAACTGTGAGTCAATACATATATATATACACTATGATGTGACAATACCAGATAAGCCGTGAGTCTATAATAGACAAGAACGGAGCTGTGAGTCAACCTTTTATTGACAAGACCGGGACCAGCCGTGAGTCAGTAAAATGAAATGACAAGACCGGATCCAGCCGTGAGTCAATAAACTTATATAGACAAGACCGGAACCAGCCGTGAGTCTAGGCAACAGCGGGATTTTCCTGTGAGCCACATATTTCAGGCAACAGCGGGCTTACCCGTGAGCCATGGTTACTTTGATGAGCCAAACTTATATAGACAACAGCGGGCTAACCCGTGAGTCTAGGCAATAGCGGGCTAACCCGTGAGCCACGGCAACAGCGGGCTAACCCGTGAGCCATATCTAACCGGTGCAGCCTATATGGCTATGATATTGTCACAGGTACATGGTGCGGCCTTTTGGCTATGATATCGGGTTATTGAACCCAGCTGGTGCGGCCTGCGGGCTATGATTTATATATTGATATTGTTTTGGTGCAGCTTACATAGCTATGACACAGGGTGCGGCTTATATAGCCATGACATATGATGCAGTCCATTGTGACTAAGAAACATGGGACAGAAACGATAGATATAGTTATCTGTGCAAATAACTGATGTGGTTTGATAATTGCAGGTTGTCATGAAGTAGCCTGTAAGGCTACAAGATTAGGATGTGAAATCCTAAGAGATATATGGTCAGCCAGTAAGGCTATGAGTTTGGATTCGATATCCGAACAGATATACGAATATATTTGATACATGTTATTTGCAGAAATGATTACTCACTGAGCTTTGTAGCTCATACCGTTTGTTAAATGTCCCTGCAGGTTAGCATGATCCTGATAAGGAATAGATGGAGTCCGTGACTCGTGAAGTAGGACTCTTAGATGCTGTCAGTAGCAGCCCGGCTTCAAAGGAGACTATGGTATTTTATACTCTCCTTGATACGCTTGTACCCGTTTTTACTAAAATATACCCCTTTGTTATAGTTTTAAATGAAAAATTTTTCAGGGGTGTTTTATTTTAAAAGCCGGGTGTTACATGCTCCGAAGCCGAACGGTTTGGCAACTCAGGAATATCTTAAAACTCAGAATCCTGATCCTTAATTCCATGATACAAGATGTGTTTCTCACATATGCTCTGTATGCTTGGACTTTGTAGGATGCGGGATGTTGTTGCATAGGAGCACATTCGGATTGGATCCTGAACTCGTACAGTTTTGGAGTTTAGTTAGATATTATGATCTTGTTATTAGCTTATTAGATGCAAGTAATGTTGTCTGTCATATAGTACATTGTTTGAGGATATTTTGTTTTAATAAAATCTTGATTTTCTTTTAATACATATTTGTTTAAAATCATCCTTGAAATGTTGTATGAGTGTGATAATTGCATGAGTGGCAATAACTTGAATGTTGATACATCCAAAGTGTTTTTGATTCATGAATTGTGTCCTCTATGATTGTTAAAGTAAATTTTATAAGGATCAATTCAACCAAAGGTCCAGTTGGATAGGACTTTGGAATCATTTGGCTTAGAGTCACATGCTGAGTTGAGTTCTTAATAAAATCATTTGTGGCAAGAAATGAATCACCCAAAGATCCAGTGGATAGGATTTTGGAATCAGTTGACTTAGAGTCAGGTGATGATTGCATATCTTGAACGAAATTAACAAAGTCATAAATTTACATAGAGATGTAAAAGACATTAAGATTATGAACAACAGACACATTAGTTACTGTGTATTGCTCAAGTCTTTGAACAGAACACAATCAGTAATACTTCATAATATTTGCCAGTTAGTTTGACAAATATAGCTTCGCTTATCAGAATAAGTGATTGATTGAAACCTTGCACTGTTCAAGGACTTCAAAGGAAGTATAAGATCAACAGAACCTGAGTGACAACATAAACTGAGAAAACGTTTCACATTTTATCCTCTTCCAAGAACATTAATGGTTATAATGTGTCTTAGGGAAGATGATGAAGCGTTGGTCGAAATAGTTCGATCCTCGATGTATAAGTTACATCTTCAATTAGTTTTCGATGAATTGAATGTTCAACCAGTCAGACCGTAGAAACAATATTCCAACCACATCTTAGATTTAGTAGGGTATGCAGACACTGTCTGAAGTGTAAAGCTGGGATCGTTCCAATTGTACATAGAAAGTCCAGGGTCATGTAGCGTTCGTCCGAACCTCACGACTAGCCTGAACCTGATCAGAAATGTCAATTCATTGGCTATCGCGCTGCACCTATGAAAGAAGAGCTCTTTTAGAAAGGACTCATGTTGTAAGGATACAGTGGGAGTTAGGACAGTCCTAAATGAGTTTAGGATTAGCCAAGTGAAAGAACCTTTAATCATCACTAGGCCTTGAGTAGAAATTAGAGTCCTGTTAAACCTGACATACTCTTCTCTTGACCAGTAGCATTGGTCACCGTCATAAAGTGTTATGATCTGGGTGACATATCAATTAGTGGTAAAACACTAAAGATGGTACGTATAAGCAATCCGACTACTTGGAAGCATTGGTGAGCCCTGTTGCTGCCAAATAAGAGAACCTTAGGGCGAGACACAGTCTGTGTGACAATTTGATTGATTTTACTCCTGGTCTAAAAACCAGTGGGAGTAATTAAATCATCAAAAGAAAGCGACATGGATATAAATGTACTTATGACTGTCGCAGCGGTCGTCATGCGGTCAAAAATAAGAAAACCTCACTCTCACTTAGCACAGTGGAAGTCAGGGTCGATCCACAGGAGTTACGTGGTCGAGACAGGTGACAGATTACCAACTGCAGTGTCACGCTACAGTCAGAGGACCTAATTCCTAGCTTTTGACTACTAATCCCAAAACTATAAACTAAACTAAAACTATCAACCAAACCTAGTCACTTACTGAAAGCAGAAGTACATCTCCAACTCAGAAGCGAACAAAGGAAATTCAAAGACCAAACACAAACAAAGCATAAACTAAACCAATAACTAAAGTCCAAATGAACAGTCACTGGCTAAGTTCAAACTAAAAGCTAACCCTAGTTGGTCACTGAAATCAGCAAGGGAAATCAGTCCAATCAAGGTCAATCAAGCATCCAAACACAAAACAAACATTCACAATCCAATAATAAGCATAAATACCGAAAAATCAACACTTAACATAAACTGAATGATTATTATTAACCAAATCAGATTCCAAGTGTTCAAAAACAGTAACAAAACATCCAAAACAGAAACTAGAACTAACTATCAATGGTTGTCACTCCCAAAGATACTAGCCTATGATTTCTAACTATTAAACTAAATGAAAATTAAAGATAAAACATAAAAAAAAAATACAAAAAGTGGTTCTTGAAGCTGAATCTCGGAGTCAAAGAGCCTTGGGGGTCGATTCTACACTAGGTCTTCGCTAGTTTTTTTTTCGACCTAAAAGCCTATATTTATAGTTGCAAAAATCTCGAGACCGCGCCACGATTTTATGGATCCCGCGTCGCGCGTAGGGGTTTATCCTCGTTTTATCGGAATTTGAATTCTTTCCACCGCCTTGAACCCGCGTCGCGCTTTGATGATTTCCGTGGCGCGCCTACGTCTTTTCCTGATTTTGCCTTGATCTTCAAACTTCTTCCAAATTGCACGCTTTTAGTCCCTGTTTTCATTATTTCTTTCCAAACAAGTGCTGGCACGAAAAGTGAGAATACCACGATGTATATCATATAATTTCACTAAGAATAGGGCTCAACAACGACTAAAATATGTGATATTACTAGGCGTTGTCAACTTACAGAACATCAGGTTGAGTGAGACGATACTCAGAGTCAAGTAATTAATTCGAAGAGAAGCACTCTCAATAGAAGATGAAATTCGAAAGGATACTGGTTAGTAAAGGCGCACCTTGTGAGTCGTTAGTGGAGCGTGGGTGGTTTACCAACACACTAATAGGGACTCACAGAGAGCGTGCCAATACAAAGGTACATGGGCCCGGGATTCATCCCACGGGCATCTCGCAAGAAAGGATATTCAGATTCTCAAAATATGCCAAAAGTTTGGATTTTGTGAATAGCCTGAAAGATTTCCATTAATATGTCAGAAAGGTTTGGACTTTGGATTCTCAAAATGTGCCAAAGGTTTGGATTTTGTGAATAGTCCGAAAGAGTCAGATAACCGTGTCAAAGCCAGTGAGAGCATCGTTGCTATCATTGTATGTGAGTTACATACTGATTCTAGGAAACGTTTCTTGTCATTACAAAGTGTAATGACTTGACATTAAGAGATGGTTCGCTATGAAAGACTTAATAGAGATACAGCGTACTCAAGTGTTTGCAAACGTCTATTAGATAGATCAAAAACTCTGTCAATATGATCTTGATGAGATTCAAGATGCATCATTGCAAAGTGTGATGACTTGGCATGAAAGATGTAAAGAAGGTACAACATACTCACGTTGTTCACAAACATCTATCGGATAGCTGAATTCGTCAGTATAGACCCAGCCATTGTGAGCATGATCTTGATAAGATTCAAGATGCATGAGAAAGAGTCTCCGAAAGGAAATAGTTTTTCGAAAGTCATGACATAGGGATTGTCAGTAATCTTTAGATTTCGAAACGGTTTGGAATAAGATTACATCGAATTCCACGAGCTTCTTGGATCGATCAGAAGTTTCATGAACATGTAAGTTGGATTCAGGATATAACCTGGCTAAGAATACTGGATGGACTATGACTCGCAGCGGTCGTCGTGCGGTCAAAAATAAGAGAATACCTAACACACACACTAGTATAGCGGTAGTCAGGGTCGATCCGCAGGAGTTACGTGGTTAGGACAAGACGACAGTATACCAACTCTAGTGTCACTCTATAGTCAACGGTATTGTTTCTACTTTCCCAAAAACCAATAAAAGCAAAATACCAACAAGTGCCAAAACCAAATCAAACATGAACTAAACTAACTCAAATCAAATCCTAGACTAAAGTTCCTTACTGAAATCAGAAACTAGGTTCAAAATCCAGAAGCAAACAATCAATCCAGTACAATCAAACACATCCAAAATAACATCAAACTGAATGATTACTTTCATATAAATCAAAACCAAACTCAAATCCAAGCCACACAATCAAATATCAGATCCAACTACTGACTAATGCTACTGAAATCAGAAACTATAAATCTAAACAAACATCGAGTAATCGACGGAAATCCCGATTGCGGAATACCTTGATACTGAGTTGATAAAACAAGATAAAAACTAAATTACTAACCAAAATATTGATTCCCACTGAAAAACTGACGAAATAGTGCCTTCGGATCCCTCCTTCGCGTCCCGGGATGAGTGAAAAGTCGGACGGGACTCCGGTATTTATAGTTGTGTGAAATTAGGGTTTTCGTGTCGCGGCCACTTAGAAACCACGACGCGCGTGTTTTCTTATCCCGCAATCTTGGAATTCAAAAACGAAAATTTTATCCGGTCGCGAGATAGCGACGCTATCTCAAGAAATAGCGGCTCTATTGTCGATAGCGGCTCTATCTCAAGAGATAGCGCCTCTATTTATGTCAGGTCCAACTTTTTGCCTTTTTCGCTCCACAACTTCTCCAGAATTGCACTAAAACCCCTGCATTTACACTAAAAACATTTCCAAGCACTTTGGCACAAAGGTAAGTGATATTAGCCAATTAATAATGATAAATTAACTAAAACACGGCTAAACAACGCCTAAAATACTTGATATTACTAGGCGTTGTCAAACACCCCACACTTGTGCCTTGCTTGTCCCCAAGCAAGAGAGTTTTTAATAGATTTTAACTAAGACTCAAACAATTTTTGACTGTGTTCAGTTTCAAAGCTTATTGCCTTATGAGTTAGAGTGGAATAGTTCGTGAAAACATAATCGGAATGTTCTTTGGAATTCATGGCTTTCTAGAGAACCCTTGATTACAAATTAGCTGTCCACAATGAAGTGTACGTACTCATTCAGATTCTAAAGGCCATAAAAGAACTATCCATGACTTTCGATGTTGTCTGTGTAGCGAGCTTTCAGAAATACCATCCCAGACCAGACGATCTTAGGTGGCAAGGTGCATAAGCCCCACTCATTTTAGACCTACCGGCTCGAACAACAAAGGCCACTGATTGATAATTCCTTCCTAAATTCCAATCCTAAAACAATCCAATCTTCTAACTCTTAAAACTCAACTTATTTGACTTAACTAATAGCATGATAACAACTAAATGATATTTTTTGAAAAATACCAAAGCTATAACATTCACAAACTATTCGTTTCAAAATTACAATCTATTAAAAATTTGAAAAATTGCTAAAAATTTTGAAAATCAGTCATTTCCCGCAAAAATTTCAAAAATACTCTTTCGACCGTCCACACCCCACACTTAAAACTGTACAACACCCTCGTTGTACATAAAAATTTCAGAACAATGGAGAAAGAGTTACCCCTTTAGAACGGTAGAACTACTTGCTGTCGGAACCATTTGTAGCAGAGTTGATTGTTCGCGTTATTCACGATGAAATCCAGGAGTCGGGGCGCAGCAGTAAACACGCCGGAATAACACGAGTGTAGGGTACGGTGACCACACACTTGCGTTATGGAACTCTATCAGTTGGTGCAGCAGTCACAATTTGGCAAGATACTAACAAACATATTAAAAATTGCAAAATACACAAAAGAAAATTATACGTTGCGAGTTGTTGTCCTTGCTGATTCCCCGTCTCCGCGACGCCGAAGTATCAAGGACGCGACGAGTAGACACGATGAGATCCGATGTCCGTCGATCAAGCTCGAAGGTCCGCGGCGCCGAATGAAGATGACCGCGTCGCAAGTATGCACGAAAAGCCCCAGATTTTTCGATTTTTCACTTTTAGTCCGTTTTTCAAATTGATTGCACCAATATGTTCCTAAACTAGAGACTAACAAAAGCCCTAAGTTTAAATTCAGAAAAACAAGCTAAAATTTCCCTAATTTCTCATTTAGGTCAAAAACCCCAATTATGAACCCTAGATTTCTTGATTTTCGATTCCAACCTGTTTTTATCAAATTGAACACACCAATAGCATCCTAAACTAGCCACTAACAAAAGCCCTCTGTCAATTTTCAGATAAACAATCAAAAAATCCTCCAAATCGAGCCAAAACCCGAAGAACCCTAATTTCGACCCTAATTCACAAATTTCTGAATTCGAGTTGTTTTTGTCAAATTGAACCTATCACTAGGTAGCTAGGGCAGCGATTAAGAAACCCTAGGTATCAATTGCATAAAAAAAGGAACCAGAAATCGTTCGATTTGAGGATGAAAGGTCCGATTCGCGAAAACCCCAAAAACGAGCCCTAATTTCGAAAAGTCCTGATTTCTGCATGTTTTTGTCAAATTAAATATACCAATGTGTAGATAACCTACCGATTAAGAAACCCTATGCTTCAATTTCATGAAAAACATCACAGAAATCGCCCGAATCGGGGTAAAAGGTTGCGAAACCCGAAACCCCAAAATCGGCTCAAAAACACCGAATTCGACAAAATTGTGCGATAACGATAGAGGGATGTTTAGATACGTACCTTAGGTCCTTAATCGAGGTTTGATTGGAAGAATTTCACGAAAATCAAAAACATTCGCTGGTTCTGGTGGTGTTCGGCTCGACAGACGCCAAAAGGGGGGAAAGGGGTGCCAATCTTAGCGACGAGAAGGAGCTGGAGAGTTGACCAGCGTTTGACCAGGGGTTAGCGTCACTAATATTAAAATTAGTGGCACTAACTTGTAATTTTCCATTTTTTTCGCGATTTTTCCGTATTTTTTAAAACCCGTTCGACCACCCCACAATCGAGTTATGACAGGACATTTTGAAAAAATTTTCCAAGTGATATTTTGACACAATAAGAACTAAAAATTAAAAACAAAAATTAAAAATACTTACTGAAATGCCGGGTTGCCTCCCGAAAGCGCTTCTTTGTTCGGTCTTTTAGCTGGACCGTCTTTCTGTGGCTACGGTGGGTCGTACGCCATTTGACTCCGCTGATTTCCAGTCACCACCGTCCCTTCGTTGATTACATACTCCAATTTTCTCGGATCAAATGGTTTGCCGGTTTCTCTGCTGCTGCCTGGTTGTCGTTTTTTGATTATTTCGCGCGAATGCTTAGAAATAGCTTTAAACCTCCAAGCTCGGTCCTTCCTTCGGTATCTCTTCAAGATCACAGACTTGACATGAAGCGCGCCCAGTGCCTCTCCCAGTAATTGTTTTGCAGATTTCATTTTGCTTGCGTCTCGCGTTCTATCTTCAGTTTGCAATTTTGGCTTGCAGTACCAATAAAGGTTTTCCAATCGAATGGGATCGGAAGGCAACATATCGAGATGCTTCCATATATCCTCATCGATGGTATTGATTACATCTAATTTTCCATTCATGAATGGATCATGAGTGCCAAAGAAATCATGTTTATTATTTTCAAAGACCAACTCGTCGGCATCATCTTCTTGATCATCGTCCAACAGGTGGATCGGTACCAAGAGTGAGCGACTGGTTTGATATGGTGAAGGTACAGATTCATTCATCACCAGATCCTCACTTTCAAAATGCTCAAAATTTTCAAAATTTTCAGGAATTGTTGGGCTGGGGTCTGTACTGTCACTAGCAGCCTCCTCCTCAACATCCTCATCAACCAAATTGTCTGGTGATGGTACAGATTCACACATCACCAGATCAACATTATCAACATTTTCAAAAATATCAAAATCATCAAAAGCTGTTGAGTTAGAGGTAGCATTGTCACCTACAACCTCTTCCTCAACAACATTTTCGACCCTCTCAGTTGTCTCTTGACTTTCCCACGGTGTATGCCCTTCCATCACATATTCAGGTGATGCAAGTTCACGCACATTATTATTGGTATAAAAATCACTCGCCTCCGGTTCTGGCGAAGGTGGTGAACATTTCAAACTTTCCTCTAACCTATCTAAAGAAGCTTGTAATCTTACAAGAGCATTAGCCTGGTCCTTCTGCTCTTGGTGAGTGTTATACCAGAGTACCCAAAGTTGAGCCCAAATTGCAGGATTCTCAGGCTGAGATGACTCCTCGGTTCACCATCCATTGTCATCGGATGATCCATTGTAGCAATCATCCTCGTAATAGGTGTCGGCCGGATTTTCATAATATTCATAATACTGATCCGGGTACATGTAATCGCCCATTATGAAGACATACACATACCAAAAATCAACAAACTAAAATCAAACATCAAAAGAAACAACCATACTGATCGTCTATCCTAAGCGCACAACTCCCGGCAACGGCGCCAAAATTTGACTCGCAGCGGTCGTCGTGCGGTCAAAAATAAGAGAATACCTAACACACACTAGTATAGCGGTAGTCAGGGTCGATCCGCAGGAGTTACGTGGTTAGGACAAGACGACAGTATACCAACTGTAGTGTCACTCTACAGTCAGCGGTATTGTGTCTACTTTCCCAAAAACCAATAAAAGCAAAATACCAACAAGTGCCAAAACCAAATCAAACATGAACTAAACTAACTCAAATCAAATCCTAGACTAAAGTTCCTTACTGAAATCAGAAACTAGGTTCAAAATCCAGAAGCAAACAATCAATCCAGTACAATCAAACACATTCAAAATAACATCAAACCGAATGATTACTTTCATATAAATCAAAACCAAACTCAAATCCAAGCCACACAATCAAATATCAGATCCAACTACTGACTAATGCTACTGAAATCAGAAACTATAAATCTAAACAAACATCGAGTAATCGACGGAAATCCCGATTGCGGAATACCTCGATACCGAGTTGATAAAACAAGATAAAAACTAAATTATTAACCAAAATATTGATTCCCACTGAAAAACTGACAAAATAGTGCCTTCGGATCCCTCCTTCGCGTCTCGGGATGAGTGAAAAGTCAGACGGACTCCGGTATTTATAGTTGTGCGAAATTAGGGTTTCCGCGTCGCGGCCACTTAGAAACCGCGACGCGCGTGTTTCCTTATCCCGCAATCTCGGAATTCAAAAACGAAAATTTTATCCGGTCGCGAGATAGCGGCGCTATCTCAAGAAATAGCGGCTCTATTGTCGATAGCGGCTCTATTTCAAGAGATAGCGCCTCTATTTCTGTCAGGTCCAACTTTTTGCCTTTTTCGCTCCACAAATTCTCCAGAATTGCACTAAAACCCCTGCATTTACACTAAAAACATTTCCAAGCACTTTGGCACAAAAGTAAGTGATATTAGCCAATTAATAATGATAAATTAACTAAAACACGGCTAAACAACGCCTAAAATACTTGATATTACTAGGCGTTGTCAGACTACTTGGACACACGTGAGAAATCATTGGGAAATGATTGGGGTGAATGTTAGTAACAATTTGAAAGGATTTTCGAATCGGTAATTGTTTACATTAGGACGTGGTGTTGTAGGACTTCATGGTTAAAGAGTTTCGTTGGTATTGTGATGGAGCGCGTGTGGTTCACCGGCACATCATAACACTTCAAAATAGTCTTTAGGGTGCAGTCATGTAGACTAAAGACCCTCTCTCTCGCTCTGTGGTCTTGTGTGAACTCCTTTCCGGTCTCATTGAGACTCCCTTTTAGAAAGAGAAATGAACAAGAACTTCACTCATCCACCCTTTCTTTTGCAATACTTAAAAAAGTATCTCATGGCCCAATTATTATTATAACGTTCTCTACCAGAGAATTCAGCCTTCGGGGTCAACTTTCACAAGAATATTTTGTAGTCTTAGTAAGAGGGGGGAGGGTTAAGGATTTACCCGGTGTGAGATATCACATTGTTCAAAGAACCCTAGATGCTGTCGGAGTAAAGGATCGTCAACAAGAGAACCATGGGAAGTCACAGTACACATCACCAGAATGGAGTTGGGAGAGAAAAGGACAGAATAATATATTGAGATGTCATCAGAAGAACATCCGATTGGATCATCTGTAATAAAGTGTATCAGTGTAAGACACTATGGATACATAGAAAGAGTAAAAGGTTCATGTAGACATAGATATAAAACTTGAATAGAAAGTTTAAAAGAAAACAAGAAACCGATAATAGTATTATGGAAGATCTGACTTGGTGATTACCTCGTGGAGACTTGGTGATAAGCAAGAGTAGCTGCTAGTCAGATTTTATGTTTCACTTTCTGTTGGGTGTTGAAATCAATTGAATAATCAAGTAATGACTAGTATTCTAACAGTATAACTTGTACTAAGCAATCACACAGTAATAAGAACAGTTAAGAATAGTTAATGAACACAGTGAAATGGATAACTTGTGTCGAATGCTTTGATTGATTGATTTAGGGTTTTACAATTGGGAATATGACAATCTCACCCTCAGACACGGTATGGTATCACTGATATTTATACATGATCAGTGATACACATAGTATATTTTGTTACAGAGAATATCCTATCAGAGTACGAACCAATAGGATACAAGATTCATGCACCACGTAATGTACTATCACGCGTGCACATAAAAGTATTACAGCTAAGAAGTCTTCGGATCCTCTAGGATGTACCCTTCGGAGTCTTCAGACGTCGTGGTCTTCTATTAGTTGTCTTTACACTTCGGGGTCTTCAGTCAGGACTTCGGATGGTTGGGCACTTCATCACCAATATACTTCAACAATCTCCCCCTATGTGTGAAGTGCATCCGAAGCCTACATCTTGTAGTGAGTCTTGTATACATGCTTCAAGGGATATCTCACTTGTATCCACCAGTTGATATAATCTTTTACTTTCTTATTTTCTTTCGAAGTGTTCACAAAACAAGTGTTAACTAGACCGAACACTTGGGAAATGGATTCCTAAGGGTAAAGGCCTATGTAATCAATCTCGAAAAATTTTGTGACCATTGTTTCACTGTCACTGGATAAACCTTTGAAAATAACACCCCAGGGCTTGTCCACGATTTGCCCAGCCTTCAAATGCCCAAAATTTTCAATTGTTGTTGGTGGGGGTGCTAGTGCCTGTCCGAAGAGCTTTGCCACAGTTATGTCAAACCTGGCAAATCTCAACATATAATTCTTGAAGAAGGAGAAGATGTGGTTCTTTGAATCAGTGAAGACCGACACCGATTCTGCTTCGTTCCCAGCTGAGTGCTTCAGGATGTCAAGAAGCACAATGAAGTCAGTTGGATTCATGATTGGGAAGTCTGCTATTGCGAATTTTGAATCCTCTTCGTTGACACCACGAAGCACAAAAAAGTCAATGTTCTTGAAGCCAACAAAAGTTTCTCCTTCTTTGATTGAAATAATTTTTACTATTTTATTTTCACTCCATACATAGTTCGGAGCTTGAATGAACTTTGCATGGAATGCCACGTTCCTCTTCTTGAAATCAGTTAACTATTCCTTTGGCACATGCCTTTCAAATTGTAGAAAGGAAAAGGTCTTCGGATTGTAAGGAAGATCAAGTTGACGATTGATTTTGGTTCTGGTCTCAAAGCTTCGGAGAGGAAGCCTATTAAGGAATGTGAAGTTATTGAAACTGATGGCTGTAATTAGTTCCGCAGTCCAAGTTTGATTTTCATGAGCAATGTTGTTTATCATGAGCATCTTCTTGTAGTCTTCCTCTTGCTCTTTATGGACTTGCTCCATGTGTGGAGCAATCCTCAGCACGTTTCCTTGTGATCTTAAACTGGAACCACCTGCTTCTGTTGTTGTGGTGGTTCCGAAGGCAGGACCAATAGTGGAAATTGTTGGAATGAAAGGTGGTCTTCCCAGAATGGCAGTTTGGTAAGTGGTTTTTGGTGCGGTGGTTGTGGTTGCAGTACCTTGAGCTTGAGTTTTTAATGCTGTTGTGACCAAAGCTTGCATAACTAGGGCTTGAGATCCTGAGGCTGCGGATTCTCCCCCTTGTGAGGGTTGAGCCAATGGTTCAGCCTGAGCAATTGCTTGAGGATTCGGCCTGCTGGCTCGTTCCATTCTTAATGACATGTTTATCATGGGCTGGAGAGTTCGCCTCAGTTTTTCAATGATATCCGAAGTGATTGCAGCATTTGTTCTTTTTACCTCGTTTGCAAAGTCTGTCACTGCTGAACGTGATTGTTCAATAGTTAGCTCTTCAATGCGCTTGTGAGCGTCAGACAGGTGCTTTGAAAAACTCTTCTGGTACTGTGCGTTGAAGGACTTGGTCTCTTCGCGAAGGGTAGTCAGGGCCTTCACTACTTCGGAGTTGGAGGACTCCAATTTCTCTATCAGGTCCTTGATACTTTTATCAGTTTTCTCCTTAAGGAGCCTATGTCTCTCATCAACATGTTCAACCGCAGTGTTAAACTTCCCTTCCAGTATACGTTGGACTTCGATCTGGTGATCGAGAATCCGTTTCTCCGAAGCCTTGACCATTTCATCCATTTTGTCAGTCAAGGCCTTTTGAGCTTCAGCCACTTGATCCTCAACACTTGCCTTAGGCCTTCTTGTGGGATCGAAGCCAGTGTTGGACTGGAGAAGAGCATCCAATTTGCGATTGAGAATTTTGTATTGTTTGCCAAGGATGAAGTCAGAGTCATCCAGACTATCCTCCTCATTCTCCTCTATCGTAAGTGGTGCCATGTAGAAGGCAGCCACTGCTTCTTTTGTTGATGGGGGTTTTGAAAATATGGTGGTTTCAAAATTGAAGTCATCTTGGAATGGATAGTCAGGAAGCGATGTAATCATACCAGAGAATGGGATATTCAAAAATGATTCTGATGGGGTGAATATTGGTTGAGATGTTTGAGGGGTAGAAGTTAGTGGTGTTTCAGTGGTGGTATATGTGGGAGGTACCTCAGAAGATGAGGTGTGGATTGTAGTTGTTTGTTGGGCGGTTGTAGGTGGTGTTTCTGTTGAGGATGTAAGTAGTGTGGATGTTTGAGCAGTTGAAATTGTGGAGGTGAATGGAGATGTAGTTGTATGAATTGTTGAAGTTGGTGTAGAGGTATGTGATGGAGTTGGTGGTCTTGTTTCATTGTTGAAGTTGGTGTAGAGGTGAATGGAGATGTGTTTCTGTTGAGGATGTAAGTATTGGTTGTATGAATTGTTAAAGTTGGTTCAGATGTAGTTGGAGGTGGAGGAGGTGGTGTAGAGGTATGTGATGGAGTTGGTGGTCTTGTTTCATGAATATAAGAGGATTGATGTTCTTCTTCTTCTTGAATGTGGGGCGATGGAGTCCTTTCTGACTCCGAAGACTCATCCACTACAAGTAACTTCCTTGATCTTTTAGGTTGTTTCCTCTTCAAAGTTACTTGCTTAGAAGCCTTTCCCTTCTTTTCAACTTTCTTGGGACCACTAGGTCCACCCGTAGCTTTCTTCTTGGTTTTGGCTTTTGTTGGGGCTTTAGCAGGTGCAGCTGGTGTGGTCTTGCGAACTGGGTAGGGTATTTCTAGAGTGTTGCGATACGCGTTGGCCTCATCACACTCCATTGGCACTTTAGTGAGCATCACTTGAGGTATTTGTGCGCAGAACTCAGCTGGTACTGTTGGGAATCGGACCGGGTACACGCAGCGGAAACACACTGTCACACACACAAACTCACGAAAATAAAGCAAGAAGAACACAAGGATTTTTAAGTGGTTCGGATTCGGTGCAAATCCTACGTCCACGGGCTACAACTAGAGAAATCTTATTAATACTCACAAGATTACAATTTATAACTCTTGTTTTGAGCTCAAGTGGTGCATCTTCTAACTTACCCATTGATGCTATTTATATATGTTGGAAGTTAATGTGAAATCAAAACAAAAAATTAGGCTACCTAACAAGATTCACCAACTCTTCTTTGACATTCACCAACCTCACCAACCAAGTGAAAAATCTTCACTTTCACATAACAATCTCCCACTTGAAGATTTTGAAACAACCACGTC
This sequence comes from Cichorium intybus, assembly GCA_023525715.1. NCBI lineage: Eukaryota > Viridiplantae > Streptophyta > Magnoliopsida > Asterales > Asteraceae > Cichorium > Cichorium intybus. The sequence continues at coordinate 129,949,522 of CM042009.1, forward strand.
TAGTAATCTTAAAACAACCAAGTCTTCCAAGCCTCCAGCTCCCAAGAACCAGCTAAACTTAGTCCAATTTCTCTAATTGCAGCCACCCCTCTTCTTCAAGTACTAGAAGGGCCAGTTGAAGCTCCCACTAGCTCCAACTCAGCCGTGGCTAATCCCACCACCGACTCATCCTCTGTCTCAACCGGTTTGGACACTCCACCAGCTCCAGAGATACACCGAGGACCACTAACACTCTCCAAACTTTGCAAACTTCCAACAGGAGAGAATTTTTCAGTCTTAGTCTTCAAAACCCAACGGCTCTTTGTAACTGTACCCGGAACACACCCCGTGCTCCCACTGTCACAAAATTCCCTGAATGGTTTAGACTTTCCGACTCGTTCAGCTAACATCCCCTTGGCTCCAGAATTCATGTTTGCAAAATAAACTCTCTTAGCACTAGATTTAGCGAACCAGATTTTGTCATGCTTAACAGGGACGGTCATACTTCTCTCAACAGGTACCTCAACCATATGCAATGACCCACGCTTCATACCTTGAGCAATCACCGAATTACCATTGACCACCCTCCATTTACCACCACCAAACCTTACTTCCAGTCCTTGTTTATCCAGCTGACCAACAGAAATCAATTTCTTCTTCAGCTCCGGAATCACCCTGACATTCTTCAGGTTCCATGTAGTTCCCAATGAAGTAACCAGATCAATATCTCCCATGCCCGTTACTTGAAGCATCTCGTCATTTGCTAATCGTACCTTCCCAAAATCTCCTTCTTTTAGATTCACCATCGTTTCTCCGTTGTCCATGGCGTGAAACGAAGCCCCTGAATCCATGACCCAAGAGTCTACAGAACTTTCCATACTTAGTATCAGTGCATCATCCTCAGACACACCCTCAGCACCAGCAATGTTCAATTCTTTCTTTGGACATTGACTCTTAACATGTCCCACCTCCTGGCAGTTCCAGCACTTCACATTCTTCCAAGTTCTAGATGAACTTCTTCCCCGACTCCCACTGCTCCCACTATTCCTACTATTCCCTCTACCTCTTCCGATATTTAATAACTCAGAAGAAGACGAGCCACCTTGATTCTTGTGTCTGGTATCCTCGCCTAGAACCAAATCTCGAACCCCTTCAAACGTCATACCACTGGTCCCCACGGAACTCGTAACAGCAGTAACTGTTCCTGACCAGCTATCAGGTAGTGAAGCTAGTAGCAGTGAAGCTTGAGTCTCATTATCAAATTTAATTCCCACAGATGATAATCTGGACAGAATTGAATTTAGATTGTTAATGTGAACCGTAACTGAGCTGTCTTCATTCATCCTTGTCGTGAACAACTCCCTCATCAAGAACACCTTGTTAGCCGCCGACGGTTTCTCATACATGTTCGTCAGAGCATCCATCATACCACGCGCCGTGGTTTCCTTCATGATGTTGAAAGCGACGCTCTTTTCCAACGACAATGTAATAACCGCCTTAGCTTTCTTGTCCTTTGAGTTCCACGCATCTTTTTCCATTTTCTCCTGTTTGTCTCCAAGTACCACATCCAAATCTTTCTGACATAGCAATGCTTCTAATTGCATTTTCCACCAGCTAAAGTCAGAACCGTTGAACTTCTCGATTACAACCTTGTCTTCAGCCATTACGACAAACAAGAGACAAATATTTTATAGTACTTTTGTGTGACAGAACAGTACCCTTCAAAGTACCGAGATACCTTTAATACGATTAATAGAAATTAGTTTCTGATGTGGAAGATCAGACAAAACTGCAACCACAGAGCATACTCTAATTTCTAAAATCGAGACCTCCTCCGAAACCCAAAGCTCTGATACCAGTTGTTGGGAATCGGACCGGGTACACGCAGCGGAAACACACTGTCACACACACAAACTCACGAAAATAAAGCAAGAAGAACACAAGGATTTTTACGTGGTTCGGATTCGGTGCAAATCCTACGTCCACGGGCTACAACTAGAGAAATCTTATTAATACTCACAAGATTATAATTTATAACTCTTGTTTTGAGCTCAAGTGGTGCATCTTCTAACTTACCCATTGATGCTATTTATATATGTTGGAAGTTAATGTGAAATCAAAACAAAAAATTAGGCTACCTAACAAGATTCACCAACTCTTCTTTGACATTCACCAACCTCACCAACCAAGTGAAAAATCTTCACTTTCACATAACAGGTACATCATCCAAAGGAGGAACGGTAATATGGGTGTATCGCATCTCAGGAAAATTGGAATCATACACATACCCTGTTTGCTTGTAGTGGGCATCAACAACTATTGCCCAAAACCTAGCATTCGAGATCTCAGTACCCTTCAGGGTATGGTTGATGTGTGAGCAGAAATCAGCCCAAAGGATTGATGCGAAATCAACCTTTACATCATAATATATTCCATACAGTAAGCTTTGGAATGATTGACTCGCAGAGTCTTGACCAGAGGTCCTCCCAGACAGACATCTAAGGAAGATGCTGAAAAAGTACCTCCAATGATCAGGAAGCTGTTTCTTCTTGAATGTGCTGATGGTCTCAAACTGTGGTTCATAGCCCATGGCGTTGAACATGTCCACCAATTGTTCAGCAGTTGGGATGACCATCTCTTTGGAGTTGTAGAGTGGAAGATGAAGGGCTTCAGCAAATTTCTCCTTCGTCAGTTGAACTTTCTACGTTTTGCCCCTTGAATCGATGGCCTCGTAGAACACCGATTTCACATTATTGTTGGTGTCGAACAGGGCATTTGAGGTGTAGTGTGCCCTGTGCACTAAGGTTGCAGGAATGGCTGGAGCATGGGTCAGAGCATGACCAAGAACAGATACCTTCAAACATTCAACAAGAGCGACGAATGGTTGAGGGTAGAGGTTTAGATCAGTGCGAAGAACCAGGTTTGCAGATTGGTTCTTGAGCGCAGGGATGGAAATCGCCTCAGTAGTTTGCAAAGAAGCTTCAGTCGCCATGGATGATTTGAGGAAGAAGATGAAGAGAATTTAGGGTTCGTAAGAAAATTCTTGCAGAGGAAATTTGAGAGAAATGATCGCGTAAAGAGATGAACTGAAGCGGTGTGAGGTATATATAGTGTTCGTGATCCCAATGCCATTTAATGCACGTTTGAATTGGTCCAATAATGCCTTGACACCTCAGCACCTGCGCGTCCCACTAACCCTGCAAAAGTGGAAACGTCCGGCTGTCAGTTGTGATCATTTGAAATTGAAGCGCCATAAGATCTTTTTGTTATGATTCGCCTTTATTATCTCAATGACAACTGTTAAACAAACGGCCATTTACTTCAAACGAATGTTTGTCTCTGTCCTTATCATAAATGGAAAAATTATTTGAACATTTGATTGACTTTGGATTAACAAGGACATTGTGACTGTTATGTGTATCCTTCGGAGTGTAAAGATTGAGTAAACGTTATGAGCAACTCCAAAGGGTATTGGTAACACTTCGGATAGCCAAATTAGTTTGAGAAGTGTTTATCAATACACCGAAGTCCAATGGTTTTCTTTTTGTTTTTCTTGAATAATTTGTTTTAACTTTGAGAGATGCATTATGACACTTAACCTTTACTTCCCTGAATATTATGAAATGAAGATTTAACAAGTTAATGTTCAGAATCATTCGGATCATGTTGGAAGTCCATTTTTCATTTTGAAGTCTGTTTGATTCAATATCAGTCATGAATGTATAAGTCTAATCACCCCAATGTGAACTTAATTTCGCATTTAGAATCAGAGGTTTGATTATTCTTTAGTGTTTCAAATTTTTCATACCAAATAATGGTAACATTCTTTGCATTAAAATTTAAAAAAGTTTTCATTCTTGAATTGAGCATCAGAAGTGTTTTTAGAATTTGGATTGACTTTGAAGAATCTTTAGAAAAACTTATTCCATTTCATCAGTTGAAGTGTTTGGATACTATGCTCTGATGACAAGCCTTTGAGCTTCGTACACCACCCCAACTTTACCATTTAAAGTAGATTACTTGAAATGTTCATATTCTCTACATGGTACTCAACTATGTTACAGGAGTTCCTTGTATTATTATTTAAAATAGAAGAATAAGCCTTTGAGTGCTGATTTATTTTTCTTTTGCACTCCATTGTTTATCTTTTTAACTTGTTTGTTGTCTTTGAATCTTTTGACACTTTGATTTCTGCTTATCTCTTTGAGTTTTCCAATTTTTCATTTTGAAGGTTATCTTTCCCCTTTTGGATTTCCTTATCTGAAGAGTTAAAATTTCACCATTAGGTTTCTTTCTATGGTGCTTTTTGTTTTGTTTTGTACAATCCTTGAGTTTGAAAAGCTTCATTTAGTTCAATTTTGAAACATTAATGAAAAGAATTTGAAATTTGCTTATCAGACAATGTTGGTACTACTTTTGAAGAAAATTTCGGAACACTTAAATCATCCTGTGTAGTTTTGAGGCTACATGATTAGTTTGGTATTGAAGCGAGTCAATTTCAGTAGGGTGGTTAGGAATAGACATTATGTTAAGGATATTAGAATCAAACAAGGCTTCGATCTATAAAATAGCCTTAACCTCACTCCGAAGTCTGATTGCTTACCAATGTTTCAAATCGATCCCCAAATATCTTTTAGTGCAATAAGGTATAATTATCAGAATCTAAAATCAAAGTTTTGTCCTTTAATCAGTTAATTCATGAAAAGAAGGTTAAACTTGGTCATTTATGCATGAAAAATTGTGTATTGTACTTTAAAGGTTTTGGAAGTGATTTGTGTTGTTGATTTTTCTTTGAAACAACCTTTTATTGTGAGATTATTTATCCTTGATATGCAAAGGCTGAAAGGTTTTAAGCAATCTATGAACTAATAATCCTAAGTTCACATGCAACCTAATAAAAGATCTATGTTTTTCTATCTTATGAATATATAACAAATCCTAAAGGCCAACAATAATTTCTAAAGAACAATTCATAAGAACCAACCTTTGATTCTTGATCCAGAAGCTAGCAGCACAAGTGTCCTGCCTCAAATGGAGTCACACCCAAGCAATGGAGGAGAGAAGAAAGCAGAGTTTCTTCTGGCAGAGAGAGTTGGCGCAGAAAAGGGGAAGCCAGGAGGTTCCTTTTATAGCCTCCTAGGGTTATAGCTGAAACCCTAAAGGAGCCTCCTTAATGGGCAAGCCTGTTGACCAGTTGGACCAGATCTCTTAAACCCTAATTAGGGTTTCGCCATCTATGAGGGAGCCTCCTCATTTGGCGCCACTTTTGGCCCCTGGCTTTTGGTTTGCCAATTATTCAACTATTGAATAAATACAAACTAGTCCCTGCACTTTTAATTAATTAATTTAATCTCCAAATTAAATCCAATTAGTTCTAGATTAATTTTTAATTAATTATTATAGGAAATCGTATAAATATATTAATAAATATATTAATAAACTATTTATTTATTAATAAACTTTTTATTAATAAATAGTTTATTAATAAATATATTAACACTTAAATATATTAACACTTAATATATTAACACTTAAATATATTAACACTTAATATATTAACACTTAAATATATTCTAATTAATATATTAACACTTAAATATATTAATAAACTATGTATTTATTTTTATTGATTTATTAAACAATTAATAAATCAACCTTTCTCTCTACTGACTTCTACATCAATCCTCCTACTATGAGGGCAACCCAAATGGACTTTGCTTCAATTAATAAGATAAATACAAATATAAAGTCATGGCTTAGACACCTAATCCAACAAAGGCAAGAGATGTTTCAAAAGGTTTTAACATTTATGAAATTTTATTAACCCAAAATGTCTGTTCCGAGGTGCTCCGAAGCGACAAAAGGCTTCGGAGTACTGCGGTGCAATATTAGTAAGAAAAGAATGAGCAATTGAAAAGACTAAGGAAAGAATGAGCAAATCTGAGATTTATTGTAAAGTGGATGCCTCTTCATTTAGAGCCTTTGTGAAGATGTCTGCCAATTGCTCTGTTGTGTGAACAAATTGTACCTCAATATTCCCCTCCTCAACATGACTTTTGATGAAGTGATAGCGAAGAGCTATATGCTTCGTCTTGGAATGTTGAACATGATTGTGGCATATACGTATGGCACTTTGTGAATCACAGAACAATGGTATTTTTCTCATGTTAATGGCATAATCCTTCAGTTGGCTTTGGATCCAAATGATTTGTGAGGTACACGCTGCAGCTGCCACATACTCTGCTTCTGCTGTGGAGATAGAGACACAAGTTTGCTTCTTAGATTGCCAGCTGATTAGCTTTCCATCAAGGAATTGAAAACCCCCTGAAGTGCTCTTGCGATCAATAGAGCATCCACCAAGATTTGAGTCTGAATAAGCCTGTATGTAGAAGCCTGAATTTGTTGGGTACCACTGAACCCTGTTTCAAATTTGATTCTTTTAGAAATTTTGTCAAGGTCTCATACCAAGCCTTTGGTGCTTGTTTTAAACCATAGACAGCCTTGTCTAGCACATAGCAATGGTTGGGATGTTCTTTACTTTTAAAACCAGGTGTTTGTTCAACAAAAACGGTTTCCTCGAGATCACCATTCAGAAAATCACATTTGACATCCATTTGATAGTCATCAAAGTTTTTATGTGCAGCATAAGCCATAAATATCCGAACTGATTCGAGTCTGGCAACAGGAGCAAATGTCTCTTCGTAGTCAATCCCCTCCTGTTGACAATAACCCTTGACAACCAGCCTTGCTTTGTTCCGAACCACATTTCCTTCGGTGTCTAGCTTATTTTTATACACCCATTTCAGACCAACAATTGAAGCATTTGCAGGTTTTGGAATTAGCCTCCATACTTTGTTTCTTTCGAATTCCTCTAATTCCAGTTGCATTGCTTCAATCCAGTCAGAGTGATCAAATGCATCCTTAACGTTCTTAGGTTCAACCTTGGAAATAAAGACATTGAACATGCACAACTCTGAAGTTTTGCTTAAATCCAGTTGTCTTTGGTGGAGTTGCGCACGAGTCAATACATTATCTTGAACATTACCGATGACAAGTGATGGTGGATGATTTCTCGTCCATTTGTCCAAAGGAGGATAATTTGGATCAAAATCAGGTGGTCCTTCAGAATCAATGTCCTCAATATCTGAAGGATAGCCCGAAGTGGAAGGGAAATCACCCATTATCAAATGATTGTTTGAGTTAGTTGCATTTGATTGTGGTATGTGTAATTGTGAAGAAGAGTTTAGAGTATTCTCCCCCTCGACAGTAGTTGGTATTGAGGAAGTGGTTGCTCTATCCGAAGCGGCTGGTATTGCAGAGTTTGGAGTGGAAATTTCTGGATCCCCTAGACTGATTGGTACAAGGACATGATATGAGAGATTTCCTGTGGGGGTGAAGTTGGACTCTTGTTTGGCTCCCCCTCAACACTAGCATTCCCTTCACTTCGGTTCGATGGCTCCCCTTCAACAGATGATGGTCTTTGTATACTGACTGTTGAAGAGTCATCAAGTCCATCTATGAGTTTGGACAGTTCGGACACATGGTTATCAAGTGCCCTGGCTTCGGAGTCCACAGCCCTCACAGGTGGATCAAAAAAAGAGTGAAGTCTGTATCAAATGTGGTGATTGGTATAACATCAACAACAGGCTTTGGAAAGATGGATGACATGGGGAATGGATGCAAGGATTTCTTGATATAGTAGTCATCAAACGTGAGGTTGAAGGTTTCTTCAATCTTGCGAGTCCTCTTGTTCATAACTCTATAAGCCTTTGAATCTTGAGAATATCCAAGAAAAATCCCTTCTTCTGATTTGTCATTGAATTTTGTTAAATGATCTTTCAAGTTTAAGATAAAACACCTACAACCGAAGATATGAAGAAATTTGACATTTGGTTTTCTTTGGTTGAGTACTTCATAAGGTGTGATATGAAATCTCTTATGAATGTAGGATCTATTTTGAGTGACGCAAGCAGTAGAAATGGCTTCGGCCCAGAAGTACATGGGAAAATTTGCAAAATTGAGCATAGTTCTAGCTGCTTCACACAAAGAACGATTTCGCCTTTCTACAACACCATTTTGTTGAGGAGTGTAAGGTGCTGAGAAATTGTGACTAATCCCCTTTGTTTTCAAAAATCCATCAAGAGTTTGATTTTTGAACTCCGAACCGTTGTCACTGTGCACAGTTCGGACCTTCTTGTTCAACATCACTTCCATTTTCTTTATGAAATTAATGATTTCTTCAGCAGCATCTGACTTGTTTCTTAAAAATAAGACCCAAGTAAACCTTGAATAATCATCAACTATTACAAGAATGTATTTCTTCTTTCCTATTGACTCCACTGCGGATGGACCACATAAATCCATGTAGGGGTTCGGTGATTTTAGGGTTGATCACAGTTGGATGCCTTTGTTTTGTTTGCTTACCATGCTCACATGCAGGACAAAGCGAGTCATTATCGAATTTGAGAGCAGGCATACCACGAACCAAGTCCATAGCCACTAACTTGTTTAAGTCCTTGAAGTTCAGATGAGCAAGTCTTCGGTGCCATAGCCAGCTGACATCAGAGTTGGCTTTGGAAAGAAGACATAAAGATTGCCTACCAGTTACAGGATTTAGATTTAAGGGAAACATTAATCCCTTCCTTTTAGATTTCAGCAATACTTCGTTTGTTGCTTCTTTTGTGATGACACTCCCTTGGTTGTTGAATGTAACTGCATTACCCGTTCCAACCACCAATTGAGATATACTCACATGATTGTGTTTTAAGCCTTCAACGAATGCAACCCTGCTGATTGTGAATTGGCCATTTGTTATTTTTCCATAACCCCGAATTGGACATGTTTCATTATTACCGAAGCGTACATTCCCTGCATCATCTAAAGTCCTATAATCTCTAAGATATTCCCTCTTTCCTGTCATATGTCTTGAGCAGCCACTATCCATGTACCATTTTGCATCGTACCGCTCATTAGACATTACCTGCAATTAATCAAGAAGGAGTTGGTACCCAATCAATCTTGGGTCCTCAGGGTAAGAGAAGGATTCTTGAATCCACTTTCTACGGCCTCTTCTGATATTTCATTAGCATTTAAGTTGACTAGATTCTCCGAAGCCTCATGTGATGAACATGATTCCGAAGAGTCTGAACATGATTGTGAAGAGCTTTTTGTCAAATTTGATGAGTTCGAAGTGATTGACAAAATGCAAGTCTTCGAAACCCATTTTTGGTTGGATGATTTTGACTTCGAGGTTTTTGATGTTTTCTTTTCACTAGAAATTTTTGAACTCATCGATGATTTTGAAGATTTGGTTTTTGTAGTGAGATTTTCTTTTAAGTCATTTCTTTTCCAATTTTGTTTCGAATTTTCAATTGTCGATTTCCTTGATATTGAACTGCATAACGTAGAGGTACAAAGGTACTATTCGTATGCCAATTTGAAATCATTTAATGAAAGATTCTTATCTTTAAACAGATCCAAATTTTTGTCTAACCATTGATGGAATGTATCTATCAAGTTGTTGCCTTTTGAAAATGTTTTCTTTGTTGGTTTTTGAAATTTGGGATCGGGGAAGTTTGGATTAGTTGGTGTAAAGGATGGTTTGGAAGGTTGATTTTTGACTTCTGATACCTTTGAATCAATTGGTTTCATTCCCGAAGTTGAAGCATTCACATTTGTTGATTTTGAAACTCCGAAGGGTGTTTTTCTTTTGACAAGATTTTGAGTTTGTTTCGTTTTCAAATTCACAGCAGTAGGTTTTTGAATTAGTTTTGTAACCACAATTGTTGGTTTTGTTTTGGAAGTAGAAGCATGGTTTTGAATTTGAGGTCTCTTCAAAATCTTGGGTTTTTGTACCGAAGGCTTGGAAACAACAATTTTTCGTTTTGCAATAACATTTTCAAAAGATTGTGACAGCGACACACTTTCACATGATTCCATTAATTGAAAAACATCCATCTTCGGAGCTATGGGTTTCTCCATAACTTGAATTTGTTTGTAGTTTCGATTGGTGTAAATGTGATTATCATTTTTGAGATTTAAAATATGCGACATGTTTTTGGGAATCTTTTCTTTTTCATAACAAAGACGATTGTAAATGTTATGGCCATATAAATCTTGTTTTCTTATGTTGATTTTTACTTCCAATATTTCATTCATTTCATTTTCGACCATTTTTGAGGATGAGAAGAATCCTTCCTCAGTAACTGTGGAATTATCCTCCTCAAGAAGTTTTAAAATTGTGTTCAATTAAAGGTAATCCACCAGGTTTCACAAAGATGGCATTTTTGAAATAAGAAATCTTCGGATAGATACAAGCAACATGGACTAGTCTTTTTGAATTGTCCTTGAGATATTGATCAAAAGAAATACTTTCATCAGAAATTTGCAGTTTAAGTTTCACAATTTCTTTGTTTTCAGAGGTTTCTTGTTCACAATCAATTTTTTGCTTTTCCTTTATCCACCGAAGACAATTGTGAGATGTCTTCGGACGGTGATGCGGATGCGGAGGATGATTTTAATAAAGTCAATGAAGAACAATCAATTTCCTCCATATCCGAATCACTTCAGAATCCTTTTTAGATGTAGTTCCAACAATTACTTTTTCTTGGTTTTCAATTTGAGGAACACTCTTTTTCAATATTGGAATTTCTTGTGGCAATAACATCAACAAATTATTAGCAGTTAGATGTTTTTCTACAGAGACTAAGCCATGTTTATATGAAGGGTTGGTGACTTCGGATCCTGACACTATGGATTCACATTCATAAGATATACTATCAACTTCTTTAAGCTTAAACTCAATGAAAGGTAACAGTTGTCTATGTTGAACATTACACACGTCAGTTGAATGATAAATACGAGTAATATGAGCGTATAAACGTTTTGCAGTTTCACAAAATATATTACGTTGTCTCAAAATTACATCATGATTGTTCAAATGTTTTTCTCTATTCTCCTATAGCAATGAGATTCTTAGGTTGGAATTTTCTAGGGCTAGCTTCAAACTTTCTACTCTCCCCCCTCAAGCTGAGAATCTCCTGCTCACTAATTTTCTCCCTATTTTTCGCATCAATAAGCATTTTATGCATCACAGAACAATCACGAGTTATTTCATTAATGATAGGAGTAGATTGAGTAACAGGAATTTTAAAAGTTGAGAGAAGTTTAGATACCTGCTCAGGTATGGTCAGGCATGTGTCATTTGCCATCAGACAAACCTCCTCATCATCATCCGAAGTGTCATCATACCAGCTCTTCTGAGTCCCAGCAGCAAGCATCTCATTCATCTCCGAAGCCTTATATCCAAGACTAGCAGTCCCTTCATATCCCAGCTCCTTATCATCATCAATCTCCTTAGAACTACCCTTCAGAAAGCACTTACCGTCATCATAGGACATAAAAGCACTATGAGTTGGCTTTCTTACTTCTTCGTCTTTGAAGTCAGAGGTCCAGACTTGATATGATCCTTGGTAGTCCTCAGCAGCCATCAGGGCTAAGTCCTTGGTCTTCTCCCTTACTTCTTCCATTTTCCATGCATAGTAAGCTTCATCCTTCACTTGAGGCTTCTTCTCATTTTGTTTGCGAAGCATGCAATCTTTTGCAAAGTGATTCTTGCCACGACAGTAATTGCAATCATAGCCTGAATCACCAGAAACTTTCTTCTCTTCGGTCTTCTCTTTTGATGACTCCGAAGCCTTTGTTTAAGATGGCTTCGAAGTTGAAGACTTTGAGTCTTCCTCCTTCGGAGTATACATTTCAGGTTTAGGTTTTGGATTGAAGTTTTGTTTGTTGAAGTTCTTGACAAAGGGTTTCCCTGAGTTGTTTTTGATGAATGGTTTCTTGAACCTTCGACTGTTTGTAGCATAGAGAGCAACTGTTTCACCATTGTTATCAACCATATAAGCAGCAACTTCTTCATCACTGGTTTCTTCTTCTTCTTTTGAAACAAGGGCAAGGGATCCAGATCCAGCAGTTTCACTCCTTCGACCAACAATATCTGGTTCGTGTGATTTTAGCAAATTGTATAGAGCATCTAACTTGTATTTTTCAATGTTCTCATAAGTTTTAACCATTAGCATGATGGGTCTCCATTCTTTGCGAAGACTATAAAGAAATTTGATGTTGATCTCCTGTTGACTTCGCGTCTGACACGCCTTGGTCGTCGTGCGGTCAAAAATAAGAGAAAAGCTAACACACACACTAGTATAGCGGTAGTCAGGGTCGATCCACAGGAGCTTCGTGGTTAGACTAAATGAGAGATTACTAACTAATAGTGTCACAGCTATAGTCGAAGGATCTGGTTTCTATTTTCCTAATCACTAGCAAATGAGACAATAATCAAACACTCAAGCCAAGCTAAGCTATGCCCAAATGACCTAGTCACTTTCTGAAATCAGAAGTACATCTCTGAATCAGAAGCAATCAAAGGCATCCAAACTAGCAAAACCAAGCAAAGCATAAACTAGCCACTAGTTAAAGTCCTACTGAACAGTACTAGCCAAGGTTTAATTCTTACCAAATAACCTAATTAGCTACTGATTTCAGCTAAGGAAAACAGTCCTAACAAGGTCCAAAACAATATCCAAAACACAATCAATCAATCAAACCAAACACAAACATAAAACATCGAAAAAGCTAAGATTAAATGTAACCAAATACTTTGCATTCACCAAATCCGAATCCAACATAAAAACAGTAACCAAATGGTCTAGAAACAGAAGCCAAAGCTTAATACCAATGGTTGTCACACCCAAAGATATAAAACCAAGCTTAAATCCAACTATTTAATTACAAATAAAATCTAAAACTAACCAATACCAATTGAGAGTCTTCTGGAATGAAATCCTGGAGTCAAAGAGCTTCAAGGTCGATTTTACACCCGGTCTTTGCTAGGGTTTTCGGCTGGAAATGCATCTATTTATCCTTGCAAATTTCCCGCAACCGCGCCGCGCAGAAATGAAATCCGCGGCGTGCGTACTTATCTTTTCCCGTTTTCTTCGGCATTTGAATGTATTCCACCGCCTTAAGCCCGCGTCGCGCATAGTTGATTCCCGCGGCGCGCGTACGAGTTCTCTTGATTTTTCATTCCTTCCCAACTTCTTCCTTTTGCACGCTTTTAGTCCCTGTTTCTATTCTTTTTCTCCAAACAAGTCCTGGCACGAAAAGTGAGAATACCCAGACATATCTGATATAATTTTATCAAGAACAGGGCTCAACAACGCCTAAAATATTTGATATCACTAGGCGTTGTCAAACACCCCACACTTGTGCCTTGCTTGTCCCCAAGCAAGAGAGTTTTTAACAAATTATAATAAAGAATCAAACAATTTCTGACTGTGTTCAGTTTCAAAGTTTATTGCTCTTTTGATTTAGAGTGGAATAGTTCGCGAAAACATAATTGAGTTGTTCTTTGGAATTCATGGCTTTCTAGAGAACCCTTGATTACAAACTTTCTTTCCACAATGAAGTGTACTTACTCATTCAGATTCTAAAGGCCATTAAAGAATTGTCCATGACTTTCGATGTTGTCCGTGTAGCGAGCTTTCAGAAATACCATCCCAGACCAGACGATCTTAGGTGGTAAGGTGCATAAGGCCCACCCATTTTAGACCTACCGGCTCAAACAACAAAGGCCACAGATTGACTTTTCCTTCCTAAATTCCAATCCTAAAACAGCTCAATCTTCTAAACTTGTAAAACTCAACTTATTTGACTAACTAATAGCATGATCACAAATAAATAGTATTTCTTGAAAAATACTAATGCTATCACAATCACAAACCATTCATTTCAAAATTGCAATTCATTAAAAATTTTGAAAAATGTTGCTAAAAATTGAAAAATTGATCATTTCTGCAAAAATTTCAAGAAATTCTCTTTCGACCGTCCACACCCCACACTTAAAACCGTACAACGTCCCCGTTGTACAAAAATTTATTTCAAAACAAGGGAGAAAGAGTTACCCCTTTTTGGACGATAGACTGCTTGGTGCTCAATATCACAGGTATAATTGCGTACAAATGGATCCTTGATTTCGTATTCTGCGATTGTAGCGCTATAGTGAACACGCCGGTGGTCGAGACAAGTGGAGGGGGCACGGTGACCCCACACTTGTCTGAGACAACTCCTTCTCAAATTGGTATAACATGCATAACTCAACAAACAAATTAAAAACACACATGACAAATAAACATGAACAAAAAACTATACAAATAGAAGTGTCATAAGTTTGTACATATATCCCAAAAAAGATAAAAAGAAAAAGGTACATCAATCACTACCAGGCGGCCTGGAGGGTCCGGCCTCATGATCGTGGGCTCTGGCTGGGAATGGTCGGGGACGCTGGCCCTGCGCTGATGCGATCTGAAGAAGTACCTCCCCGATCCACTCGAGCTGGTCCTCGATCCTGGCAACCCTGGCTGCCAGGTCCTCCTGATGTGGCTCTGTCGGGGCGGCGGGCTCTGGCTCCGGCTCTGGCCTCCTGCGTCTCCTACCAGGCTGGGCATACGCAGGCTGGGGTGCCTGAAGAGGCTCGGTAGGTGCCCGGATGTACTGCCCCGGGCGCTGCATCTCAATGAGCCGCATCCTCTCCAACATGCGCGCTGTAGTGCGGGATGGAGGCAGAGCAGTCAAAGAGGCTGCCACGGGGGCAGTAAGGATGCCATAGGAACGGGCCAGGCGGGTAATGAAATACCCCCTGGTTAATGGGCTGCTGGTGGAGGCGCCGATAGCGTGGGTGGAGAGAGCGACTGCGAGGGCGTATGGGAGGTGGAGGAATCTGGATGGGTCGAGGAGGACCCACAAAAAGGTCATGTCGTCGCCCGACACCTTCTCGCCTCCCTCCCGCTGCATGATGGAGGTGGAGACGATCCGGTGCATGAGGCGGTGGAGTGGGTCCCGAAGATGACTCTCCCTGGAAGCTCCTGCCTCATATCTGACGTTGGACAGCGATGCCCAAACCTCCATGTTGGGAGCCCTGTCCGGCTCCCCCTGAATGCAAGACCCGAAGAACCGAGTGAAATAGCGATGCTGAAGGTCCGCTGGGGTGTATAACCCCACTCGCCTCCTGAACTCCCGGAGGTTGCACTCCCTGTGCTCACCTCCGAAACGAAATCGTACCAACCTGGAGCGCGGGTCTCCCGCCCGAGGTGCGAACTGGATAGTGGATATGAACTCCAGCAGCAACTCCGTGTAGACCACATCCTCGTCTGTGGCCATGATCCTATCCCAGCCATGGCATGTGAATGATGCCTCCTCGTGGGTCCAGGTGCAATGTAGGAATGACTCAATTGCGCCCCAGAGCCCAACATCCCTCAAAATATCTCGATCGATGACGGTCGCCTCAAGGACCCGGCGACGAGTCAATGCGTCTCTCCGTGATGTGTACTCCACTGAACTGGAAAGCTCTGCGGGGAACTGGAGGAAGGGGTGGTCCAATCTGAACATCATCTGCAAAAGAAAACACATAGCACAAAACAAAATTTTTTTGCAAAGTTAGTCCTTTTCCTCCCCACCGCACCGCGGCGCGGCCCAAGAGCAAGGGCGCGGCGCGGCGTACGGCTGTTTCCAAACCCTGATCCAAAATCTCAATTTAACCTGCTAAAATTCAGTCTAATCACACCACAAGGTAGCCTAAGTGCCGACTAGCTCATCTAGGGTCTCTATTTAGCAAAACAAACACCCTATAAGCTAGCATTAGTGATTCTAAGTTTTGAACTATTTTGGGCAAATCACTAAAATTAACTACCTAATCTCTAGTTTTAACGAGTAATAGATAGTTAGAATGGCATACCTTGGTAGTAGAAACACAATAAGCAAGAAAAATCGCAAGAAAATTTCAATAACCAGAGCTCCGAGTCGCGTGTGGGTCATGCGAGCCGCGGTTTACATTATAAAGGAGAAAAACCGACTGATCGTTTACCGCGTCGCGGGTTTGCTCTTTGCGCGTCGCGCGTGTCTAAATCAGCCCCTGCGCATCGGGTTGGTTTACGATCCCGCGTCGCATAATTTCAATACCCGCGGCGCGGACTTCAAAAATTTCAAAACTTCTCAAATGACCCCACACTTATTTCAAACCACTAGTACCTGCAGAAAGTTTGATGTATTTTTGTATTTTATTTTTAAGAAATATATCCTAACTTATGACACGATGGGTTGCCTCCCAACAAGCGCTAACTTTAACGTCTTCAGCCAGACGTGCTACTCCTTCTACATCTACGGTGGATCGTACGCCATTTGTTTCTGCTGCATTTCTACTTCCACCATCCTTTCGCTGACCCACTGCCCCTCAAACTTTCCTGGGTCAAATGGCTTGCTAGTTCTCCTGCTGCTGCCCGGCTGTTGCTTTCTGGTTAGCTCCCGTGAATGCTTAGAGGTAGCTTTGAACCTCCAAGCTCGATCCTTCCTTCTATATCTCTTCAAGATCACAGGCTTGATGTGAAGCGCGCCTAATGCCGCTTCCAGTAGTTGTTTCTCACCTCGGTTCCTAGTGTCTCGCATGCTACCTTCAGGTTGCAATTTTGGTTTGCAATACCAATAAAAATTTTCCAATCGAATTGAATCGGAATGCAACATATCAGGATGCTTCCATATGTCCTCATCGATAGTATTGATCACATCTAATCTTCCATTCATGAAAGGATCATGAGTGGCGATAAAATCATGTTTCTTATTTTCAAAAACCAACTCGCCAGCATCATCTTCTTGATCATCGTCCAACAGGTGGATCGGAACCAAAAGTGAGCGACTGGTTTGATCTGATGGTGGTATAAAGTCGCCCATCACCAGATCCTTACTCTCAAACTTCTCAAAATTTTCAAAAATTACAGGGTCAGGGGTAGTATTGTCATCTACACCCCCTTCCCAAAAAACATTGGTACTTTCAACAATTTCGGGAATTGTTGGGCTGGGATCTGTACTGTCACTCACAGCCCCCTCCACAACATCCTCATCAATCAAATCGTCTGGTGATGGTATGGATTCACTCATCACCAGATCAACATTATTAACATTTTTAAAAATATCAAAAACATCAAAAGCTGCTTAGTCAGGGGAAGTATTGTCACCTACAACCTCTTCCTCAACAACCGTTTCGACCCTCTCAGTGGTCTCTTGACTTTCCCATGGTGTATGCCCTTCCATCACATATTCAGGTGATGCAAGTTCACACACATTATTATTGGTATAAAAATCACTCGCCTCCGGTTCTGGCAAAGGTGGTGAACATCTCCAACTTTCCTCTAACCTATCTAAAGAAGCTTGCACTTTTTCAAGAGCTTCAGCCTGGTCCTTCTGCTCATGGTAGTTGTTATACATGAATACCCAAAGTTGGGCCCAAGTTACAGAATTCTCAGGCTGAGATGACTCCTCGGTCCGCCATCCATCGTCATCGGGTGATCCATTGTAACAATCATCCTCGTAATAGGTGTCGGCCGGATTTTCATAATCTTCATAATACTGATCCGGGTACACGTAATCACCCATTATAAGGATGTACACATACCAAAAATCAGCAAACTAAAATCAACATCAAAATCAGAAACTAAATCCTACAAATTACCTAATCTAAGCTCACAGCTCCCCGGCAACGGCGCCAAAATTTGACACGCCTTGGTCGTCGTGCGGTCAAAAATAAGAGAAAACCTAACACACACACTAGTATAGCGGTAGTCAGGGTCGATCCACAGGAGCTTCGTGGTTAGACTAAATGAGAGATTACCAACTAATAGTGTCACAGCTATAGTCGGAGGATCTGGTTTCTATTTTCCTAATCACTAGCAAATGAGACAATGATCAAACACTCAAGCCAAGCTAAGCTATGCCCAAATGACCTAGTCACTTTCTGAAATCAGAAGTACATCTCTGAATCAGAAGCAATCAAAGGCATCCAAACTAGCAAAACCAAGCAAAGCATAAACTAGCCACTAGTTAAAGTCCTACTGAACAGTACTAGCCAAGGTTTAATGCTTACCAAATAACCTAATTAGCTACTGATTTCAGCTAAGGAGAACAGTCCTAACAAGGTCCAAAACAATATCCAAAACACAATCAATCAATCAAACCAAACACAAACATAAAACATCGAAAAAGCTAAGATTAAATGTAACCAAATACTTTGCATTCACCAAATCCGAATCCAACATAAAAACAGTAACCAAATGGTCTAGAAACAGAAGCCAAAGCTTAATACCAATGGTTGTCACACCCAAAGATATAAAACCAAGCTTAAATCCAACTATTTAATTACAAATAAAATCTAAAACTAACCAATACCAATTGAGAGTCTTCTGGAATGAAATCCTGGAGTCAAAGAGCTTCAATGTCGATTTTACACCCGGTCTTTGCTAGGGTTTTCGGCTAGAAATGCATCTATTTATACTTGCAAATTTCCCGCAACCGCGCCGCGCAGAAATGAAATCCGCGGCGCGCGTACTTATCTTTTCCCGTTTTCTTCGGCATTTGAATGTATTCCACCGCCTTAAGCCCGCATCGCGCATAGTTGATTCCCGCGGCGCGCGTACGAGTTCTCTTGATTTTTCATTCCTTCCCAACTTCTTCCTTTTGCACGCTTTTAGTCCCTGTTTCTATTCTTTTTCTCCAAACAAGTCCTGGTACGAAAAGTGAGAATACCCAGACATATCTGATATAATTTTATCAAGAACAGGGCTCAACAACGCCTAAAATATTTGATATCACTAGGCGTTGTCAGCGTCTCTCCATACTTATCCAAGGTATAGATCATGTTACTAAGACGTTCATAGCATGCTTCAAGGGATTCATTCTCTTCTTGTTTGAAGTTCCCAAAGTCTGCCAGAATTTCCTGAACCTTGCTTGTGTGAAGAATCTTGTCACCTCCAAAACGAAGGGCAAGATTATCCCACATTTCCTTAGCAGACTTCGCATCAGCTATGTGATGACTGACATCAGGACCTAGTCCACTTCTCAGTTCACGCATGGCTCTTTCATCATTTTCAAGTTTCTTCAAATCTGCTGCATTCAGAACTACAACTTCTTCTCCATCTGGAACCACAAAACGACCAGCAATGTCAGTATGAGGACTATCAGTTACAGATCTCCACAAATCTTTATCAAGCCCAATCAGATAGTCCTTCATTCTTCCAACCCTATAGTCATAGTAAGAAGTTACTAGAACAGGAGCTTTTGTTGCAAAACCAATGAGATTTGCATAGTTGAGCATGTTGGCATAAGTTGCAGTAGAATTAGTCATTTTGAATGGATTTCAATAGGATCTTTCTAGAAAAACCAGTAATAGAGTCTTGCAACAGTTGCGGAAGACTAGATCTGAGAAACAATTCCGATCTAAAACTGTAACAGTGAAATAAAGCTCTACAAACTGGTTTTCGAGCTGTCGTGCTCTGATACCACTTGTTAGGTGTTGAAATCAGTTGAATAATCAAGTAATGACTAGTATTCTAATAGTATAACTTGTACTAAGCAATCACATAGTAATAAGAACAGTTAAGAATAGTTAATGAACACAGTGAAATGGATAACTTGTGCCGAATGCTTTGATTGATTGATTTAGGGTTTTACAATTGGGAAGATGACAATCTTACCCTCAGACACGGTATGGTATCACTGATATTTATACATAATCAGTGATACCCATAGTACATTTTGTTACAGAGAATATCCTATCAGAGTACGAACCAATAGGATACAAGATTCATGCACCACGTAATGTACTATCACGCGTGCCCACAAAAGTATTACAGCTAAGAAGTCTTCGGATCCTCCAGGATGTACCCTTCAGAGTATTCAGACGTCGTGGTCTTCTATTAGTTGTCTTTACACTTCGGGGTCTTCAGTCAGGACTTCGGATGGTTGGGTACTTCATCACAAATATACTTCAACACTTTTGCATGTTTTACTTCCCGAATAATTTGATTATTCAAAAGGGCTACAGTCGCTCATACATTGGGAAGTAAGTATTGAATCAAGACTGTCATGAATTGGATTGTAGATTGTCTAATGAGTTAGACATAGCAACAACATTGCTACAACGTTCATGAGTACTTAGAAATAGAGATTTGAGTATTGGATAAACCCATGCTCAAAGAATTGCTTCATGGATTATATCATGAGCAATTTTTGAGACGATAATATCTTATGGTCTTGAAGCGGAGACATATGAATTGAAATTTACAAGTCGGTTGTACATTGATAATGCGTAAATGCATCGGTAACTCGATGTTATAAAACGTATTGTTGTGCGCGATTTTGATGAGTAAAAGACACAAGCATATGATTCGAAGCTTATTCGTTCCTTGACCTTGATGGGAAACAAATATATGTAGGCCTCTCGATGATTTTGAAGTTGACTAAAGTGCTGGCCAGCCAGGACTGAATTGATGTCAATAAACAGAGTATCGGACAGAGATTCATCTAAATCCATGTCTCGTGTCCGAAAATATATTGTTGGACGGAGGATCATATGATCACTTATCTATGGACAGAACTGACTAGGTCAGAGTTCGGCAGCAGTTTCTAGGAAGCTACAGTTTGCTAATTAATTATAGGTTAAATTAGTAATTATAGTCATAGACTTATCCAAGTGGAAGACTGTTGGATTAGGTGTCTAAGCCATGACTTATAATTTGTATTTACCTAATTAATAGTAGCAAAGTCCATTTGGGTTGCCATCATACCTAGAGGTTTGGCAGAAATTCCAGGAGAGAGAAAGATTGATTTATTATGTGATTAATAAATCAATAGAAATAAAATAAATAGTTTATTAATATATTAAAGTGATAATAAATTAATTAGAAACTATATTAATTAATTAGAAATTAATCTGGATTTAATTGGAATTAATTTGGTGATTGATTTAATTAATTAAAGGTGCAGGGACTAAAATTGTAATTATTCAATAGTTGAGTAGGTGACAGTTTTAGTAGGCAGTTGACCAGCGAAATTTATATATAAGATATATATAATTTCGAGATTAATATAATTAGGATAAATAGATTTGAATTGATAGATAAATGTTTATCTTATTTGAATTCAAAAAGGTTTATCTCTAAAGGCTTATCTGGTTATCTGTTGGAGGCTATAAATAGGGAGCCTCAGACCCCATTTATTTTGCGCCATTTTACACATAATCTCTCTGGAATTTCGTTCTCCTCTCCCTAGCTCTTGGGTGTGATCTCATTTGAGGCAGGACACTTGTGCTGCTCAGCTTTAGGAAAAATTCTAAAGGTTAGTTAATCTGATTTATTTCTTTAGTAATTTTATGTTGGCCTTTAGGAATTATTTATATGTTCAAAGTTAGAAAACATAGATCCAATTTAGGTTGCATGTGAACTTAGGGTTTTAGTTCATAGATTTGCAGAAAACATTTCAGTGGTATCAGAGCTATTTGGTTGTTTTCTAGTTCAATTGCTATAACTGTTTTCCTAAAATTTAGGGTTTAAAGCTTATAAGCCCTAATTTGGCCATTTCGATTTAGGGATTAGGGTTTTAGAAACCCTAGCCCGTCCCCTTTATATTTTCAATTTTGCATTAGGGTTTAGAAGGTATTCTATTTTTGGTAACTCTGATTATTTAATAATTGGATAACCTTAAACCCATTGCTTGCTATTGTAACACCCCAAAATCACAATATTAAATTTTCATTTATTACCAAGGTTCCAACAAAATCTTTATTCAAAAAGTAAAACTGTTTCGACATAGTTATCAAACCAATAGCAAAAGTATTTAAAAACCATGACATAAAACATTAAATTAAGGTCCCGTGGATGCGATGTGTTGCCGTCAAACCTTGCCCTTCCCTTTGTCGATTGAAGTACCTGAAATATGCAAATAATGCATTCCTTATATTTCTTACCAAATTTTACATTCTTAAGATATACATATACTCTATATGTGTGTGTGTGGGGGGGGGGTTGGGTGGGTGGGTGTGTGTGTGTGTGTGTGTGTGAACAACAAATATTGTTTGAATGTGTGCTCAAATATGGTACAATCATTTCACAAGGGCATATTAGTATTTTTTACATTTTATAATTATCTATTACTTAAAATAAAACCGATAAATAAGGTAATAACCAATAATTTATGGTCAATTAAACTATTAATAAAAATATAGCCTATAATTAAGGAAGATCCCTAAAACTCATCAATTCTTCTTCATCATAGGCGATTTCTTCATCTTCTTTATCCTGAATATCTTTACACCACAAGACAACCTCCCATCCATCACCCTCACACCTCTCTACTTCTTAACAGCAACCCTACATTACCTTCTCTAATCGTCAATACGTATTCAAGAAAAAACCTAGTTGATTTATTCATCGCACCAATATTATTTTCTTTTCACTCCATAACACCCAATTTTGTTCTTAGACCATGCTCAATGTGCCTTCTTTGATTAGCCACCATCCACTGCATATCCTCCGCTACTTCCTGTCATTCATGCAACTATGATTGTGATTCTCAGCCGCTACACTCCATTTGTTGAGGTAGCAAGAATCGAAAAAAAAAAGAAATTGACAAAGTTGATGGGAATGGATGCAATATTATTCTTTCAAGAAATACTATTAGTGTCAGTTTCTTTTTCATTGTAACACCCGACTTATTAACAAAAACACCTCGAAAATTTTTTCATTTTTCAAACCAAATATTTTACAAACAAACCATAAGTAGGGGTATTAGTTAATACAATACGAGTACAAGCGTATCACAAAGTACAATACATAACATATTATACATTCTTCAAGCCGGGAGGTCACTTCAAGACCTAAGTCCTCAGTCACGGACTTTATCTTTTCCCTTGGCGGGATCACGCTCACCTGCAGGGACATATCAAATAAACCGTGAGCTATAAAGCCCAATGAGTAATCACAAATAACATTACATATAAATAAGAGAATAATAACAATTAACTCTTATACAGTTTTTGTCCCATAAGTCATAGTCATTACTGACCGCACCATAAATCATAGCCATATTGGCCACACCAAATATCATAGCCATATAGGCCGCACCAAATATCATAGCCATATAGGCCGCACCAAATATCATAGCCATATAGGCCGCACCAAATATCATAGCCACAAGTGGCCGCACCATTGATAACATTTTATTGTTTATATCATAGCCCGAAGGCCGCACCAATTTAGGTTCAATAACCCAAGATCATGGTCCTAAGACCGCACCGTTTAATTTCAAAGATATTAATCATAGCCAACAAGGCTGCACCATTTGGAATTACAATCCAACGTCATGTCCGTATATTATTCGGGTAATCTACCCTTGTCCCATTTTCAACTACTTTAGGTAGTGCCATTGTAATCACCATATATCACACTAGATATAGTCAAGATTACTCACCTGAAGGCTTGCTACAACTAGCGTTTGTTGTTCCTTGCTTTCCAATGAAATCCGTAGGGTTTTGTCCCGTACCTATAATTCCATTTATTTTCAAAATGATTATAGGTTAATAACCATTCCAATTAACTCTAATACAATAGAGTTCAATACAATATCATTATAAACAATGTCTAGTTAATAAACTTTCCGTTTACTAACTTTTTATGAGTTTTACTATTCACCGAGGCACTCGTATCGATCTACAGTGCCTCCGAGGGGTCGAAAACTCGATACAAAAATTTTCCCAAACTTTTCAGACCATAACGAGCCTACGGTTCAAGTTTGAGCTTAATCGGACAAGCCAAACAAAAGATAGCATTTTGAAATCCCTGTCTCAGGGGCGCACCGCGCCTGGAAGGGGGCGCACCGCGCCTAGCGGCTGTGCAGGTCTCCTGGCCAGTCGCGAATTGTGCACTGTAGCTTGCAGTTTTGGTCTATAAGTTCTTAATGATGTTCTTAACCGTTTGGGGTTTATTCCTAGGCTAAAACCTTACATTTTAACAAGGTTTTTAACCCTCAAAACCCACTCAATCAATCATATGAAGATTTAGGGTTCTTAGTTCTAACAACCCCAAAACTTCAAATTCTTCAAAAATAACAATCTACTTCCATTATCTTGAATTAAGCCCTTATTAGCATGACTTAATGGAAGCATTACATCAATTTAAACACATAATCATAACTGCAAATGCAGTTTTGAGTTGCTACAAAACTCATCAAGAATAACCAAGCTATAACTTGAATTTCTAACCTTTAAAGTTTCCAAATCTTCAATCCAAAGCTAAGAATCGAAATCCAAGTTCAAAGCTTCAAGAATTCTTCAAGTCCTCTGCAGAAATCGCACATAGAAAACCCCTCTCGTATGTGCTAAAAATCTGCACAAGTCCTACCTTTTATACCTCCAAAAATTGCATTTTGGTCCTTGAAGTTGCATTTCTAGAACTTTTGCCACAATTTACAAATTAAATGACAAAATCAGATTTTTATAACATTTTAAGTCCAAGACTCAAAATATTATTACAAACTTAATCCTTTTCTGTCCAAAAGACCAAATTACCCTTTTAAGGTAAAATGACCAATTTGCCCTTTTTTATTATAATTACATAATAAACATGTTTTGGCGTTACAAATTCTCCCCTCCTTTAAGAGATTTCGTCCCCGAAATCATACAAAAAGTTGAGGGTATTTCTCCCTCATTTCACTTTCGGTCTCCCACGTCATGTCGGAACCTTTGTGATGACGCCAAAGCACTTTCACCATACCGATCTTCTTATTTCGCAGCTGTCTTATCTTGCGGTCTAATACCCTCTCGGGGTGTTCCTGATATCTCAACTTTTCATTTACCTCAATTTCAGCAAGAGGTACATGTTGAGACTTATCAAACAAAGTTTTCCTCAAATGGGACACATGAAATACATCATGTATACCCTGAAGTTCATCAGGTAACTCCAATCTATACGCCACGGCTCCAACTCTTTGGGATATACGGAAAGGTCCAATGAAACGAGGACTCAACTTCCCTTTCTTCCCAAAACGAATTAAGCCTTTCCAAGGGGATACTTTGAGCATTACCATGTCTCCTACTTGGAATTCTATCGGTTTCACCCGTTTGTCCGCATACTGTTTCTGTCTATTCTGAGCTACCTTCAAATTTTCGCGTATCAGTTTGATCTTTTCTTCGGTCTGTGCTACAATTTCAGGTCCAGCCAACGGCTTTTCCCCAACTTCAGTCCAGCAAGTCGGAGTACGACACGGTGCTCCATACAATGCCTCATACGGGGCCATCTGAATACTGGAATGATAGCTGTTATTGTACGCGAATTCTACCAAAGGCAAATGATCTTCCCAGCTTCCACCGAAATCTATGACACAAGTTCTCAACATATCTTCCAAAGTCTGAATGGTTCTTTCACTTTGGCCGTCATTCTGCGGGTGGTATGCCGTACTCATAAGTACTTTCGTACCCAGTTGCTTTTGTAGACTTTGCCAAAAATGGGAAGTAAATCTACTATCTCGGTCAGATACAATCGATGCTGGAAATCCATGCCGACAAATCACCTCATCTATATAGATTTTCGCCAGTTGATCTACCCTGTACTTTTCTTTATATGGTATAAATTGTGCCGATTTGGTCAATCGATCAACAATCACCCATATAGAATCATAACCTCGCGGTGTCCGCGGCAACTTTGTTACAAAATCCATGGTAATATGGTCCCACTTCTTCTCTGGAACCGGCAATGGCTGTATTTCCCCGTACGGTTTCTGATGGTTTGATTTAACTTGCAGACATGTCAAACATTTTTCCACATATCTTCCAATATCTCTCTTCATTCCGGGCCACCAATACAATGGTTTTAACGTCCGGTACATCTTGGTACTACCCGGATGAACTGCATATCGACTAAAATGGCCATCTTCCAGAAGCAAGTGCCGCGCTTCCCCTTGTTTTGGGACCCATATTCGGCCTCTGAAGGTCTTCAATTTCTGAGCATTTTCCTGCAGCTGCTTCAAATATCCAACCATTCTTTCTCTTTTTACATTCTCCGGCTTACATGCTTCTTCTTGTGCTGAACGAATCAATTCTGGTAACCGGCTTGCTACACCCATACATGCGGATGTAATTTTCAGAGGAGCTTCTTTTCGGCTTAGGGCATCTGCCACCACGTTCGCCTTGCCAGGGTGGTACCGAATTTCAAAGTCAAAGTCTTTCAGTAGATCCATCCATCTTTGCTGTCGCATGTTAAGCTCTTTTTGATCAAATAAATACTTCAAACTTTTGTGGTCTGTATAGACAACAAACTTCACACCATATAGATAGTGTCTCCACAGCTTCAGTGCTAAAACCATCGCAGCTAATTCCAGGTCATGAACTGGATACTTCTTTTCAGCGTCTTTTAGTTGGCGGGACGCATAAGCTATTACCCGACCTTTCTACATTAATACACATCCAAGACCAACTCTTGAAGCATCGCTGTAGATCACATACTCTTCTCCGCTTTGCGGTAGTGTTAACACTGGTGCTTCACACAAGGCTTGTTTCAACCTTGGGAAAGCTTCTTGCTGTTTTTCCGCCCACATGAACTTTTCGCCTTTCTTGGTCAACTTGGTCAACGGAGCAGCTATCGAGGAGAAATTCTCGACAAATCTTCTGTAATAGCCTGCCAAACCAAGAAAACTTCGTACCTCTGTTGGACTTCGAGGCGGTTCCCACTTCATCACGGCATCAACTTTTGCTGGATCGACTTTCACCCCTTCGGCATTAATTACATGGCCAAGAAATTGAACTTCTCTTAGCCAAAATTCACACTTGGAGAATTTAGCATACAGCTTTTCTCGGCGAAGCAACTCCAACACTTGTCGCAAGTGCACTTCATGCTCGGCTTGGCTTCGCGAATACACCAAGATATCGTCTATAAATACTATTACCGAGGTATCAAGGAACGGTCGACACACCCGGTTCATGAGATCCATGAATACGGCTGGAGCATTGGTTAACCCAAAAGGCATCACCAAAAACTCATAGTGACCGTATCGTGTGCGAAAAGCTGTCTTTGCGACGTCAGATTCACGTATCTTCAGCTGGTGGTAACCCGACCTCAGATCAATTTTGGAAAAGTGGGACGCTCCTTGTAGCTGGTCGAACAAGTCATCTATTCTGGGTAGCGGGTACTTGTTCTTCACTGTGATCTTATTCAATTCCCGATAGTCAATAAACATGCGCATTGACCCATCTTTCTTCTTGACAAACAGGATAGGGGCTCCCCAAGGCGATGTACTCGGTCTGATGAAACCCTTGTCTAACAATTCTTCCAATTGCTTTCGCAGTTCCACCATCTCTGAAGGTGCTAAACGGTATGGAGCTCGAGCAACAGGAGCAGCTCCCGGAATCAGTTCAATCGTGAACTCAACCTGTCGATCTGGTGGCAACCCTGGAAGTTCATCTGGAAACACATCTGGGAATTCGTTTACCACATTCACATTCGCTACCCCCACTTTAACTGGCTTAGCCACCGCTGCATAGGCCAAATAAGACATCCCTCCTTTACTAATACAGCTTCGGGCTTGAGCAAAGGAGATAACTGGCATTCTTAACCGAGGTCGTTCACCCTGAATCTTTATCCATTCCCCATCCGGTGTTAATACCGTGATGATTTTATTTCTACAATCCATGTTGGCATAATTCGTTACCAACCAATCCATCCCCACGATTACGCCAAATTCATTGGTAG
The DNA here is from genome assembly GCA_023525715.1 of Cichorium intybus. Classification (NCBI taxonomy): domain Eukaryota; kingdom Viridiplantae; phylum Streptophyta; class Magnoliopsida; order Asterales; family Asteraceae; genus Cichorium; species Cichorium intybus. Next base: position 129,977,121 of record CM042009.1, read on the forward strand.
TCATCGGCTTCAAATCTATAGGGAAAGTGGTCCCGTAGATTTTAAGCTGACAACCTTCCAAGTGTTCAGAAACCCAAACATATCTGCCGTCCGCTATAGCCACTTCTAAGCTTTCACCTATTGGGGTTAACGGTACATTCAGGCGGGACAACAAGGACTCCGATACAAACAGTGTGTAGCCCCTGTATCAAATATAACATAGACAGGTATGGAGTTGAGAGTGAAGATACCTGTAACCACATCTGTCTTCTCACGGGCTTCCTCGACGGTCATTTGGAAGGCTCGCGAGGCTACCGGTCTTCCTCGATTCTTCACCTCCTCTTTCTTTCCGCCCTGATCGATCCTGGGTCTATCACTGATTGCTACAGACTTCAACTCGGGACAGTTCAGGCGAAGATGATCCGTAGCTCCGCATTGAAAACACCTACGTTCTGCCCGACAATTACTAGCATCATGCCCCGGTTTTCCACAGTTTCGACAATTTACAGTTACAGTGTTGACCCGGCAGCTCCCAGAGTGCCTTTTTCTGCATTTTTCACACCACTTTCCTTCGTCTCTCTGGCCCTTACCCTTAGACCCGGTTTGTTGCGACTTTTTCTGAGGCGTCCAACTTTGGTCTTCCGCCTTTCGTTTAGTTTCCAAGACTTTCTTTTCATCTTCCTGTCGCTTCAATTCCGTTTCTCTTTCTGTGGCTCGATCCACCACTTGTCGGAAAGTAGGCAGTTTCAGTGGTTGCACAATTTCTCTGATTCGGGTTGTCAACCCCCAGACATACATATCAATCTTCCTCTTTTCGGTACTAACATGGTGTTCCGCAAATCTTGCTTTCTCCAGAAAGCTAAGAGTGTATTCTTGAACAGATCGGGAACCATGTTCCATGTGCAGGAATTCATCCTCCAGTTTCTTTATAACTACCTCGGAACAATACTCTTCATTGAATTTAATCTTGAATTGTTCCCAAGACACAGATTGAGTTGAATCAAGATTCAGAGACTTGTAGTAAATTTGCCACCAATGTAGTGCACTGCTCGTGAGTTGATTTGTGGCAAATTCTACCTTGTCCTCATCCGCACATTTGCTAACTCGAAACACCTTCTCAATATGCATAATCCATTCCATAGCTTTAACTGGATCATCTGTCCCCGAAAATTCCTTTGGTTTACAACCAAGGAAGGCTTTATACGTACACCCAACTTTCTTTGTAGAGGCTTCCCCTCCTTGTGTTTCTTTCACTGCCCGGGCCCGACTTTCTCCCTGGCTTTCATCTTCCGGCTGCTTGTCATGAACACTTTTTGCAGCTTCTTCACTAGGATTAGGATTGGCACTCGGGTTAGGATTGCCACTCGGGTTGGGGTTATTCGTTAACGTAGGCATCATTTGCCTAACCACTTCTTCCACTATCGCCCGAATATCAGGTGGATTTTCTCCCACCGGTTCCCGTGCTGGTGCTCTTCGCCCAACAGAGCCGCGTGACCGAGCTGGTCCACTTCTTGCAGTTCCACGCGAAGTCACACCAGTGGGATTACTTCGTGTATTTCTCATACTTCAAAATTTCAGCAAACCGTTAGATTACATATATAATAATAAACTTATATATATATCTAACAGTCCATTTATCTATTCTTCTCTCAAGGTTTAAGTCCAGGAATCTAGTCTAAGACACCTAGTTCACTTAAACCACGGCTCTGATACCAACTTGTAACACCCGACTTATTAACAAAAACACCCCGAAAATTTTTTCATTTTTCAAACCAAATATTTTACAAACAAACCATAAGTATGGGTATTAGTTAATACAATACGAGTACAAGCGTATCACGAAGTACAATACATAACATATTATACATTCTTCAAGCCGGGAGGTCACTTCAAATCCTAAGTCCTCAGTCACGGACTTTATCTTTTCCCTTGGCGGGATCACGCTCACCTGCAGGGACATATCAAATAAACCGTGAGCTATAAAGCCCAATGAGTAATCACAAATAACATTACATATAAATAAGAGAATAATAACAATTAACTCTTATACAGTTTTTGTCCAATAAGTCATAGTCATTACTGACCGCACCATAAATCATAGCCATATTGGCCGCACCAAATATCATAGCCATATAGGCCGCACCAAATATCATAGCCATATAGGCCGCACCAAATATCATAGCCATATAGGCCGCACCAAATATCATAGCCACAAGTGGCCGCACCATTGATAACATTTTATTGTTTATATCATAGCCCGAAGGCCGCACCAATTTAGGTTCAATAACCCAAGATCATGGTCCTAAGACCGCACCGTTTAATTTCAAAGATATTAATCATAGCCAACAAGGCTGCACCATTTGGAATTACAATCCAACGTCATGTCCGTATATTATTCGGGTAATCTACCCTTGTCCCATTTTCAACTACTTTAGGTAGTGCCATTGTAATCACCATATATCACACTAGATATAGTCAAGATTACTCACCTGAAGGCTTGCTACAACTAGCGTTTGTTGTTCCTTGCTTTCCAATGAAATCCGTAGGGTTTTGTCCCGTACCTATAATTCCATTTATTTTCAAAATGATTATAGGTTAATAACCATTCCAATTAACTCTAATACAATAGAGTTCAATACAATATCATTATAAACAATGTCTAGTTAATAAACTTTCCGTTTACTAACTTTTTATGAGTTTTACTATTCACCGAGGCACTCGTATCGATCTACAGTGCCCCCGAGGGGTCGAAAACTCGATACAAAAATTTTCCCAAACTTTTCAGACCATAACGAGCCTACGGTTCAAGTTTGAGCTTAATCGGACAAGCCAAACAAAAGATAGCATTTTGAAATCCCTATCTCAGGGGCGCACCGCGCCTGGAAGGGGGCCCACCGCGCCTAGCGGCTGTGCAGGTCTCCTGCCCAGTCGCGAATTGTGCACTGTAGCTTGCAGTTTTGGTCTATAAGTTCTTAATGCTGTTCTTAACCGTTTGGGGTTTATTCCTAGGCTAAAACCTTACATTTTAACAAGGTTTTTAACCCTCAAAACCCACTCAATCAATCATATGAAGATTTAGGGTTCTTAGTTCTAACAACCCCAAAACTTCAAATTCCTCAAAAATAACAATCTACTTCCATTATCTTGAATTAAGCCCTTATTAGCATGACTTAATGGAAGCATTACATCAATTTAAACACATAATCATAACTGCAAATGCAGTTTTGAGTTGCTACAAAACTCATCAAGAATAACCAAGCTATAACTTGAATTTCTAACCTTTAAAGTTTCCAGATCTTCAATCCAAAGCTAAGAATCGAAATCCAAGTTCAAAGCTTCAAGAATTCTTCAAGTCCTCTGCAGAAATCGCACATAGAAAACCCCTCTCGTATGTGCTAAAAATCTGCACAAATCCTACCTTTTATACCTCCAAAAATTGCATTTTGGTCCTTGAAGTTGCATTTCTAGAACTTTTGCCACAATTTACAAATTAAATGACAAAATCAGATTTTTATAACATTTTAAGTCCAAGACTCAAAATATTATTACAAACTTAATCCTTTTCTGTCCAAAAGACCAAATTACCCTTTTAAGGTAAAATGACCAATTTGCCCTTTTTTATTATAATTACATAATAAACATGTTTTGGCGTTACATTCATTATTATAGAATGTACTCGTATCAGATTTAAGAATGAATGTAATTCATTTAATATACATTCTTTTAAAATATTTAGTTTCTTTTTCATTATTATTGATTGTACTCGTATCAGATTTGAGAATAAATTTAATTCAGTGGTATTCTTTAAGAATTTCAATTCTTTGAAAATGTTTAGGTTCTTTTTCATTCTTATAGAATGTCCTTGTATTAAAATTGAAATGAATGCAATTTAGTTTTATTCTTTCATAATGTCCACTATTTTAATATGTTTATTCTTTATGAATGATTATTCTTTGATGTGCCTTTCTTCAAGTAACTCATTATTCATTAAGAATGCTCTAAACTATGTGAAATTTCATCTATCATTGTTATAAGTATCATTTTTTCCACTTTATGATTTATTAAAAAAATCATATAAGAATCAAAATTTAATTAAAATAAAATTAGATTTGAAATTGGAAATTATTACAACTTGATAAGAAAATCGGTTAAATCTATATCCCAAAAAATCTCACATTCCATAATTCAACAAAGCTAAAAAGTCCATACTATCCTTATGAAGGTTCATTTTTATAAAGTAATTACTTTTTTCATATTTCTTTACAACCATGCCATTGTAAATCACAACCCTTGATCTTTTTAATCTAATGGTCCATAATTCTGATAGGTTTTCTACCCTAGAACAAGCAAGCATGACTGCGGAAACATACAAAAATTCTAAGGCAAGCAACAATTACTAAAATCTACAAGGAAGCTACTTATTGACAATTTACAACTACAAAAAGGTTTATGAATACCAACCTTTAGCAAAACCGTTTTGCTTGAAAAACCCTTGTGTAGAACAATTCCCAAACTAAGGAAGGTGGTACCCAAAAGAGAATACCTCAAATGGTTCACACCAAATTAGTCAAAATAATTAGGTTAATTATGTATTTAAGAAAGCTCGCTATAAAACCCTAGAGAGAGATTATAGATTCTGCTGAGAGAGAAAAGAACAATTCCAGTCTAAGAGCTCTGGAAAAGTGGCACATCATTAATAAGGACCAATAGGGGTTTTTATAGCTTGCAAAGGTGTTAGGGATAAACCTTATTTGATTTCAAACTGGATAAATGATAATTGGTTAATTAATCTGTATTATCTTTAAATTCAAAAACCCTTCACTTGCACTCTATCTTAAATGATTTTGGAAGGGATGAATCCCTATCATCCACCATTTATAGTGAACGAATTTTAGGGATAAAATCCTTTAAAATTCGTCCTCTATCCTCTCAAAACATTATCCATTGTTCAACTTCTGAACAATTAATATTTAGTCCCTGCACTTATAATTATTCCCAAATTAATTCCAATTAATTCTAATTAATTCTAATTAATTCCAAACTAGTTTCTAATTAATTTATCATCCTATGATAAATTAATAAACTATTTATTTTTATCTCTCAATTAACCTTAATAACATTTGGACTACTGAGAGCAACCCAAAAAGGACCCTACTATTAAGGGAATGTCCTTAGTAATTTAGTTATGACATTGGACACTATTTCAAGAAATTGGTCATACATTCAAACAATATATAATTCACATTTAATCCTAACTTTATGTATGTATGTGTACATACATACATACATACATACATACATACATACATACATACATACATACATACATATATATATATATATATATATATATATATATATATGTATATGTATATGTGTATGTATGTATGTATGTATGTATGTATGTATATACACATACATACATAAAGTTAGGATTAAATGTGAATTATATATGTATGTAAGGATATGTTCATGTGAGATAGGTCTAATTTTGTGATACTGATAGACCAATTTTTTCTAATGAAATAATTTAAGATTCTATTGTTCATAAAAATATAATATTTGTAATATTGTAATATTACATAATCAATATATTCTTCAAAACTTGAATGAACTTTTTTTCATTTTTAAATACCTTTTCGAATGGGAACATACTATACTTTCATATCATAAGTTCATGTTATTATGCAATGCATTGCATTGCATGATTCTAAGTACACATAACTTTGGGGAGTTCATAACCCTATTGTTGATTATGTTGGCTCCTTAATAAAAGTAAGGAGTTCAGAACCTATTACTGGTTACATTGGCTCTTTACCGTTTGGAAAAATGTATCAATACATCGTGATCATTAGGGAGTACATACCCTTGTTCAACTAAGGCACATTTTCTTAGAGGATATTAGGTACAATAGTGACGTCATACCCTTATTGAGAAGGATGTAAAACATAATACAAATATAGTAACATTCATATGTATGCATGATAACACAACAAAGGACGTTTTTCAAAATGTATCCATTCCATATTCATACAATTGTATGTTATGAGTTATGTAGGTTCTCATTTTGCAAATGTAAATGATAAAATAACAATTCATAAGACAATTCAAAAGGGCGAAATATCAAAAATCATTTCAATACTTAGCAAAAACATTTATTATAAAAATAATATTTCAGGCATGTACTCAATTTAAAGCTCCAAATGTACTCACGTTGGGATACTACGTAGCAAACTAGTCTAAAATCCACTTTCCTTACAAATCCAAAACCTGCATAATTCCTTCAAAAAATTTTCAGTTTTAGACTTTTAGTGAACTTAGAAGTGATGTGGTTAGGGTTATCCCTTGTCAAACCGGTTATTTTAGCTCCTCTAGCTTACTTTCTCACCGCCGACTGTACCCTCGTCCCCGTCTTTCCACTTGAGTCAACAACAACTTTGTTGTTTCCTTTCTCCACAGTTGCCTCGTGTCTCCATCTCGTGTATCTCTTTATCTCTATCTATCTATCTCTCTTTCTCTTTCTCTTTCTCTCTCTCTCTCTCTCATACAATCAAATACCACGTAGCACACACTAGCACTTGATTTCAGGTACGCATCGAGTTTCTTCTTCCATCTTTGTCGTTTTTCTTTCTTCCCATTAGTGCCCATAAAAACCATTCGAGACCACAATATTTGTTAGTATATCCCACATTGGTGAGACACGGTAATAGAAGTGTGTATATACGTTGGAGTCTCCCCTCTCTCCATCAAGACTCTTTTAGAGAGACAATATTGGACTCCACATATGTCTTACATGGTATCAGAGCCAGTGTTTCTGTAACGACCCAAAAATCTCAAATTTATATTCGAGAAAATACATAAGGAAAAGACCAAAAATATTTTGAAAGTTTTAAAATAATTTACTAAGAAATGAGGTAAAATACCAAAAGTTTGGAGAAAGATGATGAAAAATGGCAAAATGGTCATTTGACATCCATATGACTTTTAAGTAAGGAAAAATATGATTTTTGGAGCTAATATGTAATGAAATAATAAATTTTGACACCAAATAATGGTGATAAGTATTTGAAAGTTAATTCTAGTAAAAAGGGTCATTTGGTCAATTTGCCATAAAAGGGTAATTTGGACACTAGACCATGTGAAGGACCAAATATGTAAAAAATATTGTTTACTTGTGGCAAAAAATATAAGAAAAGAAGGTTTTATGTGATAAAAATTGATTATAGTGGTCAAAGTCCAAGGAATGAAAGTTCAGGGACTAAAACTGTAAATATGGAAAATATAAAAATGAGAAAATATCTCATTAATCATAGAATTCAGAAGAAAACTCTAGAGGCTATGGGAGAGAGTTGGAAGAACTGATCTTTGGGATTCAAGAGAATTGGAAGCAAAGGAAGGTTGAAGTTTCAAGAAATTAAGGTTAGTAGTTAAGTTCTAGCTTCAATTCTTGAGTTTGTTCTTCACGGGATGAATTGAAATCCCATTTTCAGCCATGATTCCAAGTGATTAACATGGCTATTATGTTCTGGACATGAAGGTGTGTTAAGAACATACTCAATAATCCAAGAGTTTTGGTTGATTTCATGGATTTGGGGATTCTTGGCTCAAGAACCCTAAATTCTACATTTTAAGCTTTGGAATGATTTCATGGATTAAAACTTGTTATAAACTCAAGGTTTTGGTTATGAAATGATTCCATAAGTATTAAGTCAAGTATCCAGTTCTTAATAAGTCAAAACAGCAAGTTATATGGTAAAAATCGGACTGCTACAGTGCAAAACCGAAGCAAGAACAAGCAAGAGGAGGCTGACCAGAAAGAGCACGGGTCGTGCTCATTATGCACGAGTCGTGCTCCTTCTGAACATCAAAAATGTTGTATTTTGAGCAAGCACGGGTCGTGCTCTTCTAGGCATAAATTTGCACGGGTCGTGTGTTTAAAGCAGGGGGTTTTGGACTCCGAAACTTGCTATACATGTCCAAATGATCCCAAACTTTAAGTACATGTCCATAATGGTTTAAAATTAGTGGAATAAATTTTTAATATGAAATACGACCCCTCGTGGATACTATTGCAGTGTACGTATTGAATACGACCCATCTAAAGTTAAATATTTAAAAGATATACACTTGTTTCAACCTTCAATGGTATAATAAGGACTCTAATATGTTATAGAGTCAATTATAATATAAATTAATGTATCATATACTACATATAGGTGCAAGTCAAGTAATTGGACATCGAAAGGGTAAAGAACCAAGGAACGTCTAATTGACTTTTCAAGAGTTATAAGGTGAGTACATGCGGTATTTTTACCCATTCTGGGGTACATGGCAAGTAAGTATTTTCAAGATTTCTTATAAAATCTTATATGTGAAATTATATGCAAGAGTTTTATTTCTAACTTATTTGTGAAAGTATAATGCTATAATTGAAGCTATGTTGTGAACTATAAGTCAAATTAAGTGAAAGTATATATTGGTTTATGAGTCAATTGAGTGAAAGTATATTTCGATTGCAAGTTATATATGTTTTCAAATATGAATGGAATATAGCCACAAAATGATTAAGAAGTATGTTTTGGTTACAAACTGTATATGTTTTCAAGTATGAATGACATATAGTCATAAGATGTTGGAAAGTATGATTTGGTATAAAGCTTAGAATGTTATAAAAACATATTTTACATATGTGATGAAAGTTATAAATTTGGCATCTAGCCATAAAGACAGAAAGTAATGAAGTTTGGCGCTTAGCCACAAGTGATATGTATGTATGTAATGTTCAAGCAAGCAGAAAATGTTTTGTATGACTGGTAATTGTAGCAAGCAGCGTTAGTAAGGGAACTATGTTCCAACCTTCCCGGGTTAGGTAAGGGGTCTACTGGGGACAAGCCCCATCGCGAAGTAGATCGCCTCAGCACTTCTATGGTGAGGATTGATCCGTTCTTTCTAGCCATAGAGACTTGGGGTATCACTTATAGTGATTAAAGCCCTAAGTATAAAAATCCAGCAAGCTTATAAAACCAGTCAAAGAAAGTAACAAAGATGCTATTTTTGTAAAGTATGTCATAAAATGATTTTTCAGAAGTATATTGCTATTATAACGTTTGGAAAGAAGATATTTTTGCAAGGCGTGATATGTGATGATTTTGAAAAGTAAAGAGCTATGGTATGATATTATTATAAAACTTTGAAAGATGTTTTATGTTGTAAGTTTTATAAAAAGATTGGAAAAGAAATTAAAAGTTTGAGTCTAAAACTCATGTAACTCACGAGACAATTTTTGTCTTACGTATTTCTATGTTTTGCCATGTATTCCAGGTCAATATAAGTTGCTATCAATGGGATGAAGTTTAGCTGGAGTGGAGCTTAAGTTAGCTCCTATATTGGACTCAAGGTTAAATCCTTTCTTGCTTACTATGGTTAGATTGATATGAATTTGTACACCCACAGTTTTAAAAATGTAAATAATCGGTTTTTGATAAACCGTATTTTTGTAATCATGTATTTATACGAAAAACCATAGTATTTGCAAACAGTAGAAATGGGGTGTCACAGTTTCACACCCCTGTGGTCTAACATATTCGTGTCTATCATCACCGAGCCTCCATCTCTGAGAGGGAGTGTTAGTGTATCCCGCATTGGTGTGACACGGTATTAGAAGTGTGTATATATGTTGGAGTCCCCCTCTTTCTCCATAATGGCTTTTTTGAAGAGACACTCTTGGGCTGCACATATATCTTATAATATTAACATGGTCAACCTTTTTGTATAATTCCATTTTATTTTCTTTTTCATAATCTGAAAGTGGAATTTATAAACCAAAAATCTATTTTCTTTTCCCGTTTCTATTATAGCTTCGAAAATCACAATGATAATGAAAAGTTTGCATTATTTTTCCACTTATCAATCAAATCTTAAAAATGCATCTATGAATTAGTTAACCACTAATCTATTAAAAATTTCTTTTATTTCCATAATTGGGGTAATACATTTTTTTGGGCTAACAAGATACATAAACTAAAGCATTACTTGAACCTACTAAAATTATTTTCATTATTTCTATAAAATAATAAAAAAAGGTCGCAATGTTCCTTGAAACTTTTACATATATGATCGCGTCATCATACGACAATCGATTACCCAATTTTCAGAACGTTACGTTAAGGCTGAAGGATGTGCCGAACGCACACCCGCGTCCTTGCTGAGATGGCGCCTAGAACGCGGCCAAACACCGCCCCTCCTCTGCGTCCCGCGTCCTCCGTCCTCACACGTTCATGGGTGGACAACCCAGGAACGTTGTGTTCTCCTTTCCTATTGGTTGTACCGGCTCTCTCTCTCCCACCTCAGCTTCTTCTCTTGCGTTCTTCCGGCGAGCACACCCCACAGCCTAAGCATGTAATTTCGCATCTTGCACAAGTGTCCAGTGTCCAGTGTCCTAGCTTTGATTTTCCAGTAAGTTATGTTGTGGCTTTGTTAAAACCGAGGTTATCACGTGGTAAAACATTTTATATCAAACGCATCAAATAAAAATGCAGCTCATTTATAAAAATATACTCAAAGGAGAGAAGTTCTTATAAGTTATAACTATCAAACTGACATCTCGTGGTGTCAGGTGTGATCGTACAAAATAATGAAATATCAAATCATTGTGGTTACTAAAGAGATAATGGCAAATCATTAAGTTTTTCCGTCATTTATTGCTAAACTAAAATAAAAATGTGCAGTTAAGTATGGTTGTTAATTCGTTTGGTATGGTCAAGTCTCGAACCGACTCATAAGGAGGTAGAGATGTGCGAGAAAACCAAAACCGAACAAAAATTCAGAATAAATGAAAAATCAAACCGTTAATAAAAAGTTTTGGCTTTATGTCATAAAACCAAAAATAAAAACCGAATTATTAAACTTAATTTTAACTTTAATTGTGCTCTAGTTAGTTATGTTGTTGGATATAAAATTTTATAATATCCTTTTATTAGTCTAATTTGAAAACATCTTTATTGTGTGTTGGAATTTGATTTCAACAAGTTTTTGTATTCGGTTACTACTTTTTATCAATTTATGCAATAGGTTAAGGAAAACCAAAATCATATATCGATATGGTTTTTTTTTTCTTTTTTCTTTTTTTTGAACGTTTTTCCTACTCGATTTAGGTGTAAGCCAAATCGAGTGAAACCAAGGACTAAATAGTAATTTCAAATGAAGGTTTAGACGGAAGATATTCGAAGTGGGGAAGAGGGAATATATGTGGTAACAGATTTTTCCCGGAAAAATGATTTAGACAAGACTTTCACAACTCAATTACTTGCGCATTCCAACAAAAGGTGTTCAAATTCGTCAGGATCTGATAACTTGTTTTTTAAATCTGTTGAAATTTGATTCAAATCGATCAAACACACTCAACAGCGCTTGTGTTGATGGCGGAATTCACCGCCCTCCGTCGCTTGAAGCCGATCTTCATTATTGACGAAATGTCGGCAGGATTTGAGCCAAAAGATCTCATCGGCACCCCCGTATGCGGTAGCAGAAGATCTAGGGGCCTGAGGCTAACAGACAAACGGAAGATCACGAGATTAAGCAATTATAACTGTAATCGTACCACCAGATGCACTAGAGTTTTCGCGTCAACGTCTGGGAGCAAGTCGAAGAGCATGAAAGGCAAAGAGACGGACTCGGTTGTCAATCAGGAATCTATTTACGATGAACTGTTGGGTGATCCTGATTATGAGAGTGATAATCTGTCTTGTTTTAGGGGCTTGGTTTTGGACATCTCGTACAGGTTTGTGCTTCTCATCTTGCTTTTTTAAACATTCGTTTTCCTTTCTTCTCATCTTGCTTCTCATCTTGCTTTTAACACAATCATCGAAAATTACACACACTCTGTGTATAAATTTCTCCGGTTTAGATTGATGAGGTAATCTGTAACAGTTCAACATGATCTATTGGTTCTTCCTACTTTGAGATTGCTCTTAATTAGCTATCCATCTGTTACAATTACTAGTGGGAAATGATTAAGTTCTTAATACTGTATAGTGATAGCAATGATTGGATCTGATTGTGATTGTTGTGTTAGGCCTATTAATGTTGTGTGCTGGAAACGTGCCATTTGTTTGGAGTTCATGGAAAAGGTTAGACATGTGGAAACTCGTAATCATCTAAGATTACTTAACTTGTTAATCTAGTGTCTGAAATCTCTGAATGTATGTTATGCAGGCAGATGTTCTTGAATATTATGATCAAACTGTCAACTCTGCCAATGGATCCTACTATATACCTGCTGTCTTAAGGGTAATTCATTATTTATCACATACATCCATATTATCACTTTACCACAATCTTCATAACACCTTCATCTATCTGCAATTTGACTGCTCAAATTCTCTTTTCTCCAAGGTTCCACATTTGCTTCAAGTTGTCAAGAGAAGAAGAGTTATAAGTATGCTTAGCAGAAAAAACGTATTGGCTCGTGACAATTTTACATGCCAGTAAGTTCCCTCATGTATAATTTCTAATATTTGCAATATGTTCTCTGACATTTCATTTCTAACTTTTTTACATCAACAGGTATTGTTCTTCTACCGTGAACTTAACTATTGACCATGTCATACCTATGTCGCGAGGTGGCGAATGGAAATGGGAAAATCTTGTAAGAAAAAAGATTTTTATAACTATCATTCATTAATCTACAACACATTCATATTTTTATTAAGTTCTATAACCATAAATTTGTTCTTGTTGACAGGTTACCGCTTGTTTAAGTTGCAACTCAAAGAAAGGTCATAAAACTCCTGAGGAAGCAAACATGAAGCTGCATAAAGCCCCAAAGGTATTCTCTAGTCCATTAAGAAACCTTAAGTAAATTACCAATTTGTCCCTAGGGCATAGAACAGGGTACGTATACTAATGATGGAACAAATTTGGTGTTGTAGGTTCCTAAAGATTATGATATAGTTGCCATACCTTTAACAAACACAGCGATTAAGATGCTAAAAATGAGAAAGGGGACACCAGAAGAGTGGCTTCAGTATTTGGGTGGGCCATCACCTTGACATAAATTTGGTTGTAATTTATACATGTCCTTTAACTAATAATAGTATTGTATATAAACAGTTAATATTCTCTGTATATTTATATAGGATACGGGTCTCCATTTCTAAAGACATGTATAATTGTAAATAAGCTTCTTATTATGGCAATTGATCTATGATCCAGTTAATCCAACTCGACAGATAATTTATATGGTTTTTGAAGTGTATGTTTTGTTACTAAACACATCCTACAAAATAGTTTGTATCTTTCTATCATATGCAAGTTTTCATTTGTACCTTCCTTTTTCTAATAAGAACTAATGATAGAAGCGATCTTGTAATATTAATACTATTGCAACGCAGGAATTAAATAAGAAATACTTTTACTCAAATGATTGGTTGTATTCAAAAGATTTAAGAGAAATCCCAACTAAGGATGTTTCCTGCCCAAGCTCAAGAGCCGGGAGAACAATTTAAAAAATAAGAATAAACATCGAAATTTTAGTAGGGGTTTCTCTCCACTAAATATTATACTAATAACTTTCTCTTTCTTTGTTCATAATCATCTCTCCTTCGCTCAGCCAATCATGTGTCATTCTTTGGATTCCTTCTCCTGTACAATTTGCAAATCGGTGGACTAACATTCTTATATTTCAATACCATCTTCTTGAACATTGAATCAACAACTGATTGTCATCTCTAGCAATGGTGCGAATGGCAAGGCATTTTGATGGCTGTGGAAAATCGTTAGGATCTGTCTCTAAGCCCTTAGGGAGGGTAGCTTCAACCGCACTATTCCCGATAGCTTTCTCTAAGAGGGAGGCATGAAAGATCGAGTGTATCTTAGCTTGAGGAGGAAGTTGAAGCTTGTAGGCAACCGGATCAACTCTATGAGTGATGAGAAAGGACCGTAAAACGGGCTGCAAATTTTTTTATTTATCAATCTAACAATGGATTGTTGCCAATGGGGACGAAGCTTTAGTAAAACCCAATCTCCTACTGAAAAATTTTCATCACAACGATGTTTATCTGCTAATTTCTTCATTTGTTCCTCTGCTCGGGTAAGGTGGTACTTTAGTTGCTTTAATGCTTCATCTCTATCGACAAGCTCTCGGGCCACTGCTTCACATTGAACTTCACCTAGAACAAATCGGAAAATAGTAGGGGGTTACCTTCCATAAATGATCTCAAATGGTGTAGTATTGGTAAAGACGTGGAAGGCGGTATTATGCCAATACTCGACCCATGACAGCCAAAAGGACCACGTATTGGGTTGTTCAGAAGCGAAGATACGTCTCTAAACTTCGTTTGACGATTTCCGTTTGGCCATCGCTTGGGGTGAGAGGCCTAACTGAACTTGAGTTTTCTTCCCCTTATGGAGAAATGTCCTACTAGAAGTTACTCAGAAAAAGAGGATCTCGGTCACCAATGACAATTTTAGGAAGGTCGTTAAGTCGTATGATTTCTCTTAAAAACACTTAAGCAAGTGTCCGAGACTAAGAGGGGTGTTTCAATCGACTAAAATGACAATATTTCGAGAGTCTATCCATTACTCCTAAGATGATCTCATAGCTCATTGACTTAGGCAGCCTGGTGATAAAGTCAAATGAGATGTCTTGTCAAATACGATTAGGAATAGGGAGGGTTGTAGAAGACTGTTTGGAGACAAAGTTGATAACTTGAAGCATTGTCAAGTGTCGCATGCACGTATAATTTGATTGTCTTCGTTATTCCTAGCCAATAGAGATGTGAGGCTATTCGACGGTAAGTCCTGTAGAAACCACAAGGACTACCTGTGGGGGTGTTATGAAATTCATCCCACAGCTTGAAAATCCATGGGGATTGGGAGGGAATAACCAACCAACCCTTATGTAGTGGTTTTCCATTAGCAAGGGTTAAATACGGTCTTGATGAGGGGTCTTTTTGAAGCGTTTGGACGATTTTTTGAAGTTGATGGCTTGAACAATACCCTCTAGAAGTCTATCTCATTCCAGCCATGTAAGAGATGAAACTAAAGCATGTAACTCACATTTCGATATTCGAGAAAGAGCACATGCGACCTTATTATCCCTCCGAAATTTATAGTTAATAGAGTATTGTTAACCATACAATCTGGCTACCTAGTTTTGTTGGTCAGTAGTAGAGATTCATTGATCTAGAAGAAACTTGAGACTCTTTTGGCCAATCGAGATTGTGAAAGGTCTCCCCAATAGGTACAACCTCTAGTGTTTAGAATTAGGGTTATGATCTCTTTGTCATTTTTAGATATGCTCATGTTCTTATTAGACAAAGGCATCACATTCAATTTTGAATGCGATGGGATGCCTAGACTACATGAGAACTGCTCCAATACCTTGGCCAAACGCATCATATTCAATTTTGAAAGTAAGATAAAAATTGGGTAAGGATAGGACCGATGCAAAAACCATGGAATGTTTGGCAACTTCAAAAGCATCTTGAGATGACTGTCCCAATATAAAATTATCCTTCTTAGTGAAGTCGATAAGGGGTTGAGCTATTTTTCCATAATCTCTTATAGAATTCCAGTAGTAACCATTCAACCCTAGGTTGAGAACATGCAAATTGGTTATGGAATTAATCCTCGTCGAGTCCATGGATACTCCTCTATCATCGATGACGTAGCACAAATACTCAACTGAATTCCTCCTAAAGCTGCTCACTTTGTGGTTAACAACCAAGTGATAGGTCTGTAATAATGTCAAAAGTTTGACAAGCAAGTGCAAATGTTGGGGACATGTGCTACTTTACACCAATATGTCATCAAAAACAATGAGGACCCCTTTTGCAACAGAGGCCGGAAAATGTTGTTCATCAAATAATGAAATGTCGTCGGAGCGTTAGTCAAACCAAACGGCATCACCAAAAACTCATAGTGGCCATTATAAGTGCGAAAGGCAGTCTTCTTAATATCGGTCTAATGAACCCGAACCTGATAGAAACCCGACTTCAAGTTAATATTGGATTGTCCGTTGATTCTTTCTTCTTAACTAGGATCATCGGCTAGAAAAGGCGCTTTGACTTGATCTAATAATTCCCTGATCCAACATATCAATGACATAACGTTATATCTCATTCATGTGTAAACGAGGGTATCGATACGTACAAACGTGGGGCTTTAGCCTTCCAGTAAATTAATCGAGTGTTCGATAGATCGTGATAGAGGCAGTCCCATTGGGGCTTGGAACAACAAGGTATAATGTGCAATAGACTATCCAATTTGGTTTGCTGATCAGACTTAACAAAGAGGGGGTAGTAATTGTGGAGACATGGGTATTGTCCAATTTCTTCTCGAGGCAAGCATGGGGCAAAAAGAGCCCCATGTCACCGTGGAGTATACCTTGGAGTTTAACCAGCGAAGAATCGTCCCAAAATTTAATATGTCGATTAATCCAATTGCAAATAACGTCAGCGAAAGTTCCAAACCATATTATTCCCAAGATGGCATCCAAGTTATGAGTTCGTAGACTAGAGAGTCAACGACAAAGGTACTTAGCTGAATAGGTACATCCCAACATTGTTTTGACATCTAGATTCTTCTGTCGTCCCCCAATTTAATTTCGAACTTGGGGATGGAGTGGATAGTAAGGTCGAGAGCTAGAGCAAGCTTCCTAGAAATAAATTTATGGGATGCACAACTGTCGATCAGGATTAGGGCGGACAAACCTTTAATTTCACTAACGATTTTAATGGTGGTAAGTGTTGGGGTAGGGTTCGACAGGAAACGTTATGGTTCAAGAGAAAAACATTCACCTTCCACAATAGTGTCGTCTCGAGAAAGGTAATAGGTAGGTGATGCTTCTCTGTCGTCGTCGATTTCATCACCCTCGACCAAAAATAGGACCCTCGGATATCCCTCATAGCATCTGTGTTGCGGCGTCATTTCATACCACAACCGGAACATAAACCCTTTTTCTACGATCTTCCCATTCAGTTTTGGAAAGGTGACGGGTACTGGGGATCCAAGATGGAGGTGGAAATTTATTCATGTAACGACTGTGGGTCAGCCCAGACATTGGCATGGAGTTCTGAGGTAATTGGTTCAAGGCCTAGTACATTAATGGTTTGGATCCAAAATTAGGGAGAACAACGGTGGATGAACTTGGGAGATATTTAGAGACTGTCTTTCCAATGTACAACCCCATTGCAGTTTCAACATTTCGAGAAAATGTTATGGCTTGGTCATACATTAATGGATTGAGGGTATGTACCCAATTTTTTATTTTTGGCTTTAGCCCACTTAAGAACCACCTGATTTGAAATCAGGGTTGAAAGTGACTCAAACTCATAAATGTATGCCTTTACTCCTTTTAAATATAAGATCACACGACTTCATAAGCATTTCAGAATTGTGTGCCACTGAATAAGTTGAGCAATTTGGTACAAAATTGATCCTAAGTGGTATTTGGATGTTTAGTGAGCAAATTGGTGTACGGTCTACCGATAGAGAGCAAGATCATCCATACATATCTGTGATGTACATGCAAGTATAACTCAGCCTTCGTGACCCAACCCCTAGAGTTTATGCCATCAAAGAGGGGCAACTTGAAACACCCTCGCTTAAGGCTTTTCATAAAACCATTATTTTAACCCAGGGTTTAACATCATTTTTCAAAAATCATCCTTCAGTGGAAACTTTAATTCCAACATCTTCAAAAAGAGTCATTTTTAGTTCCAAACCGTTTTAAAACACATGAGATTTATTAAGAAATAGTTCAAAGTATAAATTACGGAAAAATCGTTTGGTCCCACTTTAGATAAAACATTTTATTTTATAAAGTAGCGAGGTTGTTACAATTCAAATACCATTACACAACTTAAATGGAAACCACACAAACCGTGGTCTTCTAAACATCCAGTTCTTATATGGTCATCTAGACTCCCCAACCTGAGTACACATCAAAATAAGTTAGGCAATAGAATGCCTAGTGAGCTTACCCGAGGTTGACCTATTCAGAGTGGGCAGTGTAACCACCACACTCGGGACAACCCCTAAAATAGTTTTGACACACACTTTAAAATTCGTTTAAAACATCATAAAGAGTTACTCAGAATAGATAGTTATGATATACAAATGCAATGCATGATGCAAGTATCCCCAAACCTATGTCCATCTCATAAAAGTCCAACTCACCACAATGGCACCTACCTAAGTTCACAAATGACACGCACAAAGCATGTCACTAGATCCCCGTATATGTTGAACTAAGACTAGTGGCCATCACACTAGCCTCATGAGGGGTAGCGACTCCCTCATGCGGTTCCCTATTGTCGGGAACAACGTCTCCTCACCCTCTTTAATTTAGAGAAGGGCAAAAATCATAACATCTCCTCACCCTCTTTAATTGAGAAAAGGGCAAAACTCATTCTAAAGGCTCGCACGATCAATCCCATCCTATATGAAATGCAATGCACAATAGGATGCTCAAAACGTCTTTCCAAAAACAACATCATAGTCTTTGTTTGAAAACATCTTTAAAAGGACTCATTTCATGCTATGCACACATAGTACTCATATAACAATTAGCACATAAAAGCATGCATGAAAATAGTTGATAACCCACACAAAAGATAATAGAAGGGATGTGTACTCCCGGTAAACTCACCCAAGGTCAACTGACGAGTCAACACTAACTCCACACAAGGTTGATGCATTTGAAGACGCTTCTAGACATCAAGTCTTCCATCCAAATCCTCCTAGTTGAGTGATAACTCAATTCCTTAGCCTTACCTCCAAATCCTTACAATATATCTCCTTCCTACAAGACAAGAATGGAAGGTGTCATACTCGCTTCATCTAAAAGTCGCACTATAATTACTTCTTTTGAACTAAGAAAGAACTATAATTCATCGTCCCAAAATGAATTCCTTAGCTTCCTAATATAAAGAAAATCTTAGTTATAACATCCCCAAATATTGGCATTAAAACAAGGACCCAAAGCCCAAACCATAAAGCTCAAAACCCAAAAACTACAAAATCTGGCCAGACCCAACTACACGGGTCGTGTAGCACCTAGGGCAAAACCAACCTAAAACCTCATAACTTCTCACACGGGTCGTGTCAGCAGCACGGGTCATGTACGCTGTGTTGTAGCTTAGTTTTTGGTCATTTTAACCCCCTTTTGACCCGATTGAAGTTCCAAATCAACCCAAGACCAATTATACATGAAAGTACACATTTAATAACTCATTTACAAGTATTCAACTCTTAATCCAATGTTCATGACTTAAATCAATGAAAATCACAATCTAAGTTCTTATCTCTTAGCAAGATGTAACTGAACCAAGTTTATAGTCAGTCATCACACTCAACCTTTTTAACCATTCCATTAAGTTCTTAACCAAGGTCATTCCTTAAGGAAATCATTCCCACATAAACTCTAAAGAATATAACCTCATGGAATCTCCAATTCCAATCATTGGTTCAAAAAGGTTAAACCCATGGAATACTCAATTCCAATACATCAATTGATGATTACAAGTGGAGATTCCTTCTTCCACCCCATGGAATCATTAGGAATGATTCTTAATCCACTATTACTTCCAAATTGATGCACTAAACTCATTCATCCATTAAACAAGAGATCCATTCATGAACAAAACCCATTTCAATACCAAATTCCCATATTCTAGTGATTCAAGGTTTAAGATTACACATCAAGGGTTGGAATCCTTAGGAAGTCATTAGAAATTAATCCCCTCATCTAAAACCACCATAATCATCCATAAATTTCTAGATTCCTCAACAATTCATCAAATCCCCAATTTCTAGGGTTCATAACACCCAAATTAATCAAATAATTGAATCTAGAGCATCCATGGATTGAATGTAGAATCCAACAACTTAGAAACATCAAATAAACATTGGGGAATCATACGAAGAACCTCATCCCATCATAAATCTCGGATTGGGTCCAAACCCCAAACCCAAACTCGAAATCTAGAGCTAGAAAGGTGGGTTTATACCTTAGATTGTTTGGAATCTTCTAGCATATGATCAATCTCCAAGACCAAGCAACAATCCTCTTTGGAAACCATGAAAATCGTCCTTCTCCTCTCCTCCTCTCTCTAATTTCGTGAATATGTCTGAAATGGGGGAAACCACCATAAAAAAACAAATCATCTTTCAAGAATTTGCACATTAGTCCCCATAGATTGGTCTTTCTTAACCTAACACCCAAAAGTCCATTAATCTCATTAGAAGTCTCCATATTCATACTTATGCCCCAAATATAATTATTTATTTCACTTGAGTCATTGTCTACGTCAACACTAACTCTTAGTTTCCCAAGTTGACACATATGGTCCCTTATGCTAACATTCTTCACAATTTAGGTCCTTAATATTAATTCAATGAATTATTTAACTTACTCTAAGTTTCTAGATAAATCCCTTCATAATATGTTCTAATCCTTCTAAATTCTTGACTAGTCAAAGCTCACTAGTTAAGTTTCGCCAAATTGACACTTTTAGTCCTTATGACAAAATTTCTCACATTTGGTTACAAATAGGTTTTAAAACTATATTTGGCTCATTTATTCACAATATAAAAATATAACAAAATATTAAATTATTTATTCGTTTGTTTTCTTTATTTACAAAATAAGTTTTATTTTGTCGGTTTAAGCCCAAAACTCCTAGGCCCAAAACACGGATGTTACACAACTTGACCTTGGGAGGTGAAAATAAGGACTCATCCACACGCATGAGTGGTTACCAGGGAGGACAAAATTCAGATTCGTTAACCCCAACACCATAGGAGTGGTGCGGCTCTAAGAAATCACCATCAAGTTCCGCAGGTGGTGGCTAGAGAGGTTGTCTTTGGTCAGAATTGAACATTCTTTCCAAGGATTTTGGTAGTTCATCAAGAAGATTCTTCATCTCTTTCACCCATGTAGAAAGTTGCTCAATCCTCTTTTCTTGGGCGTCAGCTCTAGCTTGGAGTCTGGTGGTGATTTGGTGTTTAGATTGCACCATGATGTGTAACAAGGGCAATGGAACCAACTAATATGTACGATATTGTAATCATAATACTATTGCAACTCAGGAATGAAATAAAAAATAGTTTTACTCTAGTTGTATTCAAAATATTTCAGAAAAACAATCCGATGCTTCATGCCCGAGTTCAAGAGCCGAGATAAAAATTTCAAAAATAAGAATTAACATGGAAATTTTAACAGGGATTCTTTCCACTAAATTTTATTCTTAACAACTTTATCTTTCTCAAATCATAACAGTCTCTCACTCCGTTAGCCGATCATGTATCTACTTTTGGATTCCTCCACCTATACACTTTCCAAATCAGGGCCTGTTAAGAGGATCCATATTGGGCTCATGCTAGGCTGGGTCAAGGCCAACACTAACAACATTCTTATCAACTAAACTTTTGTAAGGATAATCTTTCTAAAAAAATATAAATTGCAGCTTAACGAGTATGGCTGTGTGGCCTTGGATCCAACTGTCCCGAGAATTTAATCGTCATTATTATTTATTAATTCTCCTTAGGCTATAAACGATACTACTTTTAATTGCTAATGAACACGTTAACGTTCTATGCTAATGGTTTATTCACAACAATTGTGCTATAAAAGTTCAACTTTCTAGATCTACTTATACTTTCTGAATGACAATCAATCTCAGGAGTACTTTTTTAATGATCGTTAATTGACAACTATGCATAAATTTTGTAAAAAATTTGTATAGCTTTTATTAGACAAGGATAATATAATGTAAAAGATAGTCTCAATCACAAAAATTACCTAACATAGGTTGAGTTTTGTAATAAATTGAACAACTTTTTGGCTCTGAACACAAAATGTGGTCAACTGCAGGAAATTGTTTTCGAAGTGGCCCGCTTCTTTTAAAAAACATAAAATTAAAAAAAAAAAATCATATTTTGCAATGATAATGGAAATGCATGTATTGTGAAATTATGATGTCATAATGCAATATGATGATGTTATTTCACAAAAAGAAAAAATAGTTTTATTGTATTTTTTAGGGTAAAAGTAATTTCACAGTTTTCTGGAATTTTATGATTGACACTGTCACTCTGTTACAAAAATAGGTCATTTTGTGCTAAGAGCCAAAAACTCAGTTTCAAAAATAGGTCTTCGTCATAAACAGTACAAATCAATTAATTGCATGTATTTACACAATATAACATAAAATACATTGTCATTTGGAACGAATCGATCCATTTTTAAAATATGATGGAAAATTTTTTTAATTTGTTGCTAGAATTAAAAGAGCGGGATTATATTCGATTAAAAGGTTAAATGTAAACTACAACGAATCGGAAACATTTTGTAACTTTTAATGCATAGATTACAAGTCATTATATCTTTTTGAAGCTATAATATACGACTTGAATGTTCGTTTGGCTTTCTTTCTTAGTTTCTTTCTCCATCAAAACCAATTATTGCTGCAAATAACAGTTGAAGATGGTCTGTCCCCACAATGCCATTACTTTTTATGGAGGTACACTCCTCATGTGCATGCTTTGAATTTGGTCTCTTTTTATTGCTACACAAACTTTATCTCGATAGATTTTGTTTTTACTTGTATTGGATTCAAGATTTTCCATAGAGGTAATAATCATCATGATAACTTTTAGAAGCTACATTGGACAACAATTTTTATTTTCTTAAACTACCAAAAGAATTTTTATATATCCACTAACATACCTAATATACAAGGCAGAATGGTATGTCATGCTTAAATAATTGTTTAATCTATTAAAACTTCAAATTTGGAGTAATTCATTGGAGTACATAAGGAATGGTAGTGAAATACCTATACTTGAATCTTACGATCTTGTCATCAAAAAAATAGTATGGAGAGATAAAATCGGTAATAGGGTCGTCGTTATAATCGTATAAGATTGTGGAATTGTCAATAGAAATTTTCGTGAGTTTGTATCTTAAGATTTTACTTTCTATTCTCAAAACTTAAGCATGTGAATTCTATTTTGGTTTCACTACAATTCATTTACTCTGTGTTTTTTCTACGATTGGCAATAATAGCTTTCTGTTTTAGGACCATGTGTCGTACGTTCCTATTTAGCTTTGGTTGCTGGTGGTGGAAGAGATTAATGAGAAGAAGTTGATATAATTTTGGAAGGGAAAAACGATATTAGTACATAATTGGTCTCGTGAGATAATATAGTTGGATTTATAGATTTTGTTTTAAGTTTATAACCTGTGTCATGAAACTTTTTATGACTTGTGGACATACGGAATGAGATGGACTTTTCTTGTGTTGCATGTTTTGCGTAGGAATAATCTATAGAGCTAGCAGTCCATCATTGAACTCTTATTTTCTTTATATTTGGATATCGGTAGATGGAAGTTTCTTTGTTTCTTGTTTCTTTTGCTATAAGCGGATTTCCAACCCCGTATTATCCGGACTAGAACCTCAATGTAAGGAACTCTCGAACACCTTATGGTTGTTAATTAATTGCTTATACAGTCCTATGGATGATCTTGTTGGAAGCCTTTTTGGTTGCATGTTTTATTCTGTTGTATTTATGTCTTGTTATTGTTGAGCAAAGTGTGGAAGCCCATAAACCGAAGAGGACTAGCTGAACGAAACAACTAGAAACAGAGGCCACGTCATAGCCAGTACTGTTGAAGTTGGTACTTCGGACGGATCCTCAGATCTCGACAGAGGAAGTCATCTACTCCGGTATGACTAACCAATTAGATCTGCAGTTGGAGACAGTATCATGTGTCGGGTACTTGTCAACCAAAAGGGCAATAATGCTTCTCCAAGTGGATTAGCAAAATTGTTAGAAATGAAGAGTATCAGATCAGCAGGACCGAGGAAGGTCACACCTCGTCCGGATCAGAAGATACGTCTTCACTTAGGCATACAAAGGAAACATCTAAGATAGACAGCAAAAGTTGGTGGTGACCATGGCAGGTTACCAGACCAAAGGATTGTGATGAAGAAGAGAATTACATCCTGATCGAAGAACCGTGTCTAAAGAAGCCAATCATCAGTACCTTATATAGATTGCCGATTCACTGTGACAGTAGTAGCTTGGATTATGGTCACAAGAGTAAATGCATCAGCAATATAAGAAGATGTGACAGCAGTGTCTTCAGACCAAAGCTCAGTTTGGACAGGAGAAGTTGTTCTCAGACGAAAAAGAGTTGACCCTTGACCGAAGTGTAGTCTGACCAAAGTGCAAAAGCATAGTCAGACAGTTACACAGTCTCGTGCGAAGGATGTCACTCAAACCAAAGACTAATTGTGAGTCTTCTAACTGAGGAATGAGTCTTCGGGTTGGACCCATTATTGGTATTGTCACATGGCTGTCATATTTATCTTGTGAATACGAAAACGGGCACTATTCAGGATAGGGAGTATGGAAGAGTCACTTGACAGGCTGTAAAGTTGCCTAGGCGTTCCAGGTCTATGTTTGAAGATTCTCGCTTAAGATCTTGTGTATTTAGTCTCTCATATTTGCTTATAAATCTCATCTTCTTCTGTTAAAGACGATATGTTGACTTGAGTGGTAGATATCCAATGTTCGAGTTGTGAACATTGTAAAGATAGTCTTACTTTCTCTCTTGTAAATCATTGAAGTTTATTAATGAAATATTTCTCTCAGTTCTCACACTGGATGTAACCTGGTACATCAGGTGAACCACTTGAAATCCTTGTGTTTCTCAGTTTAGTTTTGTTCTTCATAATCTCTTTTGTCTAGACAGTTCGATAGAAAATCGTTTGTTGAAGAAGTGCTTAGTCGTATTTGTTGGCTGCTTCCGCCCAACAGTTATGATCATTATGAAAACCAACAACGATATCTGATTCTTCCAGATCTTATTTGTAGGCATAACCCAGGCTTGTATGTTGATACGAAATTAGACCTTAATTGTATCACATGTATCAGACCAAATTAAACATTTGTATGGCTCGTAATGGGTAATATATACGTAGGATGCTATAGTATTTCTAGGAGTTTTACATGCTTTTGATGTAATTGAATATTGTTTGTTGCATAACTTGTATCGGATACCTAACTAAATTATAAACAATTAACCATTGAAAAGTTTTTCCATAAATTAACTCACATCAAATTTTAATCAACAAATTTTGAAATAGTTTAATCAATTTAAATACTATTTTAACTCAAAAATGGCAAACCCAAATCTTTTTTGTAACATTTTACTTCAAGAATATAGTAGACTAAATTGTATATTTTGATCAAGTTTGGGAAAACTAGGTTAAAAGTGTAATTTAGAAAAACCTTTATAATTGACCAAGATTTGACCTAGCCAACACTTGTGTACCATTTTGTTAGAATACTTGTTGAGTGATGTTAATTTTATAATTAGGAAGGAAGAACTAGCCACTTGTGTCATTTATGGTTGGTTTTGGAAATTTAAAAGTTTGAGGGTTTAGTTTACCAAATGACCAAAGTTTAGAACATTATATCTCCTTCTCTCCCTGATTTGGAACCCATCAACTTTAAGAGAGGATTGAGAGCGCGTCTATGGCGATTTTCTGACTTGGTATGGAATTGAAGTATTGTTAAAGGGGAAGTGTTAGAATTAAATCATTGTGGTCATTTAGAAGTAACGCATCCTAGTTCTTATCTAGGGTTTGACTTAGGGTTTGGGGATTTCCCAAATCCAATGTTATGAATGATTTAGTTGATATTAAGGTGTTTTTATGTTAAGCTATTTAATCACTAATACAGAGTCAAATCGTTCATATGTTGTTGATGTTGAGATTTAAAAGAGATTTTGAATATTCAAGCTCTATCAATAGTGGGTTTAAATCTTTGAACCTGTTCCATGGATTTCATGATTATTTTGATCTTATTTCAAGCTTATTAAACTTTATTTGTAAGTTAGAGTCCATCATTGGTTGTTAAATGCACTTGTTTATCTAATTGGATTTTCTAAGTTGATCTAATTCTTGATTGAAGTTTTCAAGTTATTGTTATGACATGAATTAGATTTTGATCCAATAATACTTATTATAATGTCATAAGCTTTACACGTTAAGTCAATTTGAAATAAAAGTGATGATGAGCTAGAGTTGTAAAAGGTTATGGTGTTGTTTTGAAACTCAAATGAAGTCATATGCTTCTTATTTAAGCTTGTGTTGTTTAAATCACTATATCATCATATGTGTGCATTATATTCTTGTGTAAATAAGTTTTCAAAAGGTATAAGTACATGTTTAGGATGTTATTGATTTTATAATGACTATTAGAATCAACTTAGATGAATTAATTCATCCAAGAAATTAAGTTAAAATTGTGTTAAGATGTCTAAATGTTGTAAGTCTTGTTAACAAGTATAAATACATCAATTGAATCCATTGGAAGGGTTTAATGAAGGTTTTAAGTGATATCATTGTAATGCCCGGTTTCTCACTTCCAATTTACTCCTTAATTTACTCAAAAATAACCACATAGTTTAAAGGTGTAATGAAAGATAAGTAACATGTCATACAAGAAGTTACCAAAACATAGTTTAAGTTCTAGTCTATTTACATTAAAGTTGCAAACTAGTTCTCCAAAAATCGGGTCAACAAACACAGTCCAACTATAAAATCGATTAGGTCCAAGTCCAATTGTTCAGCTATCCTCCCGTGCTACGCTTCCCACGATCTCCACTACCAGAACCTAAAACACAACAATAGGGCCGACCGAGAGATTTTGGAGGCCCTGTGCAATTTGATAAACATAGGCCCCAAAACTTGCAAATTCTACAAGATACAAAAAGTTTGAAATGTAATGTTTTTTTTCATATTGTTAATATACTTATTAGACAAACTTTAATTCAAAACATAAAATAAAAATACACTTGCTTCTATTTGAATAACGCTATCCTTCTAGTATTCCTTGAGATAAACCTTTCAATTACATCTTCATAGGGAATGTTGTCCAATAGGTTGTTCTCAATAGCCATCAACGGCAATCCATTAAGTCGTTCTTGTGTCATGGTAGATCGTAAGTAGAACTTCAATAACTTCAACTTGGAAAAACTTGTTTATGCGGATGCAACAGTAATAGGGATAGTTAATAAAATTCTATATGATATAGTTGTATTAGGAAAACAACCAACTCTTATTAAAAATTTCAAAATATCAAAAGCTGTCATCTTTTCATTTGGCAAAAGATATACGAGTAATTTTAACTCAATATATAAGTCATTTCCATCAATATCGGATTGTTCATCTTTCTTAAGTGAAGTTTCAAGAGACATACAACAAATGCAAATTTTCAGAATTAAACAAGAAACCAAAAATATTATCATATTTTTATATTGTTCAAACCTTGTAGTGAGAGAAGTAATTGTTGGATTAGGTATCTAAGCCATGACTTTATATTTATATTTATCTTGTTAATAGAAGCAAAGTCCATTTGGGTTGCCCTCATAGCTGGAGGTTTTGTGTAGAGTTCAGTAGAGAGATAGGTTGATTTATTAATTGTTTAATAAATCAATAGAAATAAATAAATAGTTTATTGATATATAAAAGTGATAATATATTAATTAGAAACTATAATAATTAATTAGAAATTAATCTAGAATTAATTGGATTTAATTCAGTGATTAAATTAATTAATTAAAGGTGCATGGACTGGTTTTGTAATTATTCAATAGTTGAATAAAAGGCTAGCCAGTGGAAGCCTCATGTTGGACGAAATTATGGAGGCTATCTCCATATTTTCGAAACCCTAGTTAGGGTTTCAGGAGGCTTGCCAAATTGGATAACAGGCTTGTCCATTAAGGGGCTTCTCTAGGGTTTCAGCTGTAGCCTTTTGGAGGCTATATAAAGAACCCTCTGGAGGCTCAAAACCTGCGCCAACTTCAACCAGAGAAACTCTGCTGGACTCTCTTCTCCATTGCTTGGGTGTGACACCATTTGAGGCAGGATCTGTTTGCTGTTAGCTTCAAGAACAATAATTAAAAGGTTGGTTAATTCCTTTTGATCTTTAGAAATAATTGTTGGCTTTAGGATTCTAGTTTATTATCTTCATAGAAGAAAACATAGATCTTTCTAGAGTTGCATGTGAACCATAAGATTTATTTGTTCATTGTTTGCTAGAAAACCCTTTAGTGGTATCAGAGCTTGGCTTGTTTTCTTGTGAATGGATATAAACTGCTTGTTTGATCAAATGGTTTTCGAAAATAAACCCTTGGGAGGCCTAATTTTCATCCATGGTGGCTAGGGTTTCAAAAACCCTAGCCCTCCTTGCCTTATCTGCGATTTGCATGCTGCCTTGATTAGTTGGTTGTTATTTTTGGTAATTATTGGATAATTAAATAACTGGAACACCTTATCATTGCCTACTATATTTCGAGATCTAGGATAAGGGTTAGGAAATTAATTTGATTAATTTTAGTAATTCCCTCCCTTGATTTAATTAGTTTAATTAAATTGTTTAATTAAAAGACCAATTAAATCACTTAAAGATTTAATTAAAATTTTCGAAAAATATATATAAATTCACGAAAATTCTTAGAAAATTAAATCTAAAATATTTTAATAAGATTAAAATATATCTTATATATTTATGATTAAAAGTTAATATTTATATATAAGATAAAATGGTTAGTCTTACCGTTAGTAGGCCTCATTCACAAAACTGTCCTACAAAGAGGGTATAAGGCGACTGCCTATAATATGGCAGTCTAATGGGTATCCACTCTTACCCACCACTCTCCTGGTCAGTCGAGTGTCGTTAGCCGAACGGGTTTGATAGAACCGCTAAGCCTCTTAAAAGTATAATGCTATAATTTAAAGTACTAGAACTTTGAACAAAACCCAATCTAGTTACTTTAGGTTAAAAAATGTGAATTGGTGCTAATCCATGGAATTACACATTGCACTTTGTGGAACGTTGGTGGAGCGTGTGTGGTTTACTGGCATGCCAACTGGGGTCCGCAAAGAGTCGCAATGGGTTTCTCGATTTTGTCATTATTAACGGAGCGTGTGTGGTTAACCGGCACGTTAATTAGAGATGACAATTGACTTCGAGAGTACCGAGCGAATTTGCATGGTTATTCACACTCGGTTTGTGATCCTCGGCATCCCAGTCACAAACAGTGGGGCACATCCGAGACTAAACATGCCATTGAATAGTTCAACATGTCTCAACAGATCTAGGAATTTCATAAGATGAAATTGATAAGTGTATTATCTACCTTAATGACCATTGTGTTGTGATTACGGCATCCCTCTTCACATCATAGTTGGGGCATTTTGGGTCCTAGCCTTTATAAATAATAAATTGGGTAATTATTTAAAAGGATTAATTAAACTAATAAAAATTATGTTTATTGTAGATGTCTGAATCAAGTGTCTATTCTCCTCCCTCTCCTCCTTCACCCATTTCTAAGAGCTTCAGAATGCACCTGCTACATATGGTAAGGTTGACTGGCCTAAACTATATGGTATGGCTTCATAAATAGAGAATAGGTCTCTGTTTTTGCTGGCAAGCCATATTTGACTGAGTGTCCGCTCCCCAAAACATGACATCACACAGTAGCCTGTGATGAGCATGACTCCTTGATTGTCAAGTCAAGGAAAGTTCGTTGCCTAATACTATTGATCATTGACCCCGAGTTCCGCAGGAATTTAGAATTCCCAGGGTCAGATAAGTTAACACAGCTAGTTGTGGAAAGGTTCCATGAACTGGTTGAGAAAGGACGAGCTAAGATCTTCAAAGAGTTTGAAGTGTGCAGGAAGTAGCACCAGTTCACATGTTCTCAAGACTAAGAGACACATAGGTGAACTGTATAAATTTGGTCCCCCTTTTGATCAGGAGTTAAAGCATTAGCTCGGCTCGATGATCCATTCATTCTGATGTACAGAAAGGGAAACCAGATAAGACAATCGTGGATATGCATTCAATGTTGACTCTGTATGAGTCGTTCATAGAGAAGCATAGTTCCCATTGATTCAGCTGCTTCGAGATTGAGTCCAGTAATATGACACATCAAGAAATGATCCAAATCGTCTGGACTGGTTCCTCGATGTTTCAAACTGGGAATTCACAGGGTGGGACACAGTCACGGAAAGATTGGAAAGTGCTCCGAAGCCGAACAGTTTGGCAACTCAGGAGTATCTTAAAACTCAGAACACCTGATCTTTAATTCCTTGATACAGGATGTGTTTCTCACATTTGCTCTGTATGCATGGACTCTGTAGGATGTGGGATGTTGTTGCATAGGAGCATACTCAGATTGGATCTGAAGCTCATGCAGTTTTAGAGTTTAATTAGATATTGAAATCATCTTATTAACTTATTTGATGCATATGACATTGTCTATCATATAGTACATTGTTCAAGGATTTTGTTTTTAATAAAATTGTCATTTTTCTTTTAACACCTATTGTTTGAAATATCCTTGAAATGTTGTATGATTGTGTTGAATGCATGATTAGTAATAACTTGAATATTGATACATCCAAAGTGTTTAGATTTTAGGAATTGTGTCCCTTATGATTGTTAAAATAAATAAGAATCGATTCAACCAAAGGTCCAATTGGACAGGACCTTGGAATCATTTGACTTAGAGTCAAATGATGAATTGAGTTCTTAATGTGCAAAGAAATGAATCAACCAAAGATCCAGTTGGACAGGACTTTGGAATCATTTGACTTAGAGTCAGATGATGATTAAGTTCTTTATAAAGCACATGTGGCAAGAAATGAATCACCCAAAGATCCAAAGGATAGGATTTTGGAATCAGCTGACTTAGAGTCAACTGAAGATTGCAAGTCTTGAACAGAATTAACAAAGTCATAAGTTTACATAGAGATGTAAAAGAGATTGAGATTAGGAGCAACGAACACATCAGTTGCTGTGTATTGCTCGAATCCTCAAATAGAACACAATTGGTTGTACTCCGTGATATTTGTCAATCGGTATGATGAATATGGCTTCGCTTATCAGAATAAGTGATTAAATTGAAACCTTGAACAGTTCAAGGACTTCAAAGGAAGTACAAGACCCACAGAACCTGAGTGACAACATAAACTGGGAAAATGTTTCACAGTTATTCTCTTCCAAGAACATTAATAGTTATAATGTGTCTTAGGGAAGATGATGGAGCATTGGTCGAAACAGTTCGATCCTCGATGTATGAGATACATTGCCAATTAGTTTCCAATAAATTGAATACTATACCAGTCAGACCATATAAACCATATTCTAACCGCATCTTAGACTAAGTAGGTTTTACAGACACTGTCTGAAATGTAAAGCTGGGATTGTCCCACTTGTACATCGAAAGTCCAGGGTCATGTAGTGTTCATCTGAACCTCATGACTAGCCTTACCCTAAACAGAAATGTCGTTTCACTGGCTATCCCGCTGTACCTGGAAAAGAAAGAGCTCTTTCAGAAAGAACTCAAGTTTTAAGGAAACAGTGGGAGTTGGGACAGTCCTGAATGAGTTCAGGATTAGCCAAGTGAAAGAACCTTTAGTCATCACTAGGCTTAGAGAAGAAATCAGATTTCTGTTTTAATACTGACATAATCTTCTCTTGACCAGTAGTATTGATCACCGTCATAAGTAGTTATGATCGGGGTGACATACCGAATAGTGGTAAAACACTATAGTTGGTACGGATTTACAATCCGACTACTTGGAAGCATTGGTGAGCCCGGTTGCTACCAATTAAGAGAACCTTGGGATGAGATACAGTCTATGTAGCATTTTGATTGATTTTTACACCTGGTCTAAAAACCAGAGGGAGTAATTGAATCATCAAAAGAAAGCAGCATGGACAGAAACGTACCTTCAGAACATTTGGTTGAGTGAGACGATACCTAGAGTCAAGTAATTGATTCTGGGAGAAGCACTCTCAATAGAAGATGAAATCCGAAAGGATTCTGCATGGCACATTGTAAGTCGTTAGTGGAGTGCGTGTGGATCACCGGCACACTAACAGGGACTCATAAAGAGTACGCCAATACAAAGGTACATAGGCCCGGGATTACCCCATAGGCATCTCGCAAGAAAGGATATTCAGATTCTCAAAATATGCCAAAGGATTGGATTTTGAGAAAGGGCTGAAAGATATCCATTAAGATGTCAGAAAGGTTTGGATTCTCAAAATGTGCCATAAGCTCTGGATTTTGTGAATAGTCCATAACCGTGTCAAAGCCAGTGGGAGTGTCGCTGTTATCTATCTCCATATGTGTGTTACATACTGTTTCTAGGAAACGTCTCTTTTCATTACAAAGTGTAACGACTTGGTGTTAAGAGACGAATCGCTATGAAAGACTTAATAAAGATACGACATGCTCAGGTGGTTACAAACGTCTATGAGATAGGTCAAAACTCTGCCAAGATGATCTTGATGAGACTCAAGGTGCATAGCTCAGGAAAGGAGTTTCCTGTCATTGCAAAGTGTGATGATTTGGCATGAGAGATATAAAAGGTGCAACATACTCACATAATCCATTGACATATATCAGATAGATGTTGTCATCAGTATTGACCTGGCCAAAGTAAGCATGATCTTAGTTAGATTCAAGATGCATGAGAAAAAGTCTTCAAAAGGATATAGTTGTTGAAAATCATGACACAAGGATTATAAGTAATCGTTAGATTCTGAAAGAGTTTGGAATAGGACTAGATCGAATCCAACAAGTTTCTTGGATCGATCAGAAGTGTCATGAACATGTCTTGATGACTTAATGCTTAGAGCATAGTGGGTCAGATTCAGGATATAACCTGGCTAGGAATGCTTAATGGATTTTGTATATACGTGAGAAATCATTGTAAAATGATTGGGGTGAATGTTGATAACAATTTGAAAAGAGTTTTCAAATAAGGACTTAATGGTTAAAGAATTTCGTTGGCATTCCGATGGAGCGCGTGTGGCTCACCGGCATATCGTAACACCTCGAAATAGTCTTAGGGTGCAGTCATGTGAACTAAAGATCCCGAAAACCATGGAAAGTCACAGTACATAGAATGGAGTTGTTAGTGAGAATGACAGTATGACCAAATTGAAATATCATCGGAAGGATATCCGATCGGATGAATTGTATTAATGTATAGCATTTAAATACATAGAAAGAGTGAAAGGTCAAGTAGACATAGATACATAACACGAATTAAATAGTTTAAAAGGAATCTAGAAACCGATAATAGTTTTATGTAAAATCCGACTTGGTGATTACCTCGTGGAGACTTGGTAATTAGGCAAGAGTAGCCACCAGTCAGATTTTATGTTTCAATTTTGCATGTTTCACTTCCGGAATAATTTGATTATTCAAAAGTCCACAGTCGCTCATACTTTTCGGGAGTAAGTATGAACGAAGACTGTCGTGAATTGGTTTGTAGATTGTCTAAGGAGTTAGACATTGCAGTAAGACTGCTACAACGTTCATGAGTGCTTAGAAATAGAGATTTGAGTATTGGATAAACCCGCGCTCAATAGATTGCTTCATGGATTACATCACGAGCAATGTTGAGACGATAATATCGTATGATCTTGAAGCGGAGACATATGAGTTGACATTTGCAAGTCGGTTGTGCATTGATAATACGTAAACGCATCGGTAACTCGATGTTATAAAACGCATTGTTGTGTACGATTTGATAAGTAAAAGACACAAGCATATGAGTCGAAGCTTATTCGTTCCTTGACCCTGGTGGGAAACAGATATCTGTAGGCCGCTCGATGATTTTGAAGTTGACTAAAGTGCTGGCCAGCCTGGACTAAATTGATTCATTCAATTAGAAGTCCGAAAATCATAAGCAGAATCGGAAATCGGGAAACAGAGTATCGGACAGAGATTGATCTCAATCCATGTCTCGTGTCTGAAAATATCTTGTTGGACGAAGGATCATATGATCACTTATATATGGACAGAACTGACTGGGTTAGAGTTCGGCAGCAGTTTCTTGGAAGCTGCAGGTTGTTTATTAATCAGAAGATAAATTAAAGTCATAGACTTATCCAAGTGGGAGACTGTTGGATTAGGTGTCTAAGCCATGACTTTATATTTATATTTATCTTGTTAATAGAAGCAAAGTCCATTTGGGTTGCCCTCATAGCTGGAGGTTTTGTGTAGAGTTCAGTAGAGAGATATGTTGATTTATTAATTGTTTAATAAATCAATAGAAATAAATAAATATTTTATTGATATATTAAAGTGATAATATATTAATTAGAAACTATAATAATTAATTAGAAATTAATCTAGAATTAATTGGATTTAATTCAGTGATTAAATTAATTAATTAAAGGTGCAGGGAGTGGTTTTGTAATTATTCAATAGTTGAATAAAAGGCTAGCCAGTGGAAGCCTCATGTTGGACGAAATTATGGAGGCTATCTCCATATTTTCGAAACCCTAGTTAGGGTTTCAGGAGGCTTGCCAAATTGGATAACAGGCTTGTCCATTAAGGGGCTTCTCTAGGGTTTCAGCTGTAGCCTTTTGAAGGCTATATAAGGAACCCTCTGGAGGCTCAAAACCTGCGCCAACTTCAACCAGAGAAACTCTGCTGGACTCTCTTCTCCATTGCTTGGGTGTGACACCATTTGAGGCAGGATCTGTTTGCTGCTAGCTTCAAGAATAAGAATTAAAAGGTTGGTTAATTCCTTTTGATCTTTAGATATAATTGTTGGTTTTAGGATTCTAGTTTATTATCTTCATAGAAGAAAACATAGATCTTTCTAGGGTTGCATGTGAACCATAAGATTTATTTGTTCATTGTTTGCTAGAAAACCCTTTAGTAATTGCTTGATCAACAATATATAAAAAATATTTAACCCTAAAAGATTCTTGTTCGGATTGTAAAACATTAGAAGATGCTTCATTTGAAATCTCATCAAATTGTCGTTTTCTTATAATTTGACGTCTTTGTGGAAAATTTGGATCAATGTTCATTTCAATAGCTATTTCTTTTACAGTTTGTAAAGCATTTAGAAAACCATTTTCTCTATATTCCTTAAAAAAAGAAATTAACCCATTTATTTTTCCATAGCAACATCAATAACCATATCTTTTGATTGCAATTGTTTGCTAACTAAATTAACCGTATATAAAATTTCATACCAAATTACTAGTGCCATTATAAATTCAAAGTCAGCAAGTTTATTTTGTGCTAAAGATTTAGCTTCACTTCTTATTTTAGGATCATTATCCTTTTCAGCTACTTGAAGTAAAGCTTCTTGAATATCTAAAATTTGAAATCTTATAGCTTTTACACTAT
Organism: Cichorium intybus; assembly: GCA_023525715.1. Classification (NCBI taxonomy): domain Eukaryota; kingdom Viridiplantae; phylum Streptophyta; class Magnoliopsida; order Asterales; family Asteraceae; genus Cichorium; species Cichorium intybus. The sequence continues at coordinate 130,012,351 of CM042009.1, forward strand.
CCACACGACTCTCCCAACGAGTGGATGACAAAGATTCAAGAGTTAATCCTTTCACATTATTTTTTAAAATATCCCATCACTTAGTAGAATTTGCAAATATTGTATAAATACGTTGTATAGTTCCAAAAAAATCCTTAGCTTTACCACAAGTATTAGCCATATCACACAATGTTAAATTCAAACTATGACAACCACAAGGAGTAAAAAAAGCTCTAGAATTTATATCTTTGAGTTTTTTTTTTTTTTTTTTTTGCACTCCTTGATGTTTGCCTTTCATATTTGATCCATTTTCATAGCCTTGTCCACGCACATCTTATCCTAATAAATAAGTAACTCAAAGCCACATGTCATCTCCTCATTGAATTTGCCACATGTCATTTTGTCGTAATTTTAGATTTCTTAAAAAAACCTAATTTGTTTGAAACGTTTCTAACTCCTTAATGATCGGTTTAATTATCATTCAATTTCAAAATTAATTGTTTTTAATATCATATTATTTTTTCATGTGTAGAATGATTTGGGAGACAATGGAGATACAATTGACGTCATAATATTTTGAACCATTCCAATCATAATAGTGAATTTGATTTTAGTACCGGTGACATTCTCATAATCAATTATATTTATCAAAATACAAAGTCGTAATAGTAAAAATCAAAAGCAAGATGTTACGATACACAAACAAATTTATTATGTAAAATTATTAATGTTTATATATTCTTAATTAATAAATTTTTTGTATCATCTCGTGTAATACACGGGTCTTACAACTAGTTATTAATATCAAGATCAAGCAAATTCAATTCATTTTGTAAAACATCAAAAAGTCCTTGGCCCGTTGTATCATTTACATCTAAAAACCCTAAAATAGATTCTTCAATGCAAATAACACTTGACGAGACATCAACATATCTTAAAATCATAGTCATTTGCTCTTGGTGACTTATATCAGGAGTGCAATCAAGTATTATGGAAAAATATTTTGCTTTTCTTATTTTTTTAATAATAGTATATTTTATTTCAGAAGAAAGCAAAAGTATTATTTCATTTTGTATCATATGGCCAAGATAATGTTTATGTAAACCACTTTCACTTGTAATGCGTTGGACATGTTCTTGAATAACCGAGTCAAAATCTGCCAACATTTCTATTATGCCTAAAAAATTCTCATTGCTATTTTCATACAATTTTTCATTAGTTCCACGAAAAGCTAAGTTATATTTAGCAAGAAATTTCACGATAAAGATAATTCTAAACAAAACTTTTCTCCAATAATCTTTTTCTTTCTCTAATTGTTTTTTAGCTACATTATCAATAGTTTTATTATTTTGTAACCTCGTACGCAAATCATACCAAATATTTATATTTTTAACATGTTCCATACTAGTTTCATGCTCTTTAATTCTAGTGTTAATATGTATCCAATCCCCAAAACCCTCATTTGCTAATTGACTCTTTCCAATTCCTTTTTTAAAAATTTTACAACCAAAACAAAATATTTTATCAAGTTCTTTAGAATAAACAAGCCAATCTCTATCACATTTATCCCCATTTGGTAAAACTCTAGTATAATATATTGCAAAAAAATCTTCTTAAATATTTATCTTTAGGGCCTTTTTGAATGGACAAATCTATTTTAGGACCTTTTAACGCTAAAATATTTATCATGTTAGAGTCAAGATAATTCCAATTTCTTGGATCAAATATATTAAATGTATGAAAATCGTTTGCACCATCAACATTATCATCATCAACATTATTATCATTAACATTATCATCATCACAATTATCATCATTAACATTATCATCATTAACTAACCTAAGTACGTGAAACAAAAGTATATTATAAAAATCTTTATGCTACAAAACCTTTTAGTACAAAAAATTACAAGTTTTAAATGATTACCGAGAATCATCGAACTCCCGGTCGGTAAATAAAATCCTTTAGCCAACTTTTCATTTTTGCTACTTACTCTCAGCTCGAACAAGTGGGTTGTGGTGGCTTTGGGAATATCATTGGACTTCATGAAACTTATATGTTCATTTAATAAAGAAGAAAAACTTATAAATTTTAACAAATTCAGAAATTTTTTTCATAAACATAGCATTCTAAAATAGATGGTCAATATTTATTCTTGCATTCTAACTCTTTTTTTTTTTCATTTTCTTTTGAACCCACCCCCTCCCCCACCCCACCCCCTCTCTCTCTCTCTCTCTCTCTCTCTCTATATATATATATATATATATATATATATATATATATATATATATATATATATATATATATATATATATATATATATATATATATATATATATATATATATATAGGAAATGGTTCAAATAAGAACCACTAAAATGTTAAGAACCGTAAGAACCGATATTCACACATGAAGAATCATGTTTTTTTTTGTTTTGTTGTTTTTTCACACTTGTTTATTATGTGAAAATACATTAAACTTAATAAAATATCTTATTTTTTAAATACGTTTTACAATATTCACAATATAATAAACTTTCTAGTTATTAAATTGTGAATACTATAACGTAAACACATTATTAAACTGTGAATAAGTGGTTCTCACGGTTCTCAACATTTTAATAGTTCTCATTTGAACCCTTCCATATATATATATATATATATATATATATATATATATATATATATATATATATATATATATATATATATATATATATATATATATATATATATATATATATATATATATATATATATATATATATACATATTGATAGCGTGCCATCTGGCAACCGCTAACGCGTCTTCCAGAACACCCGTGTGCATTCCAAACTCGCCAGCCGCTGGGAGGTCCTCGACAGGAAGACCCTTCCAGCCAACGGAGAAATCGCCCTGGCGAGATCTCTCCTGGAGAACTTCACTCCAGCTCACTAACGACGTACTCGCTGGAATGACCAGCGTGAACTGTACTTGGCGCCATGCTCCTCGACCTACGCGTGGCGCCCAGGTCTGACAAAGATCGTGCGCGCCCCATCCGGCCGGTCTGCGCCAATAGGGGCGCGGCGAAGGACGTGGGTCGTACTGCCAACGGACGACTTGGTCCCCTCCTGCCACAGCAAAGATCCTGTCGGCCATAGCCAGACAGGGCAAGGCGTATAAAAGCCCTTAGAGGGCATCCGGTAAGGGGATCGCACACAAATTACCCTAACCTTCCAATATACACTAAACTTGCCGGAGATCTGACTTAGGCATCGGAGCGTTTTCCCGAGACCTCCTCCCGGAGAACGACTGACGTTGCCATTTCCTTTGTGATTGTGGTCGCAGGTCAAACCCAAGACGACCAGGATCACCCGTGAGACGAGATTCAGACGATTTAGTACACTACTTCGCATCATTGCCGCCATCCGTGTTGTGACGCGCAACAAGAAACCACCACTCTAATCTCCGGCAATGACGACTGAAGGACAAACCAGCGACGGTAACATCCCTACAAGTCCCATACGCTCAATGTTACCGTTAGGCCCAATATCGATAGAAACGCTATCAACAACACCATCACCATCAAGGACTGCCCCACTAGTACCTCCTTTGATCCCCCAAACACCAGTCACTTCATCGTCATTCCAACAGACTATAACACCCGTACCCTTCAGTACGCCGCCGCCGTATATACCGTTTAGCTACCCTTTCACACCATTTCAAACTTCAACAGGACCACCAATGTTCACCCCTTCAACCACCCCTTTCTTCCAGCCACCCCAACCAACGGTAGCACCACTATTCACAAGCTTTACACAAGCGCCAGTAAACACACCCGTTTCATCCTTAGGAGGCGTACCGACCAGCGCGCTCCCTCTGTTCTACACCCAACCGCCAATATATCAACCCATCACATCTCCCATCCAAACAACAAACAGTACAAACCTGCTTCCCCCTGTAGCATACAAATCCCCGTTCATCAAAGAAATACACGATTACGACATGCCTAACACGGCCAAGCTACCACACCTAAAAACCTATAACGGAACAACCTGCCCAAATACCCATATCGACACTTACGAGTGGCACATGCAATCACTAAAGTTAGACGAACGCTTCTGGTGTACACACTTCCCGACGACGCTGGACGGGAACGCCGGTGCATGGTTCAAAAGCCTCGCGCCAGGTAGCATCAGAAACTTTACGGAGCTCAAAGAACAATTCCTCTCAAACTTCATGCAGTTACGTAAGTATCGGGGAGACATCCGAGAGATCATTGGGTGTAAGCAACTGGAGGGCGAGCCAATTAGAGCATATTTCAAACGATTCAACGAAGCAACGCTAAATGTTCCCGGACAAAACGACAACCTGGTGACCGGAGCTTTCACACATGGTTTATTGCCGGGCCCGTTATCAACGAAATTCTTAGGAAAACCACCAGCTACCCGGCAAGAAATGAAGGAGCGAGTAGAACGTTTCTTACGCCAGGAAGAAGGAACGGCTGCCAAAGAAGCGTACCTAAAAGCGGCAGCCACTTCCTCATTAAAGTCCAGGGAAAACCACTCACAATACCCGGGCGAGAGACGACAACCTTTCAGAAGAGGCAAACCCCAAAAACCCTACAACAACCACTACAGAGACGATCGGAGATATAGGCGAACAGACATCTTAGCGGTGTCTGACAAGAACAAGCAGGCGAAAAGAACATTAGAACGACCAAGAGACCAATCCAAATACTGCAAATTCCATAAATGCTACGGGCATGACACGGCAGAATGTGCTGTGCTAAAGAAAGAGCTTGACCAGAGAATACAACGAGGAAACCTAAATGACATCGCCAAATCAATTCGCCCAAAAAACGGTAGAAGTGATGTACTAGCAAAACCCATGGACGCGCCAAAGAAGGGGCCAGAGATTCTAGTAATACACAAACACCACCGCAGAGCACGAGAACAAACACCAGATGTCGACGAACAACAGATATCCTTTTCCAGCAGAGACAAGAAGCCAGAAGGATGGAGTGGCGACGACCCACTCATCATCCAAGCTAGAATACGAGATATCATCATTCACCGCGTACATATCGATAGTGGTAGTGCAGCGGATATCATGTTCGAACATTGCTTCCGCCAGCTGCCGCGGGAATGGAGGACAGATCAGCGTCCCCCGATGGGAAATTTAACCGGCTTCACAGGGCACAGCGTCATACCCACAGGAATGATCTACCTGCCCATCACGATAGATGACGGTCAGCGAAAGAAAACAGTTACACTCGAATTCACAGTAGTACGGGCACCATCAGAACACAACATCATCTTGGGAAGACCGGCAGCGCTATACTTTGGCATCGTAGCATCGACACTACACGGTATAATCAAGTTCCCAACGGACGCTGGTGTGGCCTCCGTCCTGGCAACACCGCAAAAGACACTTAAGTGCTACCAGATAATGCTACCCGCAGATATCGACAGCAAACGAAAGCGCCCAAGAGACGAACCTGAGGAAAGCAGAGAAATAATTCACCACGATTATCCAGACCAAAAAATACAAGTCGGAAGCACGTTACCAACAGAGTTACGAAAAAAGGTGATATCCCTACTCCGAAAATATAAACAAGTATTTGCCTGGGAGCCAGCGGACATGGTGGGAGTAGAAAGAGCAATCATCGAGCACAATCTCAACATTGTACCAGGGAGTAACATGGTCAAACAAAAACGTCGTGGCCAAGCAGGAGAACGCAACAACGCCATCAATGCAGAAGTCGCCAAGTTAGTAAAAGCAGGTATTGTCCGCGAAGCTTTCTTCCCAACGTGGATAGCCAACCCAGTCATGGTAAAGAAAAGTGATGGTAGCTGGAGAATGTGCATTGATTACACCGATTTAAACAAAGCATGCCCGAAAGATTGTTACCCACTCCCCGAGATAGACCAGAAAGTAGAATCGCTGGAGGGATTCAAGTGGAAGTGCTTCCTAGACGCCTATAAGGGCTACCACCAAATTCTCATGCAGCAAGAAGACGAAGACAAAACAGCCTTTTACACGGATCACGGCACTTTTTGTTACCAGAAAATGTCGTTCGGCCTAAAAAACGCGGGGGCAACATACCAAAGACTAGTCGACAAGGCGTTCAAAGACCAGATCGGAAGAAACATTGAAGTATATGTCGACGACATGGTCATAAAAAGCCGCGCAGAGCAATCCTTGCTACAAGACATTGAAGAAACCCTTAAAACGATTTCCAAAATCCAAATGAAACTCAACCCGGCCAAATGCACCTTCGGTGTGGAAGAAGGAAAGTTCCTGGGATATTACATCACGAGAGAAGGTATCCAGCCAAACCCGGAGAAAGTAAAAGACTTCGTCGAGATAAAGTCACCAGCATGCTTGCGAGAAATACAAGGACTCAGTGGAAAACTCACAGCCCTGGGACGCTTTGTAGCAAAGTCAGCAGAGAAAGCCCTTCCGCTGTTCAACACGCTGAAAGGCTACATTGACAAAAACAATTTTCGATGGACAGACGAAGCAGAAACAGCTTTGACACGTTTAAAAGACGCAATGAAGTCGCTGCCCACGCTAGCGTGCCCAGTCCCAGGAGAGAAGTTATCCATATACCTAGCAGCGTCACCAGACGCAATAAGCGCAGTTCTAACGGTGGAAAGAGAACACCAACAAAGACCAGTATATTTTGTTAGCAGGGCACTCCAAGGGCCAGAACTACGTTACCCACAACTAGAAAAGTTAGTCCTAGCTTTGATCTATGCAGCACGCCGACTGAGGCGTTATTTCCAATCCCATCATATTGAAGTGTTGACAAGCCAACCAATTCGCCAAATCCTACTGAAACCAGAGAAATCCGGCCGCCTAGCCAAATGGGCCATCGAACTAGGAGAACATGATATCGACTACAAGCCAAGAACGAGTATCAAGGGCCAAGCACTAGCGGACTTTTTGGCAGAAATGCCAGAAGAGGCCGAAGCAGCCACAAGTCAACGCCCAAAGCAAGAACCAGACACGCCTCAGGAAACATGGATGCTCCACACCGACGGTGCAGCCAGCAAAGAAGGCTCGGGGGCAGGCCTAGTGTTAACAAGCCCAGAAGGCGAAGAAATCACCTACGCACTTAGATTCGACTTCCAAACAACCAACAATGAGGCAGAATATGAAGCACTGCTCGCCGGAATGCGACTCGCAAAGGAGAACGGAGTAAAACACCTCCTGGCGCATAGTAACTCCTGGTCCTAGTCTTAGCAAGGTTATCCAGGTGAAACACCCTGAAGAAGGCTCAGCGACTCCTGGTCCTAGTCTTAAAAACCTTAAGGGTGAAATACCCCTTAGCGAACTTAGCGACTCCTGGTCCTAGTCTTAGCAAGGTTATCCAGGTGAAACACCCTGAAGAAGGCTCAGCGACTCCTGGTCCTAGTCTTAAAAACCTTAAGGGTGAAATACCCCTTAGCGGACTTAGCGACTCCTGGTCCTAGTCTTAGCAAGGTTATCCAGGTGAAACACCCTGAAGAAGGCTCAGTGACTCCTGGTCCTAGTCTTAAAAACCTTAAGGGTGAAATACCCCTTAGCGGACTTAGCGACTCCTGGTCCTAGTCTTAGCAAGGTTATCCAGGTGAAACACCCTGAAGAAGGCTCAGCGACTCCTGGTCCTAGTCTTAAAAATATTAAGGGTGAAATACCCCTTAGCGGACTTAGCGACTCCTGGTCCTAGTCTTAGCAAGGTTATCCAGGTGAAACACCCTGAAGAAGGCTCAGCGACTCCTGGTCCTAGTCTTAAAAACCTTAAGGGTGAAATACCCCTTAGCGGACTTAGCAACTCCTGGTCCTAGTCTTAGCAAGGTTCTCCAGGTGAAACACCCTGAAGAAGGCTCAGCGACTCCTGGTCCTAGTCTTAAAAACCTTAAGGGTGAAATACCCCTTAGCGGACTTAGCGACTCCTGGTCCTAGTCTTAGCAAGGTTATCCAGGTGAAACACCCTGAAGAAGGCTCAGCGACACCTGGTCCTAGTCTTAAAAACCTTAAGGGTGAAATACCCCTTAGCGGACTTAGCGACTCCTGGTCCTAGTCTTAGCAAGGTTATCCAGGTGAAACACCCTGAAGAAGGCTCAGCGACTCCTGGTCCTAGTCTTAAAAACCTTAAGGGTGAAATACCCCTTAGCGGACTTAGCGACTCCTGGTCCTAATCTTAGCAAGGTTATCCAGGTGAAACACGCTGAAGAAGGCTCAGCGACTCCTGGTCCTAGTCTTAAAAATATTAAGGGTGAAATACCCCTTAGCGGACTTAGCGACTCCTGGTCCTAGTCTTAGCAAGGTTATCCAGGTGAAACACCCTGAAGAAGGCTCAGCGACTCCTGGTCCTAGTCTTAAAAACCTTAAGGGTGAAATACCCCTTAGCGGACTTAGCGACTCCTGGTCCTAGTCTTAGCAAGGTTATCCAGGTGAAACACCTTGAAAAAGACTCAGCGACTCCTGGTCCTAGTCTCAAAGGCCTTAAGGGCGAAACACTTATACAGGACTTAATGACTTATGGTCTTAAGTCCTATAGACCTTAAAGGGAAAATTCCCTAATAGGCGGAACAACACTCAATCCTAGCCTTAGCAAAACCACATGGTTAAAACGCTTGAGAAAAGACATGCAATAAACTCAAACAATCGCATAACGAAGAAAAGAGGCCTACAACAGACACCGAATCAACATCAAACATAACCAAACAACGTCGTCATGGCTCGTAAGCCTTACAAAACAAAATAAAAATCTTGTCCAAATAGCCTCAGAAGGGCTTTACAAACATTGTTCATCACAAAATACCACCAAAAGACAAGTAAACGAAACATCAAGTACCTGCTACGAGCGAGAAGGGCCGGCAACACTGCTTGGATCCAGCAAAGCCTTCAGGTTAGGAACACCAAGCTCTCCAAGTTTGAAGGCCGTAGCATAATCAACATTCATAAACGCATCCACAGCCTCATCTACCTCCAAACCAATGTCAAGGGGGGGTTCCTCTGTTGGAAATCATGGTTCATGTAATTAGTTTCAAAAACAAGAGTTTGCAACGGAAGCATAAAATCATGAACAGAAATTCCATTTTCAAGAGGATCATGCTACATGCATGTAGAGATAAGATGAAGAACAAACATAGTTTAAATTCAAGATCATAACCTTTGTTCTTGGGTTTGGTTTGGATGATTTTGATAGCTAGGAATCAAATTAGAATCCCTCTATAGTTGATCCACCACAAGCTTGAACACCCTTGAATGCTAGTTCCACAACTTGCAAGATATGACTCCTTTTCTTATGAAACCAAAAACCAATTTTTTCTAAGAACTTAAGGAGAGTTTTTGGCTGATTTCTTGAAGCAAGAATGATGTACAAACACCCTCAAAATCGTGGCCAACATATATCACACCAAGGAAAAGAAAAGCACATGCAACTAGCTTAAAAGAAAGTCCCATTTGATTTCTATAATCAAAAGCTAGAAGACACAAAGCATCTTCCTTTTCTTTTAAGTTCTTAATGCATTCTTTTCCTTCCAATATGGCTGATTTTATGATGACAAATGAAGTACTAGTTGGTTGTTATTATTTATAAAACTTAGATAATAAAAGCTTATAAATAATACATCTTCTTATTTCTTAAATGGGATAACATTTAACCCATAATCATATACATAAATAAACCATCTAAATATACAATCTTAATTGTATAATTATATATATACATATATATATATATATATATATATATATATATATATATATATATATATATATATAACAATATATATTTATTTTATTTTATTTACCAATTAAATTAAATAAAAGGCTTACTTATAAATCAATTAAATCGTTTAACAATTTAAACAATTTAATTGTTACACTTAATTAATTCATCACATATGAATTACTAATCAACCTTTAATTTTGTAGTTATTATTATTTACCTCAAATAATAACCTACAAGATTAAATTGCAAGTTTAGTATCATTTGATGTTAAATCAAATTTAACGTTCTAAATGATCAATTGGTGTCAAACTTGTTGTTGGTGTGACCCTATAGGATCATGTATTATTAGTAATATCATTTTATGATCATCCTTGGGCATATAGAACTAACAATCTCCCACTTGCACAAGGTTGCATCATAGAATGATATCGACAGTGGTAAACGTCTAGCAACATTTCACTGCCCCCAATAACACATGACATTGTGCCATTCAACAACATTCAATTCTTCAGAAAACACGAGGCTCTAATTGATGTATAAGGTTATCTATCAATTATCCCTTTGTCACAGACATCATGTTGAACATGAGACATGGATCTTAATCATTCTCATTTTATGTTCAACTTTCAAACAGGCGCCTTAGATGTCTAACTCTCAACACATAAGAGGAACAAATCCCGTCTTGACTACATACGCCCCTCATATAGTTAGTACTATGCATGAGTATGGCCTTTATGGTTGTCTGTATTTCAAGAACAACAGTAAACCATATCAAAGCATAGTACACTCTACACTTGAGTCCCAAATATGTATCTCAGGTCAAAGGATACAATGATAATACATTTATTCAAGAATCACTTATGATGATGATCCATGGAGTGATCTTGAAACGGGTCAAGTCCAATACTTGTTCACTGACAAGTACCTATGAATTTGGTTGCAACCTTTTGCTACTTTTACCCATAAAAGTCAACCAATCCAATTCATATTAGTCTTACTTCATAATTGCTCCCACAACTATGATCGACTATGGACGTTTAGAATAACTAAATTATTCAAGGATTAAACATGCTAATAAAACACAATAATTATGAATGAAACATCACGTCACATATATTACATAATTCTTGTTGTTTACATAAGTTCATATTCATAAAACATTAAACACAAATCAAATCCATTCATTAGAAAAACGGAGTCCTATACCCTTAGCATGACTTTCATGCTTAGTTTGGGGTAAAGGTTTCGTGAATGGGTCTGCCAAATTTTGATCTGTATGAACCTTGTGAATACTTATTTCACCATTCTTAACTTCATGTCTAATGTAGTTATACCTTCGGTGAATGTGTTTGGTCTTTTGATGCAATCTAGGTTCCTTTGCTTGAGCTATAGCACCTAGATTGTCACAGAAGATTTCTATAGGGTCCCGAATGGAAGGAACAACCCCTAGATCTTCTATGAACTTTCTCATCCATACAGCTTCTTGAGCAGCTTCCGAAGCAGCAACATACTCTGATTCTGTAGTGGATTGTGCAATCACTTCTTGTTTGGAACTCTTCCAAGACACGGCTCCTCCATTTAAAATAAAGACATACCCAGATTGAGATTTCGAATCATCCCTATCTGTTTGGAAGCTTGCGTCAGTGTAACTCTTTACCTTTAAGCTTTCTTCCAAACCGCCGTAAACTAAGAACATATCTTTAGTTCTTCTCAAGTACTTAAGAATGTTCTTTACAGCAGTCCAGTGGGCTTCACCTGGGTTCTGTTGATACCTACTAGTCATACTTAAGGCACATGAGACGTCGGGCCTAGTGCATAACATGGCATACATGATGGACCCAATTGCCGAAGCATATGGGACATGTTTCATCCTTTCAAGTTCAGTCCTAGAGTTTGGGCACTGAGACTTGCTTAGGATGGTGCCATGAGGCATTGGCAAGAATCCTCTTTTGGAGTCTTGCATCTTGAACCTTTTCAAGATTTTATCAATATATACACTTTGGCTAAGACCAATAAGTCTCTTAGATCTATCTCTATAGATCTTTATGCCTAATACATAAGCAGCTTCCCCTAGATCCTTCATTGAGAAACAACTCTCAAGGAACGCTTTGACACCTTTTAAGGTTGGGATGTCATTTCCAAATAAAAGTATGTCATCTACATACAATACTAGGATTATGACAATGCTCCCACTAGCTTTCATGTAAACACAGGAGTCATCCTCATTTTTGATGAATCCAAAACTCGTAATCTTTTCATCAAAACGGATGTTCCATGTTCGAGACGCTTGCTTTAATCCATAGATAGATCTTTTAAGCTTGCACACTTTGTTTGGATGCTTGGGATCGACAAAACCTTCAGGTTGATCCATATAGACATATTCCAATAAGTGTCCATTAAGGAAAGCGGTCTTGACATCCATTTGCCATATCTCATAATCATAGTACGCGGCTATGGCAACAAGTATCCTAATCGACTTGATCATTGCCACTGGAGAAAAGGTCTCATCATAGTCAATACCATGAGTCTGTGAGTATCCTTTAGCGACAAGTCTAGCCTTAAAAGTGTGAACATTTCCATCCACGTCGATTTTCTTCTTGAAAACCCATTTGTTCCCAACAGTCTTACAATTGGTGGGAAGATTAACCAAGTTCCAAACTTGATTATCGTGCATGGATTGCATCTCAGTGTTCATGGCCTCAAGCCATTTATCAGATTCAGGATCTGATATTGCACTCTGATAGTTGACGGGTTCATCAGAATCTATCGTATAACATTCCTCTTCCATCAAAAGGTAACCATACCTTTCTGGTTCAATTCGAACCCTACCAGATTTGCGAACACCTTGTGTTACAATTTGTTCCTGATCAACCGTTTGTTCAGGTTCAACAATTTCTTGTTGAATGCTAGATTCAACTTCTTGTGTATCAGGTTGTGGTTCCTGAAGTTCCTCAAGTTCCACAAACCTCCCACTAGCCTCTTCCGTCAGAAACTTGTTTTCTAGGAATTCAGCTTTTCGAGAAATAAATATCTTATTCTCGATGGGATTGTAGAAATAGTATCCAAGACAATCTTTCGGATACCCTACAAAGATACATTTAGTTGAACGGGGTTCTAATTTGTTTGAAGCTTCTTGTCTAACATAAGCTTCACAACCCCATACCTTGAGATAGGATAAAGATGGAACCCTTCCATGCCATATCTCATAAGGCGTTTTATCTACCTTCTTAGTAGGTGCCATGTTTAGGAGACGAGCAGCTGTTTGTAAAGCATAACCCCAAAAAGATAAAGGTAGAGTACTTCTACTCATCATGGATCGAACCATATCCAATAGTGTTCGGTTCCGCCTCTCAGACACACCATTATGTTGTGGTGTTCCAGGTGGAGTAAGTTGTGAAACAATTCCACAAGTCTTACAATGATCCATAAAGTTTGTACTTAAGTACTCACCTCCTCTATCAGAACGAAGAACTTTAATTGTTTTGTTGAGTTGATTTTCCACTTCACTTTGAAACGTTTTGAACATTTCAAACGCCTCATGTTTATGTTTAATCAAATAAACATATCCAAAACGACTAAAGTCGTCAGTGAAGGTGATGAAATATCTTTCACCATATCTAGTCATTGGCTTGAAAGGACCACATACATCCGTATGTATGATTCCTAACAAGTCCTTTGCTTTCTCATTGGTTCCGGAGAAAGGAGCTTTAGTCATCTTGCCATGTAAACAAGATTCACATATATCAAATGAGTCATTCTCATTTGCCTTCAAAAGTCCACTCTTTTGAAGTTGGGATATGCGATTCTTGTTTATATGCCCAAGGCGACAATGTCGTAGATAGGTTTGACTCAAATCAAATTTGGGTTTCTTGGTGAAAGTGTGGTATAAAGAGCCATTGTTAGTCTTTTCATCAAGGTTTACTTCATAAATTCCATTTAAAGGCCTAGCCTCAAAATAGAATACATTATTTTTGTAAACACAAATATCATCATTATTAAAGGAAAGATCAAATCCACATTGTCTTAATTTAGCAACCGAAATAATATTCCTAGTCAAGCTAGGAACATAATAAACATTCAACAATGTCACACACAAGCCATTAGGTAGTAATAAATTAAAACTTCCAATTGAATCCACCGCAACCCTTGCATTGTTTCCAACCCGAAGTACTACCTCATTTGCCTTCAGTTGCCTACTCCTTTTGAACCCCTGCAACATATTACATATGTGAGTTCCACAACCAGTATCAAATACCCATGTGTTAGGAGATAAATTATAAAGTTCTAGGTCTATCACATAGATACCTGAAGTGCCTTCACCGGCCTTCTTCTTCTTCAACTCCGTAAGATACGTAGGGCAATTTCTCTTCCAATGCCCAGCTTTGCCACATTCAAAGCATGTGTCTTCTTTGGCAACCTTTGCCTTCTTCTTGGGCGGATGGGAAGGTTGGACAACTTTCTTGCCCTTACCTTTGAAAGCTTTTGCTTTCCCCTTGCCCTTGGAGTTGGTGGGGTGTTCTGGTCTAGTTCTCTTTGTGCCACCTTCCTTGATCATGAGAACTTGAGTGGTTTTCTTAGGCAGATTCTTTTCCGCGGTAATTAGCATCCCATGTAATTCCGGGATAGTCTTGTTTAAACCATTCATGTTAAAATTCATGACAAAAGGATCAAAGGACTTTGTCAAGGAGTTAAGGATCATATCCGTTGCTAGCTCTTCGGGCATCACAACTCCAAGACGTGCCAAATGATCAATGTGACTCTTCATTTTGAGCACATAAGAGCTTACCGACTGCCCATCCTCCATCTTGCAAGCATGGAAAGCCCGAACAGTTTCGAACCTTTCCGTTCTTGCAAGTTGTTGGAACATTTCCTTTAGTTGATGAATCATGTCATAGGCTGAATGATTCTCCAAATCCTTCTGAAGGTCAGGAATCATGGTTGCCAACATGAGGCATGATGCATCGATGGAATCATCCATCTTTTTAAGCCATGCATCGTGTGCGGGCTTAGGAATGGCAGGGGGCTCTTCTGGAAGTGGTTCATTGAGAACATATTCTTTCTTTTCTTGTTTGAGAACAATTCTCACACTACGGTGCCAATCCAAGAAGTTGGTATGGTTAAGTTTTTCTCCTTCAAGGAGAGACCGTAGTGAGGTTTTGTTAGGAGCCGAGTGTGTGTTGTTTGGTGCCATCTACAAAATTTTAACAAGGTTCTATTTAGTAAATTATGATATTAAGTCCTTAATAATTAATACCCTTTCTTGTTTCATAAACTTTAATTAATTAAGGTCTAGAATCCAAGTTGTATCACGAATAAGTGGTTAGGTATCCTTTATCCCGCCTATTCGAATCAACAAGGTAGGTAATGGTTTACCAATTATATCCAAATATAATTTCTAGATTTATGGGATCCCATTATAACATTTATAAGTTTGGCATGTTTGATCCCATCTATGCCTTGGATTTCTAATGCTTAGGTGACCTTTATCACAAGAGATTTCCAAACGAATCATCCTACTTAAACGGACGTGTAGTTTTGTCAACTATTGATGGTTAGGTGTCCTTTATCCCATCAATATTGCAAAACTACTTCTTGTATCACAAGAAGACTCCAAGTGGTTAGGTATCCTTTATCCCACAAGGAAATACAAGTGATACATGAGTGTCTTTAAGAAGGATGGCATAGATTCGTATTTCATAAGGGATTTGAATGTTTTACAATTCTAATTTTGAAAAACATATGGTATCATGTAGATTGCATGCATCCAATGAACATGGTACCATTAAATCTTATTTTGTTAATTGGTTCCTAAATCATAAAATCTCCATTTTATTGATTCTTTGTTTGTGGTCAAGATTACAATTAATATCCAATATTAAGTTTGAGTTTGATCACATATATTAGAACCAATTTATAATCCTAAATAATTACCATTATTACTTAGGGTTGGAGTTTGTAAGAGTTCATAAAATCTCCATTTTATTACTTGTTTCAATCATTTTCAAAACTTGACTTAATAGGTTTTATAACAAAACCCATTTTAATAAAACCAATTTTATCACATCTTATGTTTTAAATGTCAACTTTTGAAAATACAAACTCCTTGATGATTATGTTTAATTATCTAGGTTGTCTAGCATGCAAAATCTTATTTTCATCCACAACATAACATAATAAAACATTCAAACATCACAAGCATGCATGGGTGCATAAACACAAGCCAACTAGTTTGATATTTCATGTGAGCCACACATGAAATATCAAGTCCAAACCTAGGGACAAAAGGGTGACAAAAACTCAACCAAATGATCTTCGATTTGGCTACAATTTTGCCAAGCTTCTTATATCACCAAATGACACTTGAACCACCATTTCTTGACATCATAAAATGAGATATGAATTTTCTTCTGGACCCTCAAAAGTTGCGATCCAGCAGGGGCAGCAGGAAGAAAAATTTTGGTTTTTGTTGCATTTTTCAATTCATTCTTGGCTATATTGATGCTAATACTTGTTGAAACTTAATGTATATACTAGATATTAAAGTTACCAACAAGTATATCACCAAATAACCAAGATATGAATTTTAAAACCACTTTCAAAACAATTTTGAAATCTGGACAGCAGCTCTTCAGAAAGTGCTGCTGTTGGGTGCAATCTTCTCTTGGTCTTTTACTTCCTTCTCTTGTTACATTTTGTGAAATAAATAAAATACAACTATTCTAATATTTACAAAAGGAATATAAAGAAGGAAATAACTAATTATTATTACAAACCATTTGAATAAATGAATAGATTACAACCATATCAAACACAAACACAAAACATGCATCATATGGTCCTTGGCTTGTTTATGCACCATTTTATCACATAAAATCATAAGAAAACCAACACTTTGTTTTTCTAAGGCAACAATTTATGTAACTAAAAGCATGCTAACATAAGATATAGTTGGTTACATAAAATCATAGATAATATATTTGCATGTTGCCAAAGAAGCCATGCATGAAACTTTCATTTAAGAAGATGAACATTCATGGCTTCCAAAAACCAAGTTTATCCAAATAAACTTATTATCTAAACATGCAATATAGCCATGGCTCTGATACCAATTGTTGGAAATCATGGTTCATGTAATTAGTTTCAAAAACAAGAGTTTGCAACGGAAGCATAAAATCATGAACAGAAATTCCATTTTCAAGAGGATCATGCTACATGCATGTAGAGATAAGATGAAGAACAAACATAGTTTAAATTCAAGATCATAACCTTTGTTCTTGGGTTTGGTTTGGATGATTTTGATAGCTAGGAATCAAATTAGAATCCCTCTATAGTTGATCCACCACAAGCTTGAACACCCTTGAATGCTAGTTCCACAACTTGCAAGATATGACTCCTTTTCTTATGAAACCAAAAACCAATTTTTTCTAAGAACTTAAGGAGAGTTTTTGGCTGATTTCTTGAAGCAAGAATGATGTACAAACACCCTCAAAATCATGGCCAACATATATCACACCAAGGAAAAGAAAAGCACATGCAACTAGCTTAAAAGAAAGTCCCATTTGATTTCTATAATCAAAAGCTAGAAGACACAAAGCATCTTCCTTTTCTTTTAAGTTCTTAATGCATTCTTTTCCTTCCAATATGGCTGATTTTATGATGACAAATGAAGTACTAGTTGGTTGTTATTATTTATAAAACTTAGATAATAAAAGCTTATAAATAATACATCTTCTTATTTCTTAAATGGGATAACATTTAACCCATAATCATATACATAAATAAACCATCTAAATATACAATCTTAATTGTATAATTATATATATACATATATATATATATATATATATATATATATATATATATATATATATATATATATATATATATATATATATATATATATATATATATATATATATATATATATAACAATATATATTTATTTTATTTAATTTACCAATTAAATTAAATAAAAGGCTTACTTATAAATCAATTAAATCGTTTAACAATTTAAACAATTTAATTGTTGCACTTAATTAATTCATCACATATGAATTACTAATCAACCTTTAAATTTGTAGTTATTATTATTTACCTCAAATAATAACCTATAAGATTAAATTGCAAGTTTAGTATCATTTGATGTTAAATCAAATTTAACGTTCTAAATGATCAATTGGTGTCAAACTTGTTGTTGGTGTGACCCTATAGGATCATGTATTATTAGTAATATCATTTTATGATCATCCTTGGGCATATAGAACTAACATCCTCCTCTTCTGCCGCAATCTCTTTGCCCGCCTTCATATCCTTTATGGCACAAGCATAACCTTGAGCCTGCCCAGCAGCCACACACACCTCCCGGAGACGGTGCACGCCCATCCCGAAGTCCCGGCTTTCCATAACCAAATCGACAACACCTACGATACCATTGGTTAAAAGCCAGGACAAGTCTGTCTCCGCCTCCTCAAGCGCCTGTGTTTTGGCCTGGGCAGTCTGATAATTTGAAAGGCGTGCACCCACCGATAAAGACCACCCAGGAACAAATATCCCGGCAGAAGCGACATGACCACCCTCCACAGAACCCAATGGGGGGGTCCCAAAGCAGTTGTACTCTCACGGCGACTAAAACCACTAAAATATGGGTGAGGGGGTTGAGGCCCAACCGGCAGCGATTGATTGCTTTCCCCTGAACCTTATCTACCAACGTTCTCGACAACAGGGTGGGTACCTATACGTGCACCCCCACCCTGGTCCATCTCCATGTCCGCACCCTGCAACCTGTCGTCGGCAATGTTAATCACAGGAGATTGGGGAGGAATAAACCCCGATCCCCCACCACTACCAGCCAAACGACGAGGACGCAACCGCCGTGGCAACACGACATTCCCAGAACCCTCACCAATAGCAAATAATCCCGCACGCCTCTTCACCAAAACCCCAGAAGAACCACCTCGCTCACTGACTTCCGTATCAACAACTCTTCCATCAACAGCCGAAAACACCAAAGCCCCAATGCTCGCATCTTTCCGTCTCTCCTCCTCCTGTACCGCCGAGGTCCGAGTAATAAAAGCCTCATGACGGAAAGCACGAGAAGGCAGCACCCGATCAACCAATGGAATTTCACGATAATGGAGACTTCCACGATAATTCTTCGCCAGCACGTCCGTAAAACGGATGTCATTTTCCCGACCTGCAACAAAGAAAACCTGTCAAACATCCCCCATCCTTTTCATTTCCAAAATAAAAAGGGGGGGAAGAGGAGAGTAAGCAAACAGAACAACAAGGAGCAGTGCTAACCGTCCACGATGGTAAAAAACTCAGACATCTTGCCACGAAGCCGCCAGGAAGTACTCATGCCAGCACCGGCCAGAATATACTCAGGAAGCTCCCCACCAACCACATGCAAAGAACGAAGAACTTTAGCAATAGCTTCTTTCGCAGGGAAGAGAGTGAAAGCACGGTCAGTGATAGGGTCAACATGATGCTTCATGGCACCCACCCGGTGCTCGTTAACCCAAATAAAGTGCTGAGACCAGTTCCGAGCGGTTCCCTTCTGATCGGTAACAAGTGTGGGGCGATCTTGACGGACACAGAAAGTATAATTGTTCCCAGTAGAAGCACGAGTAAACCGAAAGAAATGACGGAAAACATACAAATCAGGATCTAGGTGAACAGCCCTAGACAGAAGTTCGAAAGCGATAACCTTATTGACACCGTTGGGGACCAGTTGATGCACATGAACGTGGTAGTGATCAAGAACCTCCATGAAAAAATCGGATGTAGGTAAACGATAACCGACCTCGAAATGCTTCAGATACATGCCGATTTTCCCCGCAGGAGGAAAAGAGAAAATAGCTTCATCGGTGGGAAGTTCCACACCATCTTCCGGTTGGAAGCCGTAACGAGCCACGAGTGAATCATAGTACCGAGAGTCAGAACCGACACCTGAAGAAGAACTCATCTTGACGACGAACAAAGAATAGGGAAGGAGAAGAGCAAGAAATCGACAAAGGGAAAGGGAACCGCAAAGAACCTAACCAACGGAGAAATAGGAGAATATAAAGAGGTGGGACAAAGGAAAGCCAAAAGCGGGAGTTTCGAAATTCAAAGACAATGATGAATTCGGTCTGAATAAACGGTCACATCAGCGTGCCTTACTTAATGCTAGCCCTAGCCACCATCACTAGCTACGCAAACATAATAACGCCTAAGGCTAGGGAGACTTGATAGCGTGCCATCTGGCAACCGCTAACGCGTCTTCCAGAACACCCGTGTGCATTCCAAACTCGCCAGCCGCTGGGAGGTCCTCGCCAGGAAGACCCTTCCAGCCAACGGAGAAATCGCCCTGGCGAGATCTCTCCTGGAGAACTTCACTCCAGCTCACTAACGACGTACTCGCTGGAATGACCAGCGTGAACTGTACTTGGCGCCATGCTCCTCGACCTACGCGTGGCGCCCAGGTCTGACAAAGATCGTGCGCGCCCCATCCGGCCGGTCTGCGCCAATAGGGGCGCGGCGAAGGACGTGGGTCGTACTGCCAACGGACGACTTGGTCCCCTCCTGCCACAGCAAAGATCCTGTCGGCTATAGCCAGACAGGGCAAGGCGTATAAAAGCCCTTAGAGGGCATCCGGTAAGGGGATCGCACACAAATTACCCTAACCTTCCAATATACACTAAACTTGCCAGAGATCTGACTTAGGCATCGGAGCGTTTTCCCGGGACCTCCTCCCGGAGAACGACTGACGTTGCCATTTCCTTTGTGATTGTGGTCGCAGGTCAAACCCAAGACGACCAGGATCACCCGTGAGACGAGATTCAGACGATTTAGTACACTACTTCGCATCACATATATATATATATATATATATATATATATATATATATATATATATATATATATATATATATATATATATATATATATATATATATATATATATATATATATATATAGGGCTAGGTTATAATAAGAATGACAATTATTGTGTTACCTTGTAACCAAATCCTAGCCATCAGATTTTATTCTAGTAAGAATGAAAAAAAACACATTCTTAACAGAATAAGTTGTTGACAGAATGAGTTCTTACCATTCTTAAAAGAATGAACTAAATTTTGTACATCAAAACAACAAGAATGTAATGAATTGTTTCAATTATGACAAAATTACTGAAAAATTTACATCACAACAATAAAAATCTAAAAAATTGTAACAATTCTGGAAAGAATGAAATATATTTTACATAAAACAACAATATTCTAAATGAACAGATAAGTCATTCTTAAAAGAATGTGTTTTAAATAAGTGGTCCATATTGAGTTTCAAAGTTATACAATACTTGTCAGGATATATTTGATCATGGCTTTACACACACACACATATATATATATATATATATATATATATATATATATATATATATATATATATATATATATATATATATATATATATATATATATATATATATATATATATATATATATATATATATATATATATATATATATATATATATATATATATATATATATATATATATATATATATATATATATATATATTACGTGCTAGAAAAACTAAAAAAACAAAATTGTACTATTTAGTAATGGCCAAATAGAATAGGAACACAAATACCCTGCCACTATATCTAATAATTTATACATCTCTTGACTCTTAAGACTAAATGGAATGAGGGTTGCCATGCCGCCGGCATCCGACGTGGATGGCCATGCCGCCGGCATCCACCATTCCGAGATGGCGGCATTGGTGAGCGGTATCGAGCCATCGGTATGCAGATGCAGTTGGTTTCAAGCGGCATAGATGGAACCTTTTCTCTTCTTGCCGCCGGCATCCGCCCCTCGTGTCTTCCATTGCCGCCGGCATCCATTGTTTCTCCTCACTTGTCCGACGTGGAGTGGTTGCCGCCGGCAACTATTCCCTCCAGCCTAACAGATTGATTCCCTCATACTTCCTCCGGTCTAGTAAATGTAGAGCAAGGTACACAATTTGTTACACTAGTTACAAATCATATATCAATATTGGTCTACATGGAGCACAGTGATTACTACTTTTCAGCTTTTTTTCATGCTTTTAAATTTTAAAACTATTTGAATTTTTTCTAAAACCAATAAAATATGTGCATGGTATGTTTGAAATTTTCCAGGCAAATTGTGCTTTTTTGATTAATATTTGTTTTTTTTTTTTTTTACAAAATACCCAATCATCTTTAAAAATTGGATTAGCCTATCTTTAAAAATTGGTCGTTAGATAAAGGCTCAAGTCTATTTTGATTTTCACTTCCATTTGAACCGAATAAAGTATTTTTATAAGATTAGGGGGTATGAATACAATCTCACGACACCAAAAGTATAGCTACATAACGTCACGTTATCAGGATACCATCACCGCTTACTTATGTAAATAATCACCGCTATAGAACTCTTATTTATTTCCATATCACCGTTTAATTATCAATTTTCTAACTAAAATAAAACATTTTATTAATTTAAATAAACAACATTACATTATTTAAAAAAAACATCACGTTAAAAAAATATTACATTAAAAAACCTAATTATCATCGTTGATTTCGTTGTCATGTTGATTGTTGTATATATATCTCGTCAAATCGTGTTGAAGATTGGCATTGGCTTCCTCAACCGCCTCCAAGACACAAAACCCTAGATCTCGGGCCTTAGGCTATATTTAAGGATTCTAAATCCTAGGGAGCCGTCATTTCACCTTCTTCAGCCTCTAGAACTCGCTCTCTCTCAAAACCCTAGCCTGTTTTTGGTGATTTTGACTTCATAACTCATCTTGGAAGGTTGCTCGAGGAAGAAGAAGGAGTGTGGACTTGTGGTGGTGCAATAAATCTTTCTTCAAGTGAGAATCACCAAGATCTACACTCTATAGACCTGTGTAAGCTTAAAGTCTCCACCTTTTTGTGTTTTGAAGCCTTATGTTGTTCCATGAGTGACTATTTATGGATTTTTGGTCCCTTGGTGATGTTATCTTTGGAGTTTGATGGAAAAGTTCAGATCTTTATGTCCCTAGAACCATTTCCGGAGCTTTGAGTCTGATATGGGAGTGAGCTAAACTCTCTTGAGTTATTTGCATGGTGGTTTTGATTAGTTTCAAGCTTTTGGGACTTAGGTTTTAAGATTTG